>JAPMUY010004588.1:0-33357 GCA_026901105.3 Galaxias olidus
GTATGCAATTTAAAAACAGAGCAAACTAATATGAATATTTTAGAGTTATTTTCCGTGAAAATATGATATTTTTTTACAGTGTGCGAATAAGGTCAGTAGCTTTCCTTACAAGCAGTGTGCAAAACATGTAGAAATCATATTTTTCAACAAATGACGCAGGGATATCCAGTATTCATTGGAATTAGTTTATTACATTCAGAATTCATGATAAATTTGTTATAAACCCATCAAATAGTCAGAAAGCAGAGTCTCCCACTGCACCACAGACTCATGCTAAGTGGTGTCCTGTCATATCTTCCTGCTTCATGGTGAGTGAGGGATCCGTCTGGAGATATCCCACAAGCCGCTCGCCACACTTCAGTGGGCCCATTGAACAAGACATGGGCCCAGGAAGAGATGCATGCCTGTCAGCACAGCCATCTTCTTGCAAAGATTCTTGTGAAATACTGTTTCACCTTCCTTCAACATATCACGAACTATGTTTGACTTGATTCTAGTTTTATGTGGAACGGGTGCTCCTGGTCATTGATGTGACCTGATGACACAGATGACTGTACTGCTAGGTTTCTGTTGAGACCCTCACTGGAAAACCTGTGAGCAGATACAGGGTGTTGTGCCTGATCTCTATCTCACCTGTGGCAGACAGCAAGGAGAGCTCCTCTTCAGATTTTCCATCTTTGAATTATTCTGACAAGGCACTTCAGTAAGTGGAGTATCTCTTATCATCCAGATAATCTCTTTTTATCTTGCAAAGACGTCTTCTACAAGATTTTTGCACAGAGGGTGTACTGGAGTCCTTCAGACATGCGAGCTCTCAATTGCAGGGATAGATTTAGGCTAGGGATAAAATATTCTATGCTAACATAATTTTAAATATTTATTACATAAAAGCTTTTTTTTTACTTTTAGATGAAAAAGTATTTTGGAGAAAAAGACAAATTAGGAAGGGCAAAGACGACAACTGAAAGCTCTAGAATCTACAGTCTAGATAGAAGAATGTGAAAGCTCTAGAATCTACAGTCTAGATAGAAGAATGTGAAGAGGCTTTCATGCAGAGGAGGGTTGGAGAGAGAGAGAGCTGGTGGGAAGGCAATGAGAAGAGACATAAGTGTCTGTCTGTCTGTCAGTACCAAAGCCATCTAGTTTCAGGTCCATAACAGGGCTTCAGTTTGTGTATACTGTATGTGTGTGTCTATGAACATTAGAGCAATATGTGTGAATGCAAACATGTGTCTATGTCCCTTGTGTGTATGTGGGGCGTAAGTTTGGTGTGGGCTGTATGTGTATGACCTGACATGGACTACACTGTGACTCTGTTTGTATGTGTGTGTGTATGACCTAACATGGACTACACTGTGTCAGACTCTGACTCTGTATATGTGTGTGCATGACCTGACATGGACTACACTGTGACTCTGTTTTTATGTGTGTGCATGACCTGACATGGACTACACTGTGACTCTGTATGTGTGTGTGTATGACCTGACATGGACTACACTGTGACTCTGTATGTGTGTGTGTATGACCTGACATGGACTACACTGTGTCAGACTCTGACTCTGTTTTCCATGATGGGCTGGATTATTCCTCTAGCCAGCAGCTAGGCCAGCCATACAAACAGGAAGCTGTTGAGGCGAGCGTGTCAGTACTCCCCTAGCATCAGTCATACAAACAGGAAGCTGGTGTCAGTACTCCCCTAGCCAGCAGCTAGCCAATCATACAAACAGGAAGCTGGTGTCATTACTCCCCTAGTCAGCAGCTAGCCAGTCATACAAACAGGAAGCTGGTGTCAGTACTCCCCTAGCCAGCAGCTAGCCAGTCATACAAACAGGAAGCTGGTGTCACTTCTCCCCTAGCCAGCAGCTAGCCAGTCATACAAACAGGAAGCTGGTGTCAGTACTCCCCTAGCCAGCAGCTAGCCAGTCATACAAACAGGAACCTGGTGTCAGTACTCCCCTAGCATCCTAGGAGAAACACTCCCTACCACCAGGACCTCAAACCAAACATCTGAGCTAGTGATGTGTCGTTCATGAACGATTCGTTGATTTTGAACGAATCTTTAAAATGACTCGGGACCAACGAGTAGTCTCAGAAAGTGATTTGTTCATTTTTGTTCATTAATGCGCAACAACAGTTGTGTTCGAGTCATTCGTTAATTTCGTTCAGCATAAGTTTAGTATACAAAACAGAAATGAATAGTTCACCCCTTGACTGGGTCTGAGTCGTTCGTTCAATTTTCACGTGACAGCCGCATAGGCTCAGTATAGGAAAGAGAAAAGAGTAGTTCACCTGAACTGATCATGTGATAGCTGCATAGGCATGAGAGATCAGGAAACATAAAGTAGTAGTTCACCCTTATGTCTGAGTCTTTCCTTCACTTGTAACGTGACCGTTTCATGCTTAAATTACGACAACGTTCATAGGTGATCGTTCTGAATTTTGGATTATTAAATGTCAGTTTATATGCATTATCCCCCCTGGTCCAATGAACGAAATGAACGAAAAGACTCGAAAAAAGAGTAGTTAATTTTACTGAACGAGAGTTAAAGAACCAAGTCACTAAAATGAACTGATCTTGCCATCACTAATCTGAGCCTTTTGCTGGAAGAAAGTCAATCTATTGATGGTCAGGGAGGGATTTGTTTTTAAGGGCTTGAAAAGTGACGGATAAATGCAGACGTTTACTTGTGAGCCCTGAAGCAATGTGTGTGTGTGTGTGTGTGTGTGTGCGTACGTGTTTTTACAAAGGTTATGTTTTCTAAGCTAGCAAAAGCTGTGTCTATAGAAAGATCAAGAGATGTATCTAGTGTCGAAGAGAATTATCCTTCCAGAAAGCATTGAATATATCAAAAACATAAAAAAATCTAAAACTCTATGATGGTCTTCTCTCACAAAGCCGATAATAAGGCCATAGATGGTATATGTAACATCCATCCATTAGCTTTACCGCTTATCCTGTACAGGGTCACGGGCGGGCTGGAGCCTATCCCAGCAGACACAGGGCGAGAGGCGGGGTACTCCCTGGACAGGTCGCCAGTCTATCACAGGGACGTAACATTATGTAACATTGTGTTTAGCATTAAAGACGGAACAATACAGGTCAGAGACAAGAAATACATAATTTTATAGGCAAGAGTACCAGGTATGAGGGACTGAGAGAAGGGACTAGGTGGTACCATAACACACATACAACCACACCACACACACACACACACACACACACACACACACACACACACACACACACACACACACACATACAGACTGTATAGACTTCTTGTCCCTGGTTTTCCACTTGGCTTGTCGTTAGGTCCCACCCTGAACACAGAACCTCCTGGCCTCACAGGGTCCTTTAGAGCAGACATGATGGATGAGTGACAGCTGCGTCCCCTCGTTCTGGCGCACTGATGCATTCTGTCGACTTATGAAAATCATTAGCAGATTCAGAGATCTATATCAATAAAACACTCTATAATTAGTATTCTCCTCTCCTCTGCTCTCCTCACTTCTCCTCTCCACTCCTGTCCCATCTCCTCCTCTCCTCTCCTCTCCCCTCCCCTCCTCCCCCCTCCCCTCCTCCCCTTTCCTTTCCTGTCCTCTCATCTCCTCACTTCTCCTCTCCTCTCCTCTCCCCTCCTCTCTCCTCCTCTGCTCTCCTCCTCCTCTGCTCTCCTCTCCTTTCCTCTCCTCCCCTCGCCCTCCTCTCCTCTGCTGTCCTTTCCTCTCCCCTCCTATCCTCACTTCTCCTCTCCTCCCCATCCTCTCTCCTCCTCTGCTCTCCTCTCCTCTCCTCTCCTCTGCTCTGCTCTCCTTTCCTCCTCTCCTCTCCTTTCTTCTCCTCTCCTCTCCCATTAGGGCAAATAAATGTACTGATCAGTGGCATGACAGCAGTCCCAAAAGTCTCCTTTCTCTTTCTCTACTATCCCTCCCTCTTCCCTCCCTTGGTGGTTTGCATATTGTATCCTGTTTGTGAGGCCGTCTTAATGAGTGACTTAATGAGGGAAGGCCAGTGGAGCATGGTGTGGATTAAGGCTCCAAGGTGCACCAACAATATGCTGGGTGGAGATCCATACTACTCTGGAGAGTACTCACTGTCTGCCTGCATGGCTGGCCAGCCGGCTGGATGGCTGACCAGCTGATTGATTGACTGACTGACTGTGTTGGGGGCAAACTGGAAGGTTAGGAGGGTGAATAGATGGAAGGATGAATACAGAGCCTAAGTCCTCCCTTTCCGGTTGAACACCATTGGACCTTATTTCAGAAAAAAATGTGTATGGTAGTCAATGGCAACAACTTCTGTTTTGATCTTGAATGTCACACACAGACACGAAAGTTGCACTTTGTTGTAAAACCTTTGAAGTACAAGACTGTGAAAATACGTAATTAGAAAGACTACAAAACAGTCGTGTTAGGACTAACGTTAGCTAGCTGAGGTGACTTGTTTAACACTCATCGAAACCTTGTAGAGCAGGTCCCATATGCTAGTTCTAACTGAACCCACTGAAGGCTCCAGAATGCTTCAAGCGAAAGCAAACTTTTCCTGTTCGCATTGTTCTCGTTTGCTTGTTCGCCGAGGCTGTGACGTTATACTTGTTCGCTACTGATCCGAGTTCGCGGTAGCTAACACCCCAATACAGCAGGGGGAACCAAACGTTACGGATCGCAACAAAACATTAAGAGTGGTTACGAGTTTTAAAAGTGTTCATATTTTTTTACTTCTTCAGTGAAGCTGCTCTCAAAAGTATTCATCGTTTAAGATGTCCAAACTTTTCAAAGTTAGTGCAGCTGTGACCAGAACGAACAGTAAATGCTGTACCTGGAAACCAAACATAGCCATCCAAAGCTTTTGTCAGCGCAGGCTACCACCCACCATATACTTGGACCAATTACATAGGATGTTCGCCGCTGTTCGCTTTTGCCACGTTCGCTGAGCTAGAAAAAATGGGCTGTGCAGTTCCAAACGAACAAACACCCAAAGTGACATCGCTTTGCTGATTTTTGTTCACCTACCCTCATCAAAAGCAAACGTTTTTGCTTGAAGCATACTGGAGCCCTCTCCTTTCGCATAGAGGCCGCTCTTATCATGGGCAACTTGTAATGATTTTTCACCTCTTTTAATACTTTTTTCCTCGATCTGGAAGAAAGAGGTGAAATGTGCCAAAGTGACTGGTAACGCATACAGTGCGAGATGAGAGATGTTTCATACAAAACTAGATGTTACTTTAATGTTTTACAACAGCGACTTTCTTGACGTGCACCTGTCTTTTAAATTGACAAACGTCATATATGTACTTCATGGCACAATTCAGACGGTATCAAAGGATAAGTTATCGCTCACCGTTGACTACCATACATATCCTTTCTGAAATAAGGTCCCATGGTGGTCAACCTGAAGGGGACGACTTAGGCTCTCTATAGAAATATATACATATATAATTATGAAATCGTTTTTGCTGACGTTAGCCTAGTAACAGGCCAATGAATGTTTGCCTGCAAATCATTACATCGGCAGACTTTGCCGTGAAGTATGGCAAACATTAGCCCATTCTATTTTGATGTGTTATTTGAATAAGCTGTTAGGCATACTAATTTAAATATTACACGTAGCTACTGATCCAATCACATTTTTATGAAAACGATTGTCATGCACTAGATTATGTCATGCTAAAAGGGATATAAAATTATGAAATTGTTTTTGCTCACTTTAGCCTAGCAATAGCTCTGTAAGTCATCAGCACACATTGAAGTATGGCACACATAATAGATTAATAGGTGACTGACTGAATTACCAACTGGCTGACTGGATGGATAAATGGATCAGATATCGACTGACTGACCTGATGAACAACATGATGACTGACTGACTGATAGAGAAGGTGGCTGACTTGATGGATGGATGAATAAAAAGATAGGCAGGTGAATAGATGGATATCTCACTAACAGCATGGATAGATGAAAAATCAACTGACTGACCGACTCACTGACTTGACTACTTGACTGACTGACTGACTAGTTGACTGACTGAATGACAACTGACTACCAATGAGCAAGAGTCATAAGAACGTTATGTTTCTAACACACAGACAGACACACACACACACACACACACACACACACACACACACACACACAGAATGTTAAGTGATTCAGCCTTGTTTTGGTAGAAGGCCGATCTGTGTCTCATTATTGTGGTCACACAGACTCTTCACACCAACGCTCTTCATAACTGCGCGATAACCGTCTTTGTCACCATGGTGACGCCCCTCCAAACCCATCTGTGACTTCCTGACACATCCTGGCATGAAATCGTCCCCAGGAGATGGGTGCAAAGGAGGAAGAGAAAGGATGATGTATTTGCTTTTCAGGATCTGCCCCCTGGAGCACCTTTGTCTAAGCTTGGCTCGTCAACTCCATCCTGGGCCCTCTGTCTGTCTGTCTGCCCTTTAGAAGACTGCTGGCAGGCTCATCTCTTTGGGGCCTGGCGGCTCCCCGGCGGGGGGTCTGGGCCTCTGGGCCCTGGCCGGAGCTCATCTCTCTGGGGCAGGGGGTGTGGGCCTCTGGGCCCTGCCCGGAGCTCATCTCTCTGGGGCAGGGGGTGTGGGCCTCTGGGTTCAGTGGGCACATTGCTGGCTAAAGTGTTCCAAAGTTCACACGCTCTGTCTCTGATTCCCAGCGGTCTGTCTCTTTCAAACTTTATTTTTCTTTCTGTTTGTGTGTGACTCCCTCTTTCTCTCTCTTTTCATCCTCTTCGGTCACACTCCTTTCTCCACCCACACCTTCTCTACCAGTTCCCTCCCTGTTAAGTGTTACACCCACACAAACACAGATCAATGCAATAGTAGAAAACCAGAGTAAACTCCCTTCATCAGCACGATGACTCAGATCATGGGAGTAGTTGCCTTTTCCCATGGCCGAGAGAGAGAGAGAGAGAGAGAGAGAGAGAGAGAGAGAGAGACAGAGAGAGAGAGAGAGACAGAGAGAGAAAAATAGTGAAAGAGACAGGGAAAGCCCTAAGGTGATTGGATCTTTGAATGGACCAGAAGAGAGCGTGTGTGTGTCCCTCTATTTAGCATATGTCTGTCTCCCTCCGCGTCCCAAACAAAGACAGATGGAGGCCTCTGTCATGGCAACAGACTGGGTGGCTGCAACTATGGCCCACGGAACCTGATGACATCACCTTGAGCCTGTTGAGGCCAGCAGGCTATGGCGCTGAGGCTTTCTGCTGTCTGCTCTGACAAACACACAGAAAGCCTGGCTGCTTTGTCAGGTCCATACAGATATACCATCAACGATAGACAGTAAGAGAATGTACTTTAATGAAGTGACGAGACAACCTCTGTTCTGAAAGGTTTAAAGGACAAAATGGGAACGGACAAAAGTCAAACATGTCAACCACACATTGAATAAGCAAAAGGTTAGTACCCTAGCTAGCCAAGTTTCATTTCAGTTAAAAATAGCAGGCTGATGGAGGTATTGGGTTGCATTCATGATGGAGTTGAGGGTGTGTGGGGGGTCTGGTCTGAAAGGGAACGTCTGACCTCCGAGACGTTAAACATGATTGCCTTTGTAAGGGTCAGAGCTTAGGGACCTGCAGACAAAGCTGTGGTAGGCTAACTTGTCATTGTGTTTCAGAGGTTAGCAGAAATCCTCCGTTTGTTTTTTTGTGTGGACTTGGTCTGGATAGAGATCATATGCATCTACAGTCACACCTCCTATCAAATCAGATAGGAACATAGTATTACACATCTCAATAACCCCACACTTTTCCTCTCCAGCTTTCCCATCTTGTTCCTTACAGCACTTCATTTACCAGGGGATGAGAGATGTGTGATGGTGTCCCCCTCTTCTCTCCTTCTTCTCCTTCTCTGTCTCTCTCTCTCCCACGTTCCTCTCCCTGCTCTCTGCCATGCTAATGGCCACACAGCCCCACCCCGCCCATTAAAGCAGGCAGCCATGCATCCCCACCGCTAAGTGACTGTCAAGGTGTTAGATAAAGACGCTCACAGGGCACATGAGTCTGTACTATGTGTGTGTCTAGGGCTGAGTCTGTACTATGTGTGTGTCTGGGGCTGAGTGTGTACTGTGTGTGTGTCTGGTAGTGAGTGTGTACTGTGTGTGTGTCTGGTGCTGAGTGTGTACTGTGTGTGTCTGGTGCTGAGTGTGTACTGTGTGTGTGTCTGGTGCTGAGAGTGTACTGTGTGTGTGTCTGGAGCTGAGTCTGTACTATGTGTGTGCCTGGTGCTGAGTGTGTACTGTGTGTGTGTGTGTGTGTGTGTGTGTATGTCTGGTGCTGAGTGTGTACTGTGTGTGTGTGTGTATGTCTGGTGTTGAGAGTGTACTGTGTGTGTGTGTGTGTGTGTGTGTGTATGTCTGGTGCTGAGTGTGTACTGTGTGTGTGTGTGTATGTCTGGTGCTGAGTGTGTAGTGTATGTGTGTGTGTGTGTGTGTGTGTGTGTGTGTGTGTGTATGTCTGGTGCTGGATGTGCACTGTGTGTGTGTGTGTGTGTGTTTGTGTGTGTGTGTGTGTGTGTGTGTGTGTGTGTGTGTGTGTGTGTGTGTGTGTGTGTGTATGTCTGTGTTTAGGGGTGTGTGTTTAGCTATGTGTTTGTGTGTGTGTGTGTGTGTGTGTGTATGTCTGGTGCTGGATGTGTACTGTGTGTGTGTGTGTGTGTGTGTGTGTGTGTGTGTGTGCGTGTGTGTGTGTGTGTATGTCTGGTGCTGGATGTGTACTGTGCGTGTGTGTCTGCCAGGTACTGAGTTGCGTTATGCAGGGACACCGTGTCTTACCTGGCTGCCTGAATAGATGGTCTCAGTTTGGCAGTCCTTTAAAACCAGCTGCTTCTGTTCCCAAACGTTCCCTGTGCTTCGGAGAGGGGTGTGTGTGTGTGTGTGTGTGTGTGTGTGTGTGTGTGTGTGTTTCAACCTAGTGACTGCAGACTTGCACTTTGTACCTGTCAAACTGTCGTCTGTGTGTGTGAGTTAATGTTTCCTGTTGTGTGTGTGTGTGTGTGTGTGTGTGTGTGTGTTTTAGTGTGTGTGAATGAACAGGATAGCAGCACAGAGATCCCAGTGTCGCCTGGAGTATGTATTCTCATGGTCTGTCAGTGATTGGCTAAGTGAATGAAACCTAGCACAGTGGAGAGGACATTCTGCTGAGGAACGGACACTTTCATGGTTGCTTCAGGATTCGTTCAACGACCCACCAGGCACCACTAAGCAGCATTCTAAAACCCCATTCTCACACGGAGCTCAATGACATAGTGGGGAAACTCTCCTAGCCTTTCCACTAGCCGAAGGTCTGAGCGGTCCAATCTTGCTATTGAATTGTAGTTCAGTCGACTTCCTGACTTGCTTAGATTGCGAGGCAAACCAACCCCTCCCTTTGCTACTAAACAGAAGCTACCCAAGCACATGTAAGCACCCCTAACAATAGAGGTAGACTGTATCCACCCAGATAGTAGTGGATAATGTGCCGGATCCACCCTCAACTCGCCAGATCCGCCTAGCAATCACACCCGGTGTGCGCCTTCAGGCCGAATGTGGCTGGAGCCCTCTGATTGACAATAGTGATGATAAACTGGATCGGACCAGAGCACTATTGCACAACTTGTGAAAACAAGCACTTTGTTTTGTAGTCCAATAGGCATTACTACATCATAACTAATTTACATTATGCCGCAGGTGGCAGTGGGAGGTACTCTTTTTTGCAACCGTGCTTGAGAACGTCTTCAGCATAGTCAGATTTACATCTATGGTTCACTTTTATGAAAGTGTTCATGGAGTCGCGTGTAGCTGCAAGATCATGACATGTTGTGTGAGACGCGGTGGCCTAGTCACCGTTAAATTGTGTGGCCTATGAAAATTAATATGTGACGGTGTGTTATGTCAACATTGGAAAGCAGCATTTGTGCAGTCTAGGTCACAAACGGCCCAGTGTTGATTAGAGCAAAACTAAATAGGTAACATATCTGTGCCAGATTGTCTGAGATTCGCAGTGCAAATCCAGACCGCATGTGGCCCATTGACTTGTGACTCTTGTTAGTCTAGTAAAGATTGTCACCTCCTCCTCTGTTTTCCCTAGTATCAAACCCTTCCTGTGCTCGCTAGTACTTCAGGAAGAGTCCTTTACTAGCACGTTTAGACTGCTCAGTCATTGTTTCATTAGCACCTATAAATAACGTCTGTATTAATCATTTGTATTAAATGTGCTATCCAAATAAATTCGATTTCAGTCAGGACAACTTACGTGAGTTTAACTGTTTATTGCCATGGTAATACATTGAAATTTGGCGTCAATGGTCTGCTGTTATGAATTGCTTTTCTGCCCATGGTCATGTTCAACACTCAGTGAACCATGGTTAGGGAGCAGATATCTGCAGAATCTCCTGACAGATGCTGAACAACGGACCCGAAGTAGGTGGAGACTGGGGTAGAGGTGGGTGCTAAGCAGCAACAGGAGCAGTGTGTGTGCATTGATGCAGTTGCAAGAGCTAGTGTTGTGCAGCAACTAGCAACGGAGCGCTTGTAGGAGCTATAGTGGTCAGAGAACTGAGGTTTAAGACGACCACGTTCAGCTAGTGAGCATGTGTGATTGGTGAGACGTGGATGCCTGCTGAAGTAACTCCGCTGAAGCATCGCCCCATTTGATTTGAAGGGTATGTCATTTAATAGATAAGCCTCTAAAAGTTAGTAGTACTGAGTTGAAAGGGACTCAGTACTACTACTGGCTTAGAAAAGGTTAATGAAGTTAGTCCCTTTTAATTTACAAAACAGGAATAATTGAGTTCCAGTGAACATTTAACTCAAAAATAATTTATCAGTAATTGTTTATCTGTAACTTTATTTTAGTGTTGGAGTGTGAGACGACACCACTGGACCATGGTGAAATAGCTTATTTATTTGACAGAAAACCAACAACAACAAAATAATCTTCAGTTTTCTTGTTCAGATTTTCCACCAGGAAATCGAGGTGCTGCTTCATTTACAATAAAAAGACCTTAGTTTATTGTTGGCCTGTTCACCCACTGTATGACTAAAGAACCAATACACTGCAATGATGACTCACCGTTAGAGCGCAATTACCCAGACGGCTTGAGGGGCCACCAATCCCAGCATGGCACACAAAGCACCGCTATGAACCGTTTTCCTCTGCTTGTTGGAAGAACAGTGTCTGAAGGTGAATTGTGACTGCATGCTGGAATGGTCAGAGGAAGGAAAGGTTCAACGTGTTTTTTACCATTGCTTTGATTAAGAGGCTTCCCTCTTCAATAGAATGGATTCTATAGATTGCTGTTTAACTTCAAAATAAGTCAGTCATATATTAGTTTATTCACCTTTATCATTCATAGCCTAAGATTGACATGATATATTTAGCGTAATCATTATCCATGTTCGTCTTATTGTCGAGGGAGAGTTTGGAGTCGTCCTTCAAACAAGGCATGCGTCTGCAAAATACTTAGTCAGGAGGGCTCCGACCCAAAGGAGGCAGGAAGAACCAGCACCGTGGAAAACGGCAATGATTGACAACCAACCTTTACTGGGCCTCTAAAAAACCATGACCATGGACCAAACCTGGGGCAGGGCTTAAATACAAGACGAGAACCAACCAATGAACACAAAGAAACCTACACGAAACTAACCAAATACAAGATGAGAACCAACCAATGAACACAGAGGAACCTACACGAGATACCCTGGAGCAGGATGAGCTAATAATGTTCTGGAGTCCAGACCGTGACACATGCTGCATTCCCATGCTTCTCGGATGGCTCCATTTCCCCAGTTGGGAAGTCGTCCTTCCAACTTCTGTTTGTTCCTTAGCTTTTAGGTCTTAATGTGGGGACAACATGTGAGGACACTACAAACATTATGTGTTGTATTTTATTGCTCAGTGTTTAAACAACACGATGACTGCTGTTTCCAGTTTTATTTATTTTACAGATTACATGTGACCAAAAATATGGTTCTGCATATGACATCACAAGTCGGCAAGTCGTGTTTCAATATTTTCGCCGAATTTCCGAGTGGTTGTTCAAACTTGAGAGGGTGTTCACGTGAATTTTCCCAGTCAGGAACTAAGTTTTCAGATTATTCCGACTCAACATGAATTGTGCAATACTTTGCCTGGAATAATAACTTCCATTCCCCTGAATAAGATATGGATGACTGCTCTCTGCTGAACAAGGTCATCCCATTGACACGTCACTAAGAGTGGACAGTGGATATCTTTCACACTGTTACATTTTATTTTACTGTGTCTAGGTTTTCGTTTTATCACTTATTCATTTTGAACTTAAGTTCTCTCACTTTTGAATTGTGCCATGTCTCTATTGCTGCTTTTGTTGTTCTTGTAGACGACATGTTTCAGTGTGGACCTGTTATACCTGCCTTCTCTTCTTACCATGGAGTTGTAACAAAGGAGGCCCCTTGTTTTGGACCAGCCATAATGAACTCGTCTTTCCCCTGTCCTTGGTACAGGTCCAGGTCAGATAACCTGACCCATGCACACCGACAGCCGACAGTCTTTCCCCTGTCCGTGGTACAGGTCCAGGTCAGATAACCTGACCCAACCTCCAACAGCAGACAGTCTTTCCCCTGTCCGTGGTACAGGTCCAGGTCAGATAACCTGTCCCAACTTCCAACAGCAGACAGTCTTTCCCCTGTCCGTGGTACAGGTCCAGGTCAGATAACCTGACCCATTCACACCAACAGCCAACAGAGGTTTGACCCTGGCCAGGGCTGAGGTTTCACAGGGCTATTAAACAGTAGAACTGCAGTAGAGGTATGGAGGAGAGGACACTTTTCTAACCAGCTGAGGGAAATGTGGAGGAGATAGATGAGACGATCCTGTACCAGCACTGAAGCAGGTTCCATCCCACTTCACTTCAAGGATTTATCCCAAAATGATTTTCCTTCTAGTGCCTGCTAAAGATAAATTGGACTCATCACAGAAGTGTATACATGAATCCCACAGCAGCTTCCCTTAGGGTCCTCCGTAGGATCTGGCCCGGCCGTATTTCACTGACTGGATATGAGTTATTAAAACTTCCAAGAACGATAATCAGCAAGCCAAATGAGAAAGAACCTTGACATTGTGTGAGTACAGCACTTGTTACCTTGCAGTATGTACTAGCTAGAATGATTTACCAGTATGCACAGTTCCAGGGCTTGTAGGACCTTTTGTATCTACTAGTTCTGCCAGGCAGAGCAAATGAAACGGTACATACTTAGATATCATAACCTCATCTGGCATTACGTCTGCAAACAAAATATCAAGGGAATTAATTAGTGTAGTTCTGAATTGGTATTAATGATGACATGACTAATATTGGGAGCAGGGGGCTATGGGTGGATGGCTCTTCCTTCTTCCTGGCTTGGGGAATAGGAGACCTACAACATGGCGGCACAGCTGACTGGGCATTCCACAATCTCCACAGCATGTGAGTTAGTTCATCATGTTAAAGGAATGGCTATGTAATTTTGATGAAGTTGTAAAAGTTAATGAGGCACTGTAGCAGGGAGAGGAAATTAATCAACTCCATACAAGGCCAGGTCGATCTTTGGTTTTAAGTATTTTTAGGAATCTAATATTCAAACATTTTGCACATGTGAAAACAGAATGAGGGAAATAAAGAGCTCGGTCATCCGGAGGGAGCTCGGAGTAGAGCCGCTGCTCCTTCGCGTCAAAAGTAGTCAGACGAGGTGGTACGGGCATCTGATTAGGATGCCTTCTGGGCGCCTCCCGTTGGAGGTTTTCCGGGCACGCCCTACTGGTAGGAGACCCCGGGGTAGACCCAGAACACGCTGGCAGGATTATATATCTCGTCTGGCCTGGGAATGCCTTGGGATCCTCCAGGAGGATCTGGAAAACATTGCTGGGGACGGCTGTAATTCCCTGCTGAACCTGCTGCCACCGCGACCCGGCCCCGGATAAGCGGCGGAAAATGGATGGATGGATGGATGGAAAACAGAATGTTACAACTCTTGTCACTGTTTGACTCTTAGTTTATTTTGTAACTGACACAAAGCTCAGCGGTATCAAACAGCTAAATTGGAGTCTAAAAACAAATCAGACAGTGGAAAATCTGAAAGGAAGGAATGCTAATAGTCTGTTTCTTTTCAGGAAGTATTGGCAGTACATAATAGGTTAGTGTTTATTTAATTGAACAAAACATCAAGATTCAGACACTTACAATAGTCAGTGGTCAGAAGTGAATAGGGAGTCAGAAAATATTTGTCGTTTGCTTTTCAGAGCAAAAATCTAAAATGCACCCAAAACATTTGTGTGCTTTTACAGTGACCCTGATCAGGCAATAGTGCCCACACAATTTACACTTGCATTTCATTTTTAAACAATATTCATAACCTAAATGTATGTTTTCCCAATTTGCAGTAGACATTTTTTTTACATTGGGCCCTTCTAAATCTTTCAGACCCAATTAGCAAACTGCTGTTACAATAACACTGTTCCAAATAGTTAATCATATTACAGTAAGTCTAATGGCTGCGGCATTTACATGGACGACTAACTTTACTTTTAAGATCCAAAACCTTGACGCTTATTGTAGCCTTTCAATAGCCACTTTATTAGTAAAGAGAAGGACATACACAAGTGAGATTCAGTCTCCACTCTTCTCTCATCTTGTTTACGTACGTTGCATGGCTGAAGGAGATTGTAGTCTATGTTTTATCTGGATGGCTAAACATAACAGCTGGTGATGCAATCTTATAGGCAGCGCTTTGGGATGGATGTCAGCGATATGCTTCATTGAAATGAAGAATGCCTGTCAACCAATCCCATCAAATCAACACAACCAAACAAAAATACAATTACCATATGGGTTTCAATATCACCTCCAAATCAATGCCTGCCACATGAATTTGCCTCATTGAAGTTTGATGGCCACATTTACAGCAGGAAGAGATGGAATGAAGTGTTCATGTGAGTACTGTAGATTAAAAGAGGATTATTATGGGGCACCATATCCATGGCAACTCCTGATTGAAGTCAGAGTGGTCAGTCTGTTGAAACAATTGATTTGCAATGCAGCTGGAGCTAGTGCAGGGTGGACTGATGAGTGTGAAAGGTGTGAGATTGGAGTGGACAAGCTTGCTGTCATAGACTTTCAAAGAACAAGACAGAGAGAAACCTAGTGCAAATATTAAGTTCAAACTACTAATCAAACCTGTTTTTCAAAATATGGTTACAGATTAAATTATTCGGACATTATTTAGATTGTTTTTTTTTTATATTATGACTATTTCACAGGTATTAGAAGGTGTGCATACATCCTAATAAACAATAAATCCACATTCAATTATATCTATTGATTATCCCGAGTATGTCTGAGGAGGACAGACAAGCCAAGATGTAGACAGACATCCTGAGCCGTGCAGAGCATGACCTAATGCAGTATGAGCTGGCTAATAAGATTTGGTACAGTGTGGGATATTTCAGTCGGCTAATGCCCCCTGAGCGGGACAAGAACACGTGGGGTATATTGAGAGACCAGGGGGTAATGCTGGGGGGGGGGGGGGGTCTCAATAGAGTGCAAAATAATGGTATGCCTTTGCTAGTCTTGTCCTTTGTACCTGCCATATCACATTGCGAGTGTGTGCATATGTGTGTAAATGTAAGAGGGTCCTCTGTGCCAAGTGCCAGTGAGAGCAATGTATTGTCCATTTCACAGATCCCTGTGCAGTGCTTTGAGCTACACACAGAGAGATAAGTAGAGATTTTCTATTCATCTCCTGTCCCCTCTCTCTGAGGTCTACACTGAGGAAAAAGTCATGTTCTTGTTTCAAAGGAACCCTACAACTGATGATGAAATTGAGCCCAAATTATTCATGTCTGCCAGTGGTGGAGAGAGACAAAGAGAGAGAGAGATGCTCTGCTTAGAAGTTATGGGTCTTGGGTCTCTGCTAAGATGTTCTGGGTCTTGGGTACGTGCATCAGGGAGGACACTGCATGAAACAGAAGAGAAGTGTCTTTCCTTAAAGTATCTTGGTTCATAAAGCGGTGTGGTTTAGGTAGGCACCGTTGTCTAAACAAGTCCATCCTGCAGGGCCAGACTGGCATTCTGCTCATTAGCACACACTTTCTAAACACGGGGCTGTGCAGAATACCAACTCTCTGCTCCAGCCTTCCCTCACCCCTGGCTCTCCCTCCCACTCGAGGACTGCCAGTGTAGAGAGGTAAGGAACTGTAGGTGATACATACACATGAGTGTACCCATATTGGGACCTGGTCAGACCTGGTGCACACAATGGTGTGTGTTGTGACAATAACAAGACGAAAGGTGTTTACTGCAGCACACACACACACACACACACACACACACACACACACACACACACACACACACACACACACACACACACACACACACACACACACACACACACACACACAAGCTGTCCTTATTGCGGCTCCTCTCCAAGCCTCGCTAGCTGGACTGCAGGGTGCTGTGGACACAGCTCCGTGTCTGCTCAGAATGGGCCTTCCATCCGCCTTTCTCTCTCTGTCTCACACAAACACTCATTGATTCATCCTCAATGACATGTTTCTGCATGCAGTCCACATTAGCCGCTGAATGAAGTGGGGGATCATTTGGATTCATTGCTATTATAGTCTGCTTATAAATATGCAGGCTCATTCACACAGATTAGCCGCAACAATTATTATGATCATAAATCATGGCTACTGATAATATGAAAATATTGCTACTGCCAAATGTATACAAGGCATTCTCATTATAATGCTAATATAATATTAAACCCTGGTTTGAGTGCAATCATAAGGTTTGTGCAAAACATATGGAATTATATAGATTACATTATTTTAGTTAAAGGACGGTGGATTATTTTAAATATGAACCTTATGTTCAGAGCACATATGTGGTACTCTCTGTTGTGTAGTAACTATCATGTCTTCCTGTTTAGAGCACTCTCAGATAGTAGAGGCAGTGGTACTCTCTGTTGTGTAGTAACTATTGTCTTCCTGTTTAGAACACCCAGATGGTAGTGGGAACTTGCAGCAGTTTAAGACTAGCTGTCCCTCTGCAGATTCTTGTAAATATCATAAGGAACCAATCATTCTGTGATAACAATTATAATACATCACTTATGGTGAGTACCTCTTCCTGTAACTTTATTCAGAACATGCATTTCCAAGCCAGAAAGAGAGGTGCTATTTAAACCCTTTCTACTTAGAATATGCCCCCAAATATAGCAGCCTAGGCATATATACACACACACGCGCACACGCACACGCACAAACACACACACACACACACACACACACACACACACACACACACACACACACACGCCCATCGCTCAGGAGCTGGCTGGTTGCATTTGTCTAGAGTTGACACACAACACAGTGTCCCAGAACAGTCAGCTCCCTCTGACTGCTGTAATAAATGTTTTGGGGCAGTGGGGGCAATTGAACTTCAAAATATTAAAGCAAATATTCAATAAAGCAACGGCAGCCAGCATGATTTAATAGAAGGGCAGACAGGCATGGAGAGGCAGGAGCAGATGGATGGATTCCGAGAGAAGAGGGGAGGGGGGGGAGAGTATAGAAAGCAAGAAACAGAATCAGACAGAGAGAAAGAAAAGAGGAAGACAGAGGAAGAGAAGAACAACAGACAGGCCAAGAGAGAGAAGTCATTGTTTCCACTGAGTCCAACCTTTTGACAGTGTTTCTCCTCCTCTCCCCCTCTTCTTCTCCTCCCATGTGACCTTCCATTTAGCAGAGGTGCACCTTTGGGAGCCTGGACCATATAAACATCAGCTCCAGCCCTCCAGGCTTTCAACACAGGGCTCTGCCTATTCTTATTTCACTTGGCCCTTAGGAAATATGAGTTATCTGTGACGCCTCTCCTCTCCTCTCCTCTCCTCTCCTCTCCTCTCCTCTCCTCTTCTCTCCTCTCCTCTCCTCTCCTCTCCTCTCCTCTCCTCTCCTCTCCTCTCCTCTCCCCCTACCCTACCATCCCCTCCTCCTTCCTCCCCTCCCCTCCTCTCCCCTCCTCTCCTTTCGTCCTGCTGCCATTGTTGTCCAGTCTCAGGCGTCTCGTCTGTTTGGGGCTAGTCTGTCATTAGCGACACGGAGCAGAGACGTGACTGAAGTACACTGAACAGTGTGATAGATGTCTGCTGGTTCCATAGGGAATGTAATATAGCACACTGAAGAGGAAGATCTGGTCAGTGCCAATGTAATATAGCACACTGAAGAGGAAGATCTGGTCAGTGCCAATGTAATATAGTACACTGAAGAGGAAGATCTGGTCAGTGCCAATGTAATATAGCACACTGAAGAGGAAGATCTGGTCAGTGCCAATGTAATATAGCACACTGAAGAGGAAGATCTGGTCAGTGTCAATGTAATATAGTACACTGAAGAGGAAGATCTGGTCAGTGCCAATGTAATATAGTACACTGAAGAGGAAGGTCTGGTCAGTGCCAATGTAATATAGTACACTGAAGAGGAAGATCTGGTCAGTGCCAATGTAATATAGCACACTGAAGAGGAAGATCTGGTCAGTGCCAATGTAATATAGTACACTGAAGAGGAAGATCTGGTCAGTGCCAATGTAATATAGTACACTGAAGAGGAAGGTCTGGTCAGTGCCAATGTAATATAGTACACTGAAGAGGAAGATCTGGTCAGTGCCAATGTAATATAGTACACTGAAGAGGAAGGTCTGGTCAGTGCCAATGTAATATAGCACACTGAAGAGGAAGGTCTGGTCAGTGCCAATATAATATAGTACACTGAAGAGGAAGGTCTGGTCAGTGCCAATGTAATATAGTACACTGAAGAGGAAGGTCTGGTCAGTGCCAATGTAATATAGTACACTGAAGAGGAAGATCTGGTCAGTGCCAATGTAATATAGTACACTGAAGAGGAAGATCTGGTCAGTGCCAATGTAATATAGTACACTGAAGAGGAAGGTCTGGTCAGTGCCAATGTAATATAGTACACTGAAGAGGAAGGTCTGGTCAGTGCCAATGTATGTTTGTTTCTTTGTTATTGCTCCTTTTAGTGATTCTACATGAACTTTCCTTGCCTTCTTGATATTTATCAAAGCAGCATTGGCACCTGTCTGTCTGTGCAAAGGTGTATCAGTGATTTTAAAGTGTGTGTACAGTGTGAACTTCTGTATCTTTCTGTCTGCGTGACGTGTGTGTGTGTGCGTGTGTGTGCATCTGTGTGTGTGCATGCGTGCGTGCGTGTGTTGTGTGCGTGCGTGCGTGCGTGTGTGTGTGTGTGCCCTCTCAGGGGGCTCCCTGCTCCAGTGGTACTTCCTCTGTGTTCTGCTGATGAATGGATGCAGACCGAGTTCACCCAGACTCCTGTTGAATAAAACATCAGCCCAACCTGCCTGCTTCCCCTGTGTGTGTGTGTGTGTGTGTGTGTGTGTGTGTGTGTGTGTGTGTGTGTGTGTGTGTGTGGGTGTGTGTGGGTGTGTGTGGGTGTGTGTGCGCGTCTGTGCATGTGCTCTCAGGCTATGACTTGTTCTGCAGGTGGCTGTTAACAGGCTTTTCCACTATTTTGAACCAACGGGCTCTGGCAATGAAGGTAACCTGAAGAACAGAGGGTGCCTGGGACATGACAAGCCTAACTATCCCCGGAATGGCCTGTCAGAGGTAGCAGGGTCAGATGTCTGGAGATGTTCTCACACTGCAGCATGAAAGGGAACTGAGCCGGGCTGAGCTGGGCTGGGTGGGATCATGTGGGTCTGGTTCTGTCCTGTGGTGGAGCCTCTTCCTGACTGTGTACAGAACACGATATCCTAACTCATGTGAGGGACTCTGTACTCAGTCCCAGGTGTGTACTGAACACGATATCCTAACTCATGTGAGGGACTCTCTACTCAGTCCCAGGTGGGTACTGAACACGATATCCTAACTCATGTGAGGGACTCTGTACTCAGTCCCAGGTGTGCACTGAACACGATATCCTAACTCATGTGAGGGACTCTGTACTCAGTCCCAGGTGTGTAGCTCTGCAGGATGCAGCAGATGTGGGCTTAGCGGACGACTCAGTGGATTGTTTTATTGTCAGAGGTTAACAGAGCCTAGCTGTTCTGTTCTCCTCCGGGGATCGACCTGAGACTCACTAACAGCTTGTCTTGTGTTTCTTTATGGGGTCCTCTTCCATACCTAGTGCTAGTAGGATTACATCTGTGACTGCCTCTGTGACTGAAACGAGATGACCAGCCCAAACACACTGTTTCATGGCTAACGTGTGTCGGGAAAAACTACAAAAGTTATGTGCACTGTTTGGAAATCCAAACATATCACTCTCTCTATGTACCTTCTACAAACTAGAAAAACTATTAATAACAACTGTCTGCTTTTTACATAAATGCAGCCACGTAGAACCATAGAGGCAACATCGCAGTGAAACTCATCTCCCACCTTCAGAAGAATGGTTATACTGGCTGACACACAGTCAGGAGTAAGAATGGTTATACTGGCTGACACAGTCAGGAGTAAGAATGGCTTTAACTATTTTTTCATGTTTTCTTCTCTATTGGTTTTGGAGTGGCTAATAATGTTTCCATCTTACTCCATGTCTTTCATAATATGGAATCAAATGTACAGTATTCCCTTCAACAATGCTTAACATAGACTATGGTGTCCTACTCAGTCATGTTCCTGGTGCCTGGTTGTAGATCATGCGGAGTTCACTAGAGCACTAGATGTGACAGCTTGATGCTATGTAGCTTGTGGGATGTGATCCTGTGCAGCTTGTGGGATGTGATCCCATGCAGCTTGTGGGATGTGATCCTATGCAGCTTGTGGGATGTGATCCTATGCAGCTTTGGGGATGTGATCCCATGCAGCTTGGGGGATGTGATCCCATGCAGCTTGGGGGATGTGAAGCCATGTCAGTGCGGTGTATATTGCTGCAACAATATTGGTGCCATCATCCCCTTCAGCGAAGCTATGTTTGCAAAACAAAACGCCAAAGCAGTCTAACCCTCATAACCACTCTTTCTTTATCATATCTTACAGCGCCATATATCATAGGTATGGTCATACCACCAAAATGCCATCCATCACACATATATCCTTGGCTAGTTAGCTGGGGATTCAGATCAATTGATTACAATTACCGGCTGAAGTAGGGTTCAGCAATCCGTCTTCTCCCTGCACTCATTACTCAGACACATCAGGCCTGATCAATAGCCACTTGATAAATGTAAGAGGGCACGTTTGAAGCCCAACCCCACTGGAGAAGGGGGAAAACACGTACGATGCCTTCTCGTTGGGTTTGCCTGCTGTGTTTAGCACTGGTGAAAGAGTTTTTTGTGTATATGTGTGTGCGTGAGCACAAGAGAGAGAAAGAAGAGTTGTTGTAGATGTAGGGCTGCCATATTGAATATCTGTACCCCATACAGTGATCTCGGGCAGGCCTCTTATTGCTTTTTGCCGCCGCCCGTGTCAACCAGGAAATGATGATGTGCAGGAAGTCAGTGGTGCGTGAACAGCCTTCTCAGTCGGTGTGGGGATGTGTGTTTATGGGTTTGGATATATTTGGGTGAGGTTTGGATGTATTTGGGTGGGGTTTAGACGTATTTGGGTGGGGTTGTGTGTGAATGAGTTTAGATGTATTTGGGTGGGGTTGTGTGTGAATGGGTTTGGATGTATTTGGGTGGGGTTGTGTGTGAATGGGTTTGGATGTATTTGGGTGGGGTTGTGTGTGAATGGGTTTGGATGTATTTGGGTGGGGTTGTGTGTGAATGGGTTTGGATGTATTTGGGTGGGGTTGTGTGTGAATGGGTTTGGATGTATTTGGGTGGGGTTGTGTGTGAATGTGTTTAGACATATTTGGGTGTGGTTATGTGTGAATGGGTTTGGATGTATTTGGGTGGGGTTGTTTGTGCTCTGCTTCTTTGAATTTAAGGAGCAAAGCCGTAAAGTTAGACCCAACCCCAATGACCACCACCACCAATCCTATGCCTAAAGGAAAAAACAACCCCCCCCCCCCCCCCACACACACACACACACACGCACACGCACATACACGGACACACACACACACTCACACACGCACAAACACAGTCACTGGGACACACACACGGACACACACAGACACCCACCGACACACCCACGGACACACACACGGACACACACAGTCACTGGGACACACGGACACAGTCACATGGACACACGGTCACTGGGTCACAGACTCACAATCACACAGTCACTGGGACACAGACACACAGACACACACACACACACACACGGACACACACAGTCACTGGGACACAGACACACACACGGACACACACAGTCACTGGGACACAGACACACAGACACTGGGACACACAGACACACGGACACATAGTCACATGGACACAGTCACTGGGACACAGACACACACACACACGGACACACACAATCACTGGTACACAGACACACGGACTGGGACACACTGACACACAGTCACATGGACACACAGTCACTGGGACACAGGCACACACACACACGGACACACACAGTCACTGGGACACACGGATACACAGACACATGGACACACAGTCACATGGACACATGATCACTGGGTCACAGACTCACAATCACACAGTCACTGGGACACAGACACACAGACACACACACACACACACGGACACACACAGTCACTGGGACACAGACACACACACGGACACACACAGTCACTGGGACACAGACACACACACGGACACACACAATCACTGGTACACAGACACACGGACACACAGACACATGGACACACAGTCACTGGGACACAGGCACACACACACACGGACACACACAGTCACTGGGACACACGGATACATAGACACATGGACACACAGTCACATGGACACACAGTCACTGGGACACAGACACACGAACACACAGTCACTGGGACACAGACACACAGACACACACACACACGGACACACACAGTCACTGGGACACAGACACACACACGGACACACACAGTCACTGGGACACAGACACACAGACACTGGGACACACAGACACACGGACACACAGTCACATGGACACAGTCACTGGGACACAGACACACACACACACGGACACACACAATCACTGGTACACAGACACACGGACACACAGACACTGGGACACACTGACACACAGTCACATGGACACACAGTCACTGGGACACAGGCACACACACACACACGGACACACACAGTCACTGGGACACACGGATACACAGACACATGGACACACAGTCACATGGACACACAGTCACTGGGACACAGACACATGAACACACAGTCACTGGGACACAGACACACAGACACACACACACACGGACACACACAGTCACTGGGACACAGACACACGGACACAGTCACTGGGATAGAATATTTGGAAAGTGATGAAGGCTAGGATTTCACACACCACACACTAAAAAATAAAATCCCTTAAAAAAGGGTCAAATGACTGGCAGCAACGGTTGCCAAACAAAAACCATCAAATTAAAGCAAAACGTCCAAATACAAATAAAGTGCAAAAACAATAAATTCACAGAAATTACAATTGCAGGTTTTGCCAAGATATACTGTTATTTTACAGATACCTGTATGTTGATGAAGCAATCGAAAGTATTGTGCTTTATTATGCTGCAAACATTCTCCGAACTTTCTGTGCCGTGTGTCCTGGCGGTAAATCACAGTAACATCTTACTCTTCTAACTTTGCATTATAAAATGCTGATTAGGTTTTTCACTGTGCATATCTGATATCAGCGATAGAACAGCCGATTAGTTAAAAATCTGTATTTCAAATAGTTTCATCATAAGTGATGCAATACCTCTTCTTTGAAAATGTGCGGTATATTTTCTGTGCACGTGTCTGTCTTTGTGTGTGTGTGTGTGTGTGTGTGTGTGTGTGTGTGTGTTTGATGTACAGTAATGTGCAGTGCGGTTGAACTCGCTGGAATATCATGACAGGCATGAATCTTTCATTCATTATCTGACACAGATCCAAGAAAAGATGAAATGGAGGCATGTGTGCATGTACAGTATGTGTGTATCCATGTTAAGATCTTAGAGCCGTGAAAGTAATATAGCCAGAGAGAGAAAGCGAGAGATGGACTGAGATGAGAAGCTACACAATACAGTGGGTCTCTGCTTGTCTAGTGTCTGTATCTCTGCTGGTTGTACACAAGCTGCCTAGTGTCTGTATCTCTGCTGGTTGTACACAGGCTGCCTAGTGTCTGTATCTCTGCTGGTTGTACACAGGCTGCCTAGTGTCTGTATCTCTGCTGGTTGTACACAGGCTGCCTAGTGTCTGTATCTCTGCTGGTTGTACACAGGCTGCCTAGTGTCTGTATCTCTGCTGGTTGTACACAGGCTGCCTAGTGTCTGTATCTCTGCTGGTTGTACACAGGCTGCCTAGTGTCTGTATCTCTGCTGGTTGTACACAGGCTGCCTAGTGTCTGTATCTCTGCTGGTTGTACACAGGCTGCCTAGTGTCTGTATCTCTGCTGGTTGTACACAGGCTGCCTAGTGTCTGTATCTCTGCTGGTTGTACACAGGCTGTCTAGTGTCTGTATCTCTGTTTGAATGGGTCGTTGTACAGAGGTTGTGTCTGTATCTCTGTTTGAATGGGTTGTTGTACAGAGGTTGTGTCTGTATGGGTCGTTGTACAGAGGTTGTGTCTGTATCTCTATTTGAATGGGTCGTTGTACAGAGGTTGTGTCTGTATCTCTGTTTGAATGGGTCGTTGTACAGAGGTTGTGTCTGTATCTCTATTTGAATGGGTCGTTGTACAGAGGTTGTGTCTGTATCTCTATTTGAATGGGTCGTTGTACAGAGGTTGTGTCTGTATCTCTGTTTGAATGGGTCGTTGTACAGAGGTTGTGTCTGTATCTCTATTTGAATGGGTCGTTGTACAGAGGTTGTGTCTGTATCTCTATTTGAATGGGTCGTTGTACAGAGGTTGTGTCTGTATCTCTATTTGAATGGGTCGTTGTACAGAGCTTGTGTCTGTATCTCTATTTGAATGGGTCGTTGTACAGAGGTTGTGTCTGTATCTCTATTTGAATGGGTCGTTGTACAGAGGTTGTCCATTAGATGGTAACTGTTTCCAGGTCCATGTGGTCTCCTATAGATTTATAGGAGCGGGAAGGCATGGCAGATCCTTTTACAACCCCGTTTGATGTGAAACTGTAAAAGATGCCATCTCGGCTTTATTAGCTAATGCCATTTGTAAAAACCTTTCCGCACAAAGATTTCCCAGAGGAACAGGAAACGAATGACCGCTGTGCTAAAATACATGGAAATATATATTTTTTCATTCCCTTGTCCGCTTCAGAGATGAATGTATTTGAGAACCATTAATCGCTGTGCAGGCAAGTGATATTAAATTCTGTCGCTACCGATGACTGCTTTTCCCTTCCAAACTTAAATCTGCCTCTCGGGCAAAAGCTGCATTTCATTTCCCTCTGTCTGGGTGCAGGCAGGCCCTCTGAAGCGCGCTCACAGCGGCAGCTGGCAGTGCCAGAGACAGCTACTGCCATTAGATATATGGGCAGAGCCACTGTTGGAGACTGAGAGCATACGCTGGACTAATCAATACTGTTAATTATGGCCATGTTTCACAGTGGGGGAGGAGACAGACTGAACACAGCTCTATAACAGGACTCAACACTGCTATACAGCAGGACTCAACACAGCTCTATAGCAGGACTGAACGCAGCTCTATGACGGACTGAACACAGCTCTATAGCTCTATGACAGACTGAACACAGCTCTATAACAGACTGAACACAGCTCTATAGCAGGACTGAACACAGCTCCATAGCAGGACTCAACACAGCTCTATAACTCTATGACAGACTGAACACAGGTCTATAGCTCTATGACAGACTGAACACAGCTCTATGACATACTGAACACAGCTCTATAGCAGGACTCAACACAGCTCTATGACAGACTGAACACAGCTCTATAACAGACTGAACACAGCTCTATGACAAGTAAAACACAGCTCTATGACAGGTTAAACACAGCTCTGTGACAGCTTAAACAGCTAAATGACAGGTTAAACAGCTCTATAACACGTAAAACACAGCGCTATGACAGGTTAAGCACAGCTCTATGACAGATTAAACACAGCTCTATGACAGGTTAAACACATCTCTATGACAGGTTATGACAGGATAAACACAGCTCAATAAAAGGTTAAGCAGCTCTATGACAGGTTAAACACAGCTCTTTAACAGGTTAAACACAGCTCTACGACATGTTAAACAACTCTATGACAGGTTAAACAAAGCTCTATGACAGGTTAAACAGCTCTATGACAGGTTATGACAGGTTAAACACAGCTCTAAAACATGTTAAACACAGCTCTATGACAGGTTATGGCAGGTTAAACACAGCTCTATGACAGGTTAAACACAGCTCTATGACATATTAAACACAGCTCTATGACTGGTTAAACACAGCTCTATGACAGGTTAAACACAGCTCTATAACATGTTAAATACAGCTCTATGACAGGTTAAACACAGCTTTATGAAAGGTTAAACACAGCTCTATAACAGGTTAAACACAACTATATGACAGGTTAAACACAACTCTATGACAGGTTAAACACAGCTCTATGACAGGTTAAACACAGCTCTATGACACGTTAAACACAGCTCTATGACAGGTTAAACACAATTCTATGACAGGTTAAACACAGCTCTGTGACAGGTTAAACAGCTCTATGACATGTTAAACACAGCTCTATGACAGGTTAAACAGCTCTATGACAGGTTAAGCACAGCTCTATAACAGATTAAACAGCTCTATGACAGGTTAAACACAGCTCTATGGTGGGTGAAACACGTCTTTATAACGTATTAAACACAGCTCTATGACAGGTTAAACACAGCTCTATTGTAGGACTGAACACAGCTCTATGACAGGTTATGACAGGTTAAACAGCTCTATGACAGGATAAACACAGCTCTATGAGATGCTAAACACAGGTCTATGACAGGTTAAACACAGCTCTATGGCAGGTTAAACACAGCTTTATAACTTGTTAAACACAGCTCTATGACAGGTTGAACACAGCTCTATGAAAGGATAATCACAGCGCTATAACAGGTTAAACACAATTCTATAACAAGTTAAGCACAGCTCTATGACAAGTTAAACACAGCTTTATGACAGGTTAAGCCCATCTCTATGACAGGTTAAACACAGCTCTATAACAGGTTAAACACAACTCTATAACAGGTTAAACACAGCTCTATGACAAGTGAAACACAGCTCTATGACAGGTTAAACATAGCTCTATAACAGGTTTCAACACAGCTCTATAACATGTTAAACACAGATATATGACAGGTTAAACACAGGTCTATAACTTGTTAAGCACAGCTCTAAAACAGGTTAAACACAGCTATATGACAGGTTATGACACGTTAAACACAGCTCTATGACACGTTAAATACAGTTCTATGACATGTTAAACACAGCTCTATGACAGGTTATGACAGGTTAAACACAGCTCTATGACAGGTTAAGCCCATCTCTATAACAGGTTAAACACAACTCCATAACAGGTTAAACACAGGTCTATGACAAGTGAAACACAGCTCTATGACAGGTTAAACATAGCTCTATAACAGGTTTCAACACAGCTCTGTAACAGATTAAACAGCTCTATAACTTGTTAAACACAGCTCTATAACAGGTTAAACACAGCTATATGAGGTTATGACAGGTTAAACACAGCTCTATAACAGGTTAAACACAGCTCTATGACAGGTTAAACAAAGCTCTATGACAGGTTAAACGCAATTCTATGACAGGTTAAACACAACTCTATGACAGGTTAAACACAGCTCTATGACAGGTTAAACAGCTCTATGACATGTTAAACACAGCTCTATGACAGGTTAAACACAACTCTATGACAGGTTAAGCACAGCTCTATAACAGATTAAACAGCTCTATGACAGGTTAAACACAGCTCTATTGTAGGACTGAACACAGCTCTATGACAGGTTATGACAGGTTAATCACAGCTCTATGACAGGTTAAACACAGCTCTATGACAGGTTAAACACAGCTCTATGACAAGTTAAACACAGCTCTTAAACAGGTTAAACACAGCTCTATTGTAGGACTGAACACAGCCTTACATTATGGTGAAGAAAAGTGTAATTTTGCACTCATTTCTAATATTGTATCGACATTTGTTATCAGCATTTCGACAAAAGAAATGCGAGAGAAAAAAAGGTATACCGAAATGGAGGGGCAGAGAAGAATGAGTGTAGGACTGTTAGACAACTGAAGATTACCAGCAAGCTAGTCGAAGATTAGGCATGTTCAATTGAGATTTAAGAAAGAGGAGAGGAGGAGAAGGTTGGAGGGATATACATTAAACGAGAGGGAGAGGGAGTAAACAATGCAAGCAGGAGAGAGGGATGAAGGAAATAAAAAAATAAATGAGTTGGAGTTGGAGATAGAAGGAGAATCAAACATCTTAGTGGACAGAATAATTAAAGTCATTCATCATCAGAACAGGCCTAGCTCTATCTAGAGAGGGATGACAGAGGAGAAGAGCGAGAGAGAGAGATGGGGTGGGGATGAGCTGCAGTCTATGCATGCAGGGAATAACGTGCAGACAATCATGTGGGCTCTATGTTTACTTTATGTAAGGGTCACTCCATTACTCCTGTCTGCTGTCTGTCCTACCACTGTCTGCCAACACATCAATCCCCTTTGCTGTCCATCGCTTCCAGGTTCAGCACTCTGTCTGTCCGTCTGACGGTCCTTCTGTCTGACACCTTATTTGTCTGTCTTGTTAATTGTGTTTCGGGGAGTCTGCCACATCATTATTCCCTGTCTGGTCAGATTCCCTCCACTAGCTGGAACGCTGGGAGAAGACTGAGACGCTCCATGTCCATCTATCACTGCAGCGCCGTGGTGCGTCTCAAAGTGATGGTGCTCAAGTGTGCATTGAATTATACATGTGTCTATCTATTCATGCCTTTACATGTGTGCTTGTGTAGGTGCTCATGCGTTTGTGTGGGTGTAACTGTTGTTTTGAGCTGTTGTGTTTGTGTAGGTGCTCATGCTTTTGTGTGGGTGTAACTGTTGTTTTGAGCTGTTGTGTTTGTGTAGGTGCTCATGCTTTTGTGTGGGTGTAACTGTTGTTTTGAGCTGTTGTGTGTGTGTAGGTGCTCACGCGTTTGTGTGGGTGAAACTGTTGTTTTGAGCTGTTGTGTTTGTGTAGGTGCTTATGCGCTTGTGTGGGTGTAACTGTTGTTTTGAGCTGTTGTGTTTGTGTAGGTGCTTATGCGATTGTGTGGGTGTAACTGTTGTTTTGAGCTGTTGCCCGTTGACATTATGATTGCAGGCCATCTGCAGGCCATCTGGCTCACTCTGCTGGACTGAATTTAGAGATACCAGGGTTTATATACAGTCACACACACACACACACACACACACAATGAGATGGGCAGTTTCAGGTGTTTTACCCTGCAGTTGGTTTAACATGTTCGTACTGGAGAGCAGCGTATTGCCCTGGGGGTGCTGTGCCATGGTGTATCACTGTCATATCATTGACTATGTTTCAGCCCTCAGTAGAGGTACAGGGGCTTTGAGGTCACAGTGGAACACTAACAACCCTGACGTCTCTGAACCTTTGAGTATGAGCTGTGAGATTGTAGTAGTTAGGACCCCGGGCTACTGGTTGAGGGTTCCCTGACACCACAGTGGCATCATTGTGTTAGGACAGAACAAGCAACACCAGCAAATAGAAAATATGAAAACCGGTTATGGTTCATCTTTGTAAAGGTAGTATTGTGTCAGCATTGTGAGGTTGCTTGTCATTTACTTTAATTGCTCACTGACCTTTCTGATATGCTACGTAAACATAAGATACAGGGTCGGTGAAATCCACTTGTCTTGAGGGAAGTACTGTATTCAAGAGATACATTTTCAGATATAATTTGTTTGTTTAGCCTTTGTGTAAAGAGGGAGACCAAATCAGAGAGAATGTTTAATCTAGGCTCTGTGCAGAAAACCATAAACAAAAACACAATAAAACAGGAACAGATTGAAGATGACAAAATACAAACATAATAACAAACAAATACTATAAAAAGACAATTACAATAAAATTACAACAAATTAAACAATTACAAACAATAGGCTCCAGTCTTCTCCAGGTAAACCCTATAGGCACTGTGAGTGTGATTTGTCCTTTGCTGGCTGATTAAGAAGTGTAGGGCTCTATCGTAAACAGCCTCAAGTGGTTTTCAAATGGAGTTAGTTGTGGGCAGGTGAACCAATTATCCAGAGGCTACGACCAACATGAATGAAGCCAGGACCTATATTTGTCTTCTTTTTTAGCTAAATACAAAAAAATATATTCAAGGATGTAAAAATGTTGCAAGCAGCTGTTTTTTTTCTGAATTTTAATTCTAGTCTGCAGTTACCCAGTTGCAATTGGATTTGTCCACAACATATCCCACACTCTATGCAGCCAGCGCAGTGAACAACCAACCCCATCCCCAGGCACAGGCTGCTGTGGCGCGGGCGTCTCTGGTGCTAAATGTAGCTATAATTTTCCTCCCACCTCCAATGGCTAAAATAGCACAGAACGGAAAGAGGAAACAGCCTAGGGAGCATTCAAATCCGGACTCTGACACTGACATCTCTTTCCGGCTCTCTCACGCAGACACATACATTTGGCTTGTTTGCCTCCCTGTTTTCGTGTTTGCGGACTCTGCCAAAATGCTGTGCTGCGTTGCCAGGCCAAACCCCCTCACTAGCCCAGTGTCAGTGTCAGTGTCTGTGTCTGCTAGCCCTCCGCTCCCTCCAATGCCCCTCTGCTTCCTTCCAAAGCACCAGTCATGCTCCTCATAACTCATCCTTCATCAGAGATGGATTCATTCAGCCAACCAAAGAGACAGTCAGTAGGCAAAGCAGAGTCACTTAGCCAGCCAGTCAGATGGCACAGCAGAAATACAGGAAGTCAGGGCTTCAGCCAGTCAGATGACACAGCAGCAATACAGGAAGTCAGAGCTTCAGCCAGTCAGATGGCACAGCAGCAATATAGGAAGTCAGAGCCTCAGTCAGTCAGATGACACAGCAGCAATACAGGAAGTCAGGGCTTCAGCCAGTCAGATGGCACAGCAGCAATACAGGAAGTCAGAGCTTCAGCCAGTCAGATGGTACAGCAGCAATACAGGAAGTCAGAGCTTCAGCCAGTCAGATGACACAGCAGCAAAACCGGAAGTCAGGGCTTCAGCCAGTCAGATGGCACAGTAGCAATACAGGAAGTCAGGGCTTCAGCCAGTCAGATGACACAGCAGCAATACAGGAAGTCAGAGCTTCAGCCAGTCTGGTGGCACAGCATCAATACAGGAAGTCAGAGCTTCAGCCAGTCAGATGGTACAGCAGCAATACAGGAAGTCAGAGCTTCAGCCAGTCAGATGGCACAGCAGCAATACAGGAAGTCAGAGCTTCAGCCAGTCTGGTGGCACAGCATCAATACAGGAAGTCAGAGCTTCAGCCAGTGCTGCACTCAGTTTGTCCCCCAGACAGAGCGCAACTTTAAGACAGATACATTGTGAGAGTGCTAGCCAGCCAGCCGTCCAGCAGAGCCAGTGTCACTGGGGTAAATCACAATCATTAAGTGTGTTTTTATCACCCTCTGTAAAGTGGCCGTCCACCTGCCGACCCCTGACCTTTGGCTCTGGATTCATTAGCTACGATTAAGCCGCCAAGGATGGTTGGCGTATGTAAACGCACAGTGATTTAATGATGTCAGCCTCCTCCTTGTCGAGAGAGAGAGATAAAGAAACACTGATTGAGAGTCGGAGAAAGAGAGAGAATTAGAGCAGATAGCGAGAGAGAAAGACAGAGAGAGGACATCCAAGAGCAGAGTGTGGAGAGTGAGAGCGAGTTAGCTGGAGGTCAGCCACGGTGTTTTCTATGACATTAGGGATCTTAATATCATGGAGACTAGCACATACAGCAGTTGCATGCCACACACAATAGTCTCCACATTCATCCAAAGGAACGTTAGGAGTCCATGAAAAAGCACATGCCATTTAAGTGAGCTAGTGCACGTCAAAGGAAATAGCATTTGTCAACCCCCACACAGACAATCAGATGGTTTCATTGTAGAGAATGATTTATTGGTAGATGCATACTTTTGACTGAATAGATAATCATTAGATAGATAGAGGTTTGTTGAGAAAAGTGTGTATGTTCTCAAGTCAGATATGTCTCCAGATTCAATCCGCAGTTTGGGTGTGTGGGCAGTGGAGCAGGATTATTCTCCATAAGGTTAGTCACGTGTGTAATACTGACGCCTGTGAGCTTACATGCATTCTGTTCAATCCATCTACACCTGCTATCTGACACACAGAGTGAGTGTGTGCCGTGTACGTGTGTCTGTGTGTGTTGATTGGCAGCTCAGCCAAGTAGAGCCAGATTTAACCAGACTGAAGGTTGAAGTGGGGCAGGTACTTCCCAGTAGCCCATATGTGTATGTGTGCATCTGTGTGTGAGTGTGTGTGCATTTTTGTGTGCGTGTTTGTGATGCGTTTCCACGTGTAGGTACCCTCACTATAGAACATCACTTTCCCAAGGGTCCTCTCAAGACCAGCTGTTACAGTTGGTGTGTAGCACACATCTAGATGTGAGCAGCCATGTGGAGCAGTACACAACACACACAGACCAAACACACACACACAGACACACACACACACACACACACACACACACACACACACACAAACACACACACAACACACACACATACAAACAAACACACAACACATACACACACACACACATACACACCACATCTTCTACTTGAAAAAAGATTCTGGGGTTCAGTGTCTTTGTTCAGATTGAGCCCAGTGAGAGACGAGAGAGAGGACAAAATGAAATAACACAAGCCAGGATTTAACCCCCATTTTTGAGGGCAGGGCTGCTTCTCCACTGAGGCTGTAACTCAGGGCCACACCTCAACTCTACCCTTTAGCAAGGGGCCACTGACTGCCTTTGTGAATATTCAAATAATCGCTAAGCAACAACACACTTTAAACAAATCTGTAATTTAAAAATTTCTAAAATAGTCTTTGAATATCGAAGTCTAATGTAAAATCACATGGAAAACCTTTCACTGCGAATAACCATAACATTTAAATTTTTTTAAGGAAATTTTTTTTTTTCCATTACATTATATTACATTCATTTAGCAGACGCTTTTATCCAAAGCGACTTACAAAAATTGTGCCTACAAAAGTTAATGGTAAAACTACAAGTCAGGTAGAGAACATAAGTGCATCCCTGGCTTACTCATCTAGATAAGA
>JAPMUY010004591.1:0-32653 GCA_026901105.3 Galaxias olidus
TATAGCCAAAGGCTAGGAACCTTAATTACGAAACTTAAGGATAACAGTATTGCGTCTTATGAGGCAATCACATAATAACCAGACGGAGTCAGTCATTGCTGCAAGCCAATGCTGCAAGCCAAGACAGTCAGTATAGCGTAACATAACATTTTGCAATTTCATAACATCGACACTAGATGGCGGCAAAAGACCGTGAAAACTCTCTCCCCATTCATTTCAATGGGGTCAAAAATCGATTAAAAATAATAATTAAAAATATAAAATGTTAACCGATCAGTTAGCTGTATGTTATTTCAACGGACTGCAATACCCAAGACATGTGGGCACTGAAATGGAATCGATTGGGTCAAAACTGCGGGCATAGATAGGCGCGCTAAAATAGGCTTTATAATAATAATAATAATAATATGACTTTCCGAACAGTATGTCCTGCATCTGACGATGCATCACATAATAATGCACATTTGTAATTAAGCTAAGTAAAGACGCTCCCTTACATTTGCAATACTTCTATTAGCAAAGGCTTGACTCTCGAATGAGCGCTCCTCTATCTCACTAAAACAATCGTGAATGAAAAAGCCACATGCAAAGCTAACGGTACTCCAATTTTACCTCAAAAGCTAAGCTGAACTCATTCCCGGCGACTATGTTAGTTAAAACAAGGCTTTACTCAAGTGTAGTAATATTGTCTATTACCAGATGGGGTTCTGTTTAGTCAGACTGCCTGTTTGAGAAAAGGAATATATAGTTTCGGTCAGCTCCCTGTCGGTCTCTCATACACTCATCACTTCCTGAGAACTTCTACTCACCAGCAGTGGCGCTAATTTACAGATGCCCTAGTAGCCTTAAGTTTCAACAAATCAAACGCATGCCTAAATTGGTCACTTCTGGTTACCCCTGTATAAATCAATTAAATAATAATACGTGCCTCTGTAAAAGACTGAAGTACATTTCTATGCAGATACCATTCTTTATTCTTGGGCTACGTCCATAGAACAGGCACTGTCAAACTTTAGAAGGGCATTTAATTGTGTACAGAGATTCATCCTTAATGAGTAAAATACTAAATATATGCTTTTCTCAAGGGACAAAAAAAAAGATTTTTTTTTATCCCAGATGGAGTGTGCTGTAGTGTACAAATGCCTGAACTTACAAAGGTGTTTGTGAGACCATGATTTTCCCTTGAAAACCGAAAGAGAATTGTAAAATATACTCTTGTCAGTCATGGATTATGGTGATAGTGCATATGTATGCAGCCCCAACTATTTTAACGCCACTTGATGCAGTTTACCAGTGGCTACCTTGGCAAAGGCTTAAAACAAACTACAGGTCCATGACCTTAACATCAACACCACTTAACTAAGCTTTCAACTGTCGTCTGTAATTTAATTTAGCCACTTGTCAGCAAGTACCTTTTTAAGACGTTAAAATTCAAAAATTGGGAATTCACTGACGTGGTTTATGTCTTGGAACATATGAAAATATGTTAAGCTTGTGTTAACCAGACCTTATTCCAGGCATTTACCAAAACCCCATTTAAAAAAAACACATTTGACTGACTTCAGTTACAACTGCACCTCCTTTATGCAAGACAAATTCCTTTCCCAAGGTACAAATTCAAATATTAAAGAATTAAAAAGGCAACTAGACAAAACAAAAATCAAGATTTACTTAAACAATTGGAACTTTTTTGTTTTGGAAATCAACAAATTTGTTTCTTAAGAAAGTTCTTGAAACTTGTCTGGTTCTGTTTTGTATCCTGATGTTTAATGTAGCACTTGCTTAGCTCTTATCTAGGTGATTAGGTCAGGAATGCACTTATTTTATCTACCTGGCCTGTAGTTTTTTACCTTCTCTTGTTGAAGGCACTATTTTTTGTAAGTCGCTTTGGATAAAAGTTCTTAAATGAATGTAATTGTTACACTACTGTCAAAAACCTAGTATTTTATAGTTTTAAAGGCTGCAATCAAATTCCATTTGAAACTTGTTGTCAGGGATTTGTACTCATTTATACTTTCTGCATCAACCACAGTAGCGTTCAACCACAGTAGATCATAAATATGATGATTGTTAAGCAACTACCTATCATTACAACCAATTAAGAAAAAACATTGTATAAAATGCAGAACATAAAACTACAGACTGCATGCTGTGGAAGCACTGGTGTATAGTAATACAAAATATACAATATAAATGTGCAGAAAAAACACTAGCATGTTTCATAGAGACAGATAAATATATGAAAGTATTAGTGTCAACTGACGTATCGTTTATGTAACTGTTTCTTAAGATGTTTCAAGTTACTAGTTCCCATGTCCTAACACACGATCACATGGTAAACATTTTTACACATTCTTTAGCTAAGGCAATTTTTACATAAAAAAGTATCTATTGAATAAGAAACGAAGGTGTTAAAGTTCCCTTTTTCTTTGCGTCAATCTTTCCGTCAAGATTTTAGCCATGGGTGAGCTGCAATGGAAGTTTTACTGCGGTCCCCATAGTCGTAAAGCAGCTCTTCACCCTCGTCAATGTCTCGTGACGCCACCAGGATGAGGTGAGGTACACCATTGATGTCGTGTAGCTTTGTTTGGCAGTTGCCATTTTTGCTGTGATTTATGAGCCTGCCCAGTCGACCGCTCTCTTTAGTAGCATCCACACTACAAGAGCCAAGGCAGGAAAACAACATTAGGTGGTATAAGACACTTCTTTTAAAATTTGAGGAATGTAAAATTAACAACTTGAGTGAGTAAACAAACAAAAAACAACAACCTTATAAGCAATGTGACACAGTATGAACAGTCAGTCAAATATTACAGTTTGGGGCACTCATTAAGTATAAGTAAGTAATAGGTATAATATGTAATTATACATTCATAATTTCAGAAGACTATATACAGAATACCACAAGAATATACATCCTCATCGATTGTTAAGGCATCCTAAAAATCCAGAGGATAGTAGTTTGACTCACCAATACGTTTTGCAAAGGTACTGAAAGTAGTACATGTAGCAGCCAGTAGCAGGGTTTAGAGCGTACTCTGCCTCTCTCCTTTTGGCATCGGTTATCTGTACCAGATCTCCATGGTACTCTACTACGTACTGGCCCTTGTGAAAGCACTGAGTTGCAAACACTCCTCTGCCCTTTTCTTCAATGTTTTGCACCTGTTTCCAAAAAAGACAAGATACACTAATACTTAAGACATTAGTACATTAAAGAAATAGGCTTTATTGAAAACAAATTAAAAATATTTAGAATTTTTATAACAATGAAATGTAGAATTTGTTAATACTGAAGCAAAACTATTTCAAATTTGAAACATGCATGCAAAAGCACCCTTTATATTTTGAAAGAAAGGCTTCTATGACACAAATGTGCAGCAAATGAGCCATTTAGGGGTTTAGTTCTATAGCCACAATTGATTTAAGTTTGGATGTTTTGTTATGCATTGTTTTAATTCTATCGTATCGTGGCAATATTCACAGTAACAGTACAGTATTGTTGTCCAGGAACTATATGTTTGAACTGTGCTATTTCTATAGCTGCAATTATGTATACACATCATGACTGATTTTCCTAACTGTTTTACAATATAGGAAATACAGTTTAGATACAGTACCTCCATTCCGTCCTCTATCCCATTCACAATAAGATCATCTATGTGCTTCTTTTGTTCACACTATCAAATAAACAGAGGTAAGATCAGTGCAGAACTGGTAAATCTAATACACACAGCCCAAGTATTTGATGCATATAGGGAAACTGATTGAGACATAGATAACTTAAAATCATTGTTTTAGGTAAGGCTGTATGATACCAATGTCATTGATATCGTCCAATATTGAAAGCAAAATGCATTAATCAGCATGTACTTAAATATGGTATGGGGTAAAAAGAAAAACGAAATAAACAAGGCTCTCCTTTTGGCGGGTAGCATGGGTTGAAATTTGTGCCATGAGAAACTAAATTTGAATTGTATAACATTGAAGCGTCTAGGATTTTACATCGGTTAGCCAATATATACACATTACTAATAAATAACAAATAAATAACATTGACTGTTTTTTGTTAATGGCTATTTGAGGAAATCTGATGCTTTTCTAAGTCCTCGAACGTGTGTCTGAGAACTGAAATTCAATTGCAAAAACTGAATTTGAAAGGTTGATTTTTTTTCTCTTCAAACTAGCTTGAAATAAAATTTGAAAGTTGTAATGACACAAGGCACAAAATTCATTTAAAACCATGAAATTACCTTTGAAATTGTGCAATAAAAGAATCCCACCAATTACGCCACTAGATACATCAAAGTAAAGTTGACTATTTCATTATTACATACTGTACACTTGTACTTGTATGGGACAGAAATATTGAAGTAGCTAAATTTAAAAGACGCTATCAAAATAACAAACCTGTCTAGAGCGATGTACCAACAGGTTCACATTAACAGCCGGCTCAACATTACTAGCTCGCCCGGACCTTATTGGATATTTTAGCTTAGAGTGCGAAAACTATTTAAAGAGCCTGTCATTGTTTGTTTTTGTTTGTTTCTTGCATGAAACAAAACTTCATTGGCTGCCCTCCATTGTGGCTGGTAGATTGACAAATATACCCGCCAATGCCTAAATTCACCCGCATTCGGCAGGTTTGGGGGTGATTTATATAATAAAAGATTGATACTTGGCGTCCGTGTATCTATACAATATTGCTGTATCGATTTTCCCCCACCACTAAGACACACACATACATATATTTATTATACACAGTGGCTTGCAAATATATATATACAGTGGCTTGCAAAAGTATTCAACCACCTTATCACTTATCAGATTTGTTTGGATTACAATTGATACATAGAGATTTTGTTCCGTTTTAATATTTGATTACAAAAGACTGACCCTCAAAATTTATTATTTTAAAGTTTAAAGTGTCCTATAATATAGGGAGGGGGGAGAAGGTTCCGTTAGCCGACAATAGTCGGCTTTTGGCCAGTAAAAAACATCAAAAGCCGATAAATGAAATAGTCACCGGACATAGCCCTATATTGTCCGAGAGAGAAAAAAACATTTTAAATTAGCGACGATTACTTATTTCTGTTTCCAGTGTGCCTGCTGAAAAGGGATTCTCTAGTAAAACAGACTTCAGCCAGATCACGGCTTCTGGAGGGAAAAGTAACGAGGCTGATGCGCATCGCAGGTTTAGATTTTCAAAAGGCAGCGGGCGGCTCACTGAGCATGTACAGGCCTGACGCAAGTGATTTCAAATTGATATGGGCTAAGTCTCCAAAACAGTATTTTTATATATTTAAAATATTAGCATTTCAAGTATTTCAAATGAAAACAATGTAGGCCTATGTACAATTTAGACAAAATAAATTAAACGAGAGGTAGGGCTATAGGAGCTAGGGCATTTTCGTCCTTATACCCTTTCTTATACAGAAAACAGAAGCAGCCCAGAACAATCGATTGTCAAAAAGCAGATAAAGTGTCGCAAAAACCAGAAAGAGCGGTGTTATTCTTGCGAGAGAAACACGTCAATGGAACTCGGCACTATGTATCACCAAAAGGGCAATACTGCCGTGATTAACAAGGCGAGGGAAATTTCTTGGCAAAGAATTGCGTACAGATTAAATGCGTAATTTAGCAGCCTACCTTTTTACATAAATTAACATTGACATTGTTATGATGAGACTGCGGCTATATCATCAGCATGCTCAAAAATAGGATATCTGATTCATGATTAATACAGGCCTATGAGTGACAAAGGTCTTCCTGGTAGCTCACCAGGCAAAGAGCGCGTATCACAAATGGCCAGTCCTTATCGCAGGGGCCGGAGTTCGATCCGCGAGTGGTGTATATCGTTTCTTTATTGCGCCAACGAAAAAGGCATAAAAGCTCTGTAATTAATATTTTCTTTAATATGGTGACAAAGAAAGGTCCTTTTCATTGTCACATTGTTTTAGATAGATTTCTGTGACAAATAATGCAATTACAATAAGGAAATGGAATGCCACAGTGAACACTTATTTGTCATTTCAGCATTTTATTTTTTAGGCCTATGTTTAATGTGGCACGGTTGCGAACACAGGAATTGTAAAACTAAAAGTGAAATGAGTGTAAACACTTATATTCATGCGTGGTCATATTGTGAGAAAAAAGTCTGAACCTACGTATGTTTCCGAACACGGACAAACGGTATATGATAAAAGTGAAGCGAGCGAGAAAAGACACTTGACGGAACTGTCTTTTGGGATTTTGTTTCCACCTGTTGGATATTCTTTGTAACACAGCTAAACTAAGCTTGACAGTTAGCCTACTACGGAGCAGGCTAGTTCAGTGGTATAAATTACCTTGGTAACTGAGCGGGTCTTCGTATAAGCCACAGTAATGGAACGGATCTCACTAAAATTAGCGAGACTTATCAAAATAAGCCAGGCTTTTCGCTTATCTAGCTTGATGGAATATCCCCCTGGCCACCTTCTTCCATTGCTCCATGCTCCATTTATTTACACATTGTAGGTGCTCTCACAGTGGGCAATATCAGCTTGGACACGGTGTGTTCTGACACCTTTCTACCATAGCCAGTATTAACATTTTCAGCAATTTGTGAAACAGTAGCTCTTTTGTGGGATCAGACCTGACGGGCTAGCCTTCGCTCTCCACGCGCATCAATGAGCCTTGGGTGCCCATGACCCTGTCGCCGGTTGCCCTTACTTGGAACACTTTCGGTAGGTACTAACCACTGCATACCGGGAACACCCCACAAATGTTACGTCCACCCTTGTGTGGTGTCCGTTTATCTATTGTGTATATTGTTGTCTTGTCTTCCCTTCTATTTTCCACTTTGCTATTCCCTACATTCAGATCTGCAGTCAGCTTCAGTTGGTTCCCTCTCATCATACACCATCAGGTGTCCGTTGACAGACCAATCAGGAAATGGTCCATCTCCTTCAAAACCCTTCCCGCCAACAGTCTCAACAGAGGGAGATAGATTGAGACTGTTTGTTAGTTGTGTTCGTTAGTGCTCTCTCTCACTTCGATAAGGTTTATCCTTTTGGTGTTCAGTGTTTGCTAGTGGGTTTATCCCATGTGTCATCAGTCTGTTTGTTAGCGTGTGTCGCTAACCCAATCCTTCATGGTAGTTTTCCCTTCTGATCCTTCGTTAGTCCCTGTATTAGATATAGCTTTATTAGTTTTTTCTCTCTGCCTCTTATTATATAGTGTTCATTTTGTTGTCATGCAATCACATATTGTTACCGGAAAGTCATATTATTATTATTATTAGGCCTGTTTTTAGCGCCTTATCTACGCCCGCAGTTTCGACCCAATCGATTCCATTCCAGTGCCCACATGTCTTGGGTATTGCAGTTCATTGCGCTTACATACAGCTAAGTGATCGGGTCACGTGTTATATTTTTTATTATTATTTTTAATCGGTTTTTGGCCCCATTGAAATGAATATGGAGATGGTTTTGACTGGGAGAGAGATTTCACGGTCATATGCCGCCATCTAGCGTTGATGTTATGCATTTGCATGTTACGTTTGTACCGACTGTCTTGGTAAAATCCGTGCCGTGGGGAAAATCAGCTGCGCACATCATACTAGCACTGGCAACGAGACTTCACTTCATTTACCACAGGCGTTGTACTAATTAATAACAGTAGAAATTGTAAATGGATTACTCTCGATGGGATTGGATTTACTACCAGTACGCTATAGCAGTAAGTGGCCTACTCTCAATTAACTGAAATGTGTTTGTTGTGTAAACAGGGCTAGTAAGGCTGGGGCTAAGAAATGACACGTAAAGGCTATAAACCTATAAATATACATATTACACAATACAGCTAATTTAGTTTGTTAAAGGTAAACTTGGGCCAGTTCACTTGTTTTGTGTTTTGTTTGTTTTCATGAATTAAGATCTATAAGAAGAGTCAGTATTATGGATAAGCTAGCTAGCGTAGCGTTTCCTAACACTGTGTTCCCCTATCCTGCTATGCATTTGTATTTGTTTGAATGATTTTCTGTATTAACCTCAAAGCAACCATGTCTAGATTCCTTTTTACAAAACAACCAGTATCTAACAATGCTAATTTAAACGAAAAACCAGATGCAAAAAAAATGGCTACATGAGGATCTTGAGTTGTTAGTTTTCCTTTTTCAATGTTGTGATTTAACTTGGTATCACTAAAGTGGCGCAGCTGAGTATGCTCAGTTTGTCAATTCGCTCTACAAAATACAAAACCCAACAAACAAATGGTGGGCGGAGATTTCAAGCGAAAGGGGAAATGAGTGTATTAAAGTAAAAGCTGTCTGTCTTTTCCGTAAACATCTGTAGGCCATATTTGTCAAACTTTGCCGTTATCTACAAGCCAAACCATAAGTATGTGATGACGCGTCAGTGGTGACGCTCACATACTGAAATCGCAAAGTCATATTCTTCTTCTACTTATTATTAGGTTGACTTTTGGCCACGCGCAGTTCTGAATCTATCCAATTTTTCTATCTATAATTGCTTGCTGCAAAACGAACTCCGTTATTTGTTACTGTAGCGCAATTGAAACGACAGCAATTCCAGCAATACAAAGCAGTGTCAGAATGACCAAAACATACTAAACTTAGGCTATTTAAACAGGCGGCAGCAGTTTCATTAAGATTATTTAAAATGTATTTCAATGGTAAAATAATCAGTATTGAACAAGTATTAACACTTAAAACAATAGACTACTGCTGATTTTATGTCTGCAACGCTGTCCACTTGCGATTCGATCGGCAGATGCCTTAAAAGGAAGGTTGAGCTAAGGTTGGGGAGACTGGGAATGGTTGCAACACTTTTTGCATTTCTCTGTTACTTACAGACTAATTGACATATAGACCAGCCTAACTTGTACATATTAAACTTACAGCTGTCTTCTAATTACCCATACAATTTAAAGATGACTACATATGACATATAGTTCACAATATTTATATGAATGGAAGAAGTCAGATGTTGCAACTGGCCCCAAGTGGGCGTTTACACTTGTGTTCAGTTCAGCGCTGTCCACCAACACATGAGGACGTAGTAGTGCTGCAGCGGTTATTTTAGAGGGCTGGCCACCCGCACTGCCTGGTCGCTGATGGTAGAAATGCAATCACATCGCATTTGCTCAGGGAAATGCATTTTCTAGATTTGATCCTTACCATTTTCTCTGGTGAGCCAGTGCTCGGTGCTATGTTTTCTTTTGTTATATTTCTGCTCCTGTTTAGACCAGTACTTGATACTGTGTTGTGTTGTGTTTTGTTTTGTTATATTTCTGCTCCTGTTTAGACCAGTACTCGGCACTGTTTTGTTTTGTTATATTTCTACTCCTGTTTAGACCAGTTTGCGGTACTGTTTAGACGGCTAGTTTAGACACCTGTGGGTTTACATTTACACATCACATAGTGTATTCTGTTTAGAGTCATTAGTATAGGAGTGGTGCCACCCCCAGTATTTTCTGATAGCAAGCGTGTGTTAGGCAGCTTAGCTCTTTTGTTTCTTTGATTTGGCACTGTTTGTGCAGCTGTAGTATCCTTTTTGACCCTGTTAATAAATACTTTCTCCACATTCAACCCTCCACTCATCCTCTGGAAAGTGTTCAGTCCTTCAGTGCCCTAGATTAGCCTTACAGCTGAAGGGTCATAACAACAAGACCTGCAGTTTTGGAGATGCTCTTCTTAAAAAAAGCTCTGAGGCAAATATACTGTGTGCTATGTAAGCATCCCCCCCAAACAAACACATGCACACACACTCACACACACCACACCACCACCACCCCCGCTTCTGAAAGAAATCCTAGAGGAAACACTAACAGTAATAATAATTCAATGGATTTAGTTTTAGCGCTTTTCGCAGGACTCAAAGCGCTTTACTAATTGGTCGGCAATAAGGTACACACAACAAATGGACAGACAGCTATCACACACAACAATCAGTCTGGTTGTCAATATCAGCCACACTTGTTATTGGATTGGAAAAAGGCCCATTGCGGTGCGATCCAAGTTTTAATTGTTGACTCATCATGACTCAAGTCAACAATTTAGAAAGGGAGGAAACAAAACAATTTTGCACAAGCATAGAAACCCTTCCATCCTACCTTCAGCTCTGCTTTACTTTTTCTTGAACTCCGTCTTATGGGATAGTAGTCAGTTAATTTTCGATTCTGTAAATTTCTACTTTCAGCTCTATAAAGAAAACAAAAACATATATTAAGATGGCATGATCGTCTCAATATATTGACAAACACATTGAATGACAACAGCACCCTATGACAATTGGTAATGTGAAATTATTCAGCAATAGTTCTATTATGAATCATTGTTTTTTGTCTAGTAGACAACTCACAAAATACAGTAGTCACTAACAGTCACTAAAATGTTAATAATTTTAATTTGCCTCCATAGCTTTCTAATAACCAGCCCATAACAAACCCTTTCACAGAAGATGTCTCTTCTAGTCAACATACATTCGGAGTGTAGATTTCTTCCCTTTGATTTTCCTTCGGATCTCTCTCCTCTGATTGGTGGTGCTGTTGTTGGTGAAGAGGGGGCTATGAGAACAGTTGTTACCGAGGGGCATTGGGTGTTCGCCTTGGGAATGAAGAAAGGTTTGAGAGTAGTGAAGCTGTTGCGAGGCCATCTCTTCTGTCCTGCAGGGGCCATGGCTGCACTCCCTCTCAGTGAACTCAGAGTCTGGCATCTTAAAGCTGGCAGAGCTTGGTTGTCGACCTATGATGTAAAATTGGCACAAGAAAATTTGCTCACACAAGGACTACATATGCCAAAATAGTCAGATTCTCGTCATCACACTGTATTGATTCGTAAGCACCATGGAGTTTACCTATTTTTACATCAAAACTAGGGTTGCACATTTTCAAGAATTTCCATGATCGATTAGTCACTCACGTTAATGAACAATAATCGATTAATTGTTAACAAAAAAGTTAAATATACATCATGAATTTACGCATGATTTCCCATGCAAGGCTTTATTTAAACATTTGCAAACATTTTAATGTCACACTTACAGTTGAAAACAACATACCAACAAGAGATATTTCCTCTCAAAGAGCTGAGGCTTATAATGGTAGGAGCAACTTAAAATATATTTTCCTTTTTGAATGAAAAAGGATCTTCATAACCCGAAAATACATAGACATCAGATCAGGGGTGAGTCATGCGCAGCTTGTTTACAATAGGGCTATCTGCTGAAATCATCCGTTATGATGGAACCGATGTCGCTGGTACTAACGTCAAGCGACTGTTCAACTCTGTTTTTAAGTCACTGCAGGCAGGTTAAAACTGAAAAAGCATGTGTACACTAATCAACAAAATGTAAATCAGGCAGATATTGACGGCTTTAACTACAAGTAAGTAGCGTCTCCTAGCAGCTATGTGATGACGTCACTCATAAACAAATGCTTCTAAAACGCACAGAACACATACACAGGATACGAATACACCACACGCAGTGTATTTCAACCAAAGGACGAGACCCCGAACTGTTCAATTTAATCGTTTAATTTGAAATTCTTGATCGATTAAATTCTTAATGAACATTAATCGATCGTCGATAAATCATTAACATCCCTAATCAACACAGTGAAATTATGATCTCAACATTGTATCAGCTGAGTAACATACCATCTTCTTGCTTCTGTGTATCACTTTGTACAAAGCACTTCATAGGGCATCTTCCCTCTTGTGTGAGTTTGATAGTCATCCCATCATGGACCGGTGACTTGGACTTGCTGTGACTTAAGAGGGTGATGGAATGTTTATTGTATACCATTTCCTGCAAAATAAGAAAAAAGTTATTCAACAAATTAATCAATAAGTCACCAGTGTATCAGCTAGGTAAATCTGTTATGATTTTTTGAGCTAAAGCAAACAACTTAATTCTTTCATTATTATGGAATAATCCTATTTGGTACTCATATTATATTGACTATGCATTTCTCTCTAAGATGAATATAATAGGTAAATATTAGGAATGCACCGATGTATCGGCCGTACATTGGTATCGGTCGATGTTGACCTTGTTGACTGCCATCGGTGTTTTTCTACTTTGATTGTGTTTCGCAAATAATGCAGAGGTTTCACAAATCTAAAAACACGTTTTATTTAACCTCTAGTATGTGTTGATAGATGTAGTCCATGTTTTAGAAGTCTGGCTGCAATGGTTGTCCATCTAGACCCGACCATGTTCAATCATAATAGTAAAAACAAGTATTTCTCTACTTTGATTGTGTTTCACAAATAATGTAAAGGTTTCACAAATGTAGAAACACGTCTTATTTGACTTCTAGTATGTGTTGATAAATTATCAAATCTAGCTGTTGTTATAATTGTCCAGCTAGACCAGGTAGACCCCCCCCCCCCCACACACACACACACGTACACACGTACACCTCCCGCCCTCATTTGTGAATAAATTCACAAATCGTTCTGAATAAGATACAGTTGGTCTGATATGTCTACAATAGGTAATTGTCAATCTAATGCATTTTATAATACAAAACATAGATTTTGGAGAAAAAGCAAATTGACGAAAACACTGTAGAATACAATTTCACAAATAAGGATAAGTCAAACGCAATTACTTTGAAACATTTATGCCATAGGAGTAAAAAGTTATTAGCTGCTGAATTTGAATATCAAGCGAATATCAAATGTAATGCTATCTTTACCACGGTCTTGTATTATCGTTTTTGTGTGTGAAATTTTCCTACACTGGACTTCGTTTTAGCTTGTTTCATAGTTGAACAGCTCACCCTTTGTCTTCAATTTGAAGTTAACATCCCGCATACACCTCAATAATTTTATTGTCACCCTTATGCGCCCTGCATAAGTCGGCAGACATAACTCCTCAGCCAATGAATAACCAGTGCCACACTGATGAAGAGGGACTGTTCCACTCAGTTTACTGAGTTACTGGAGGTAGGTTAAAACTGAAAAAGCATGTGTACTTAATACACTAATCAATGTCATCATGTGAATTAGTGATGTGGCGTTCATGAGCGAATCTTTAAAATGACTCGGGACTAACGAGTAGTCTCAGAGTGATTCGTTCATTATGTGATGCATCGTCAGATGCAGCACACATTGTTACCGGAAAGTCATATTATTATTATTAGGCCTATTTTTGGCACCTTATCAACGCCCGTAGTTGTGACTCAATAGATTCCTTTCCAGTGCCCACATGTCTTGGGTATTGCAGTCCGTTGCGCTTATATACAGCTAATTGATTGGTTCACGTGTTATATTTTTGAATTATTATGTTTAATCGGATTTTGGCCCCATTGAAATGAATGGCGAGAGCGATTTCACGGGCACATACCACCATCTAGCGTTGATGTTATGCAGTTGCAAGTTGTTATGTTAAGCTATACTGACTGTCTTGGCTTGCAGCATTGGCTTGCAGCAATGAATGACTCCGTCTGGTTATTATGCGATTGCCTCGTAAGACGCCATACTGTTATCCTTAAGTTTCGTAATTATTATTATTATAATAATAATATTAGCCCCATTTTCCGGCACCTAAATACCTGCATTTTGCTTCCATTGCAACGCCAAAATGTCAGTTCGAATGCCACAGACTCAGTGTTAATTTTGACAAGCATTTTTCATTTTGTTTTCGTCTTCGTCCTTACTGAAAATTGTAGTTGCGTTTAAGTCAAATTTTGGTCATTTCATTTTGTTTCGTTTAGTCAGTGTTAGAAAGTTTTCGTTTTAGTCAAATCTTCGTCAATGTTTTAGTCCTGACTCCTAAGGGGAATAACATAAATGGCTCTGGTTTATATGCACACTTCTACACATAATTAAGCAACCACTTGAACAGTAGGCTAAACGCGGCGCCCGGCCTACGCAACAAGAAGGCAGTGGCTGATGTTAACCGTAACTAGCTTATGCAATGCAGTCTAGCTAAACTGAATGATGAAGTTAGCAGCACCGCTTTGAGGTGAGTGTCACTGCTTTCAAAGCGAGAACAGGCACTAGGATGACACGTAACGTTACGTTTTCCTAATGCTATCGAATCAATCATATAATATATATTTACCGTTACCTTGGCAGACATGGTTTTAGCTAGATTTGGAGCTCTCACAAGGAGCAACATCAAATAAGAAAGATGCAAGAAGGCAAGGGGAATTTGTGTTAAGTGAATCGTTAAAAAGTAAAACAATCAATGCCTTGAGATGGCAACTTATAGGTTGTCCGCTAGAACAGAGCCAGCTATTTTGTCTCGTTTTAATTCGTCCGGACTAAATGAATGAGATTTTGTATTAAGTTGTCGTTAATTAAATTTGTCGTTAAATTTACGTTGTCGTTACAATTTAGTCAGGAAGAAAAGTGTAGTCAACAAATACTTTTAGTCCAAATTTTTCGGCAGGCTAGTCCATTTTGCTGAAATTCCATTGCAGCAACTCAAAATGGTACTCAGTACTGTGTATTGCCCCCACGTGCTTGTATGCATGCCTGACAACGTCGGGGCATAATCCTAATGAGACGACGGATGGTGTCCTGGGGTATCTCCTCCCAGATCTGGACCAGGGCATCACTGAGCTCCTGGACAGTCTAAGGTGCAACCTGGCGGCGTCGGATGGACCGAAACATAATGTCCCAGAGGTGTTCTACTGGATTTAAGTCAGGTGAGCGTGGGGGCCAGTCAATGGTATCAATTCCTTCATCCTCCAGGAACTGCCTGCATGCTCATCCCGATACCTAATGGCAGTCAGGGCGCCGTTGTCTAGCCTGTAGAGGTCTGTGCGTCCCTCCATGGATATGCCTCCCCAGACCATCACTGACCCACCACCAAACCGGTCATGCTGAACGACGTTACAGGCAGCATAACGTCCTCCACGGCTTCTCCAGACCCTTTCATGTCTGTCACATGTGTTCAGGGTGAACCTGCTCTCATCTGTGAAAAGCACAGGGCGCCAGTGGCGGACCTGCCAATTCTGGTGTTCTATGGCAAATGCCAATCGAGCTCCACGGTGCCGGGCAGTGAGCACATGGCCCACTAGAGGACGTTGGGCCCTCAGGCCTCCCTCATGAAGTCTGTTTCGGATTGTTTGGTCAGAGACATTCACACCAGTGGCCTGCTGGAGGTCATTTTGTAGGACTCTGGCAGTGCTCATCCTGTTTCTCCTTGGACAAAAGAGCAGATACCGGTCCTGCTGATGGGTTAAGGACCTTCTACGGCCCTGTCCAGCTCTCCTAGAGTAACTGCCTGTCTCCTGGAATCTCCTCCATGCTCTTGAGACTGTGCTGGGAGACACAGCAAACCCTCTGGCAATGGCACGTATTGATGTGCCATCCTGGAGGAGTTGGACTGCCTGTGCAACCTCTGTAGGGTCCAGGTATCGCCTCATGCTACCAGTAGTGACACTGACCCTAGCCAAATGCAAAACTAGTGAAAAACAGTCAGAAAAGATGAGGGGGAAAATGTCAGTGGCCTCCACCTGGAAAACCATTCCTGTTTTGGGGGTTTTCTAATGGTTGCCCATCTAGTGCACCTGTTGTTAATTTTATTAACACCAAAGCAGCTGAAACTGATTAACAACTCCCTCTGCTACTTAATTGACCAGATCAATATCCCAGAAGTTTAATTGACTTGATGCAATACTCTGATTAAAAAGTGTTCCTTTAATTTTTTGGAGCAGTGTATATACAATATATTTCCCATACTGTTTGTGTCCAAGCCACCCTCCAGGTCAGCCGAGCAAACAGTAAGTTTTGTTCAAGCTGGTGCCGATGCTGTGACATAGCTAGGTAAACTTGGCATACTGGCTAGCTAACAACTAGAAGTAGCCTACGACCAGTAAAGTCGAGCGCTTAGCAAACGTTCATTACCAGTTTAGTTACCACAGTTTCCTCCAGAACCAAAACGTATGAATTTCAAATACTAGAGGCACCCCTTAAAAAAGTATTAATTTGTTATGAAACATACTAACATTAGCAAACCCTAAATAGTGTGGTTCGCCGTAACCTTTTTCCTCATGCTAATGAAATAACTTTGAGGAGGCATAAGAAGGGGGGCTATATATAACGGCTAGCTCCCAAACTGCACTAAGAAATATAAACAAGAAGAGTCACGTTTGAGCATAAACAGTAAAGAGTGACCAGGAGGCAAAAAAAAATATACACTTTTGTTATCGGCAAAATGCACAATATAGGGGAAAATAACAGTAACTAGTTAAGGCTCCATTTACATTTTCAGTAACTGTAATTAAGTTACTCAAATGTGAATAATAACACGTTACTTTACCAGTTAGCAATAGTAGTGAAATTACGGTAACGCGTTACTTTGTACCGCGTTAGTCCCAACGCTGGTGGTCGTAAATGTACACGCATAGTGAATCCAACTTGTTAATCAATATTATAAATTAAAGTAGCTGGCTGGTTTTCCCAAAACTTTTAAGTCCTGTGATTTTCAGCCTACTATCCCTACATTTGCCCATCATAACAGGGGAACACATCCTGACAGCTAGTAATGTTACTGTCCGTGGTAACATGGTAAAATAAAAAGGTTTGCTTTGTACCTTCGCTCTGTTTTCCTCCAACCATCTATTACGTTTTGTACTTCAATGAGTTTAACAATACAGCCATAATCATTTATGTTGTGGGTCGTTCACACATTGGGTGAGTAACAAAAACGCGAGCAGTGAGTCTGACTCTGACTGTCAATAATATCTGCCACAGCGGTTCAGTTCGGTGTAAAAGTTTCCAAATATCCAAGGCTTCGAAAGTATGAAAGTAGCCTACTTCAAAGAATCACAAAACGATACGATGCAAAGTTTCGATAGCATTACAGCACTATAGCACCTGAAAAGAAAACACGGGTGCTATTCTGGATGATGGATCGGCAGAAATCTGTCTATTCATGTCATGATGTTTATTAAATTACCGTAAGTAGAGAAAGCTTTTTTTATAGCGTGTAACTGCTAAATACACAGATTATGTATGTCATAAAGCTGTTCACCCGCTACCTTAGAACTTCCATTGAATAAGTGTTTGAGAAAATGTTTAGGCTAGAATCAGGGCTAATTCTACGTTGAGGTTTCAGTAGGCCTATATGTTTGTACACGACAGGCTGGGACAAACATCTAATTTAGGTTTCTGCCATTATTTTAAGCACATTTCTTATTCTTTGTGTAGCGAATGTCATAAATTCAATAGATAATATTGAAATGTAAAAGTGTGGATTTTACTCTATTATTCTATTATGAAGTATTTGTTTTTTCCCTTCTTTCTCTCTTGCTTTTTTTTTGAGAAAAAAAATTATCATTTAGATTAATCTATAGTCAATAGATTAATAGAAAGAGAAATAGTCATTAGTGGCAGCTCGATTCTCGGCAGCCCTACTGCTATGGATAGTTGTTTAATTCCGGTCTGGTAGAAATGTGGACATTATCTCCTAGTGGACATAAATTTTAAACATCAATGGAGTATGTGGTCAATGCCGCTTGTATCGAACGCCAAGCAGTTCAAAAACACGCAAACTTTAACACGAAACAACACGTGAGCAGCACCTTAACTGTGTCACCTGAGACGTAAATTTCCCCTGATTTTGAGCCATTCGACCAGTTGTCCAAATTGAACGGGCGAGTGTCGTATGTTTTTTCGGAATGAACGAAAACTTCGGCGAGTTGTAGAGGGTTAGATTTGTAGAAATTCCCCCTATGAAATAAAGCAATAACACCCAAAGACAACTTAATTGAAAGCACTTGTTGACATTACATTTTATATGTGCTGGTAACACAACATATTAGACGTTACAAAGTGGCCAACATTAACTTTTCATGGAAGTTAAACATTGCTCCCCTGGCTTAACTATCTTCCTATTAGTATACCTAGGCTACATTAACGTTACGAGGAAACTTAATAATGGTCCACACCCCAGTTATTTTAACACTTTCTGAAGTGTTGGCATATAACGCTACAGTTGAGTTGATACTGACTATGAATAGTTGTAAAACTCGTTAAATATGCATTTTCCCCGCATAGGCCTACAGTTAATCAGGCAGACAAGGATTTATATTTACACTCTGACCGAGTAAAAAAAAAAAACCTTGAACACTCTGACACCAACTCTTTATTAATGGAGTGTCTAATCAATCAAACTTCCCTCAATGCAGCGTTAGATTAACTCAAACTAGAGTTGGATTGACTGATTTGACTCTTACTTCAAAATTTCTCATCAAATCCAGAAATCTGACTCCTACTTCAAAATTTCTCATCAACACCAGACATTTCACTGCTCAATTTGCTGTGTGCATGCATGGCCTTTACAGTAACAGCATTGGGAAAGGCCTATAATAACTCCACGCACTGCTCGGGACTCCCCTCATCTGCTTCTCTCTCCCCAGTTAAGACACCTCGTCCCTCCTCCCTGACTTGCCACAAAACCTTTTGAACTATCTAAACGTGGTTACTTTTTGTGCTTTGGGATGGATGTAAGTGATCAGATACAGCTAAGGGTTGCAGGTAGCCATTTGACCAGTAGTAGATAGCCTAGGCTATATGGCCTATGTCGTTAGTCTCCATTGTTCTGTTCACCTCCCCGTCTAGTAAAAGAACATGGTTAGTTACAGTGGCTTTCATGTCATCTGAACGCTGACTTTGTAGTTATTTCATAAAACATAGGCCACACATTATTTTAATCACAGATGTTTGAAATGGCAGCGGTTATTTTTAGCTTACAAGTTTATTTATTTATTATTTATTTTATTTACACAGGGTTAACCGACAGACCAGGTCTCTTTTCCAGCTGTGCCCTGTTTAAAGGCAGAATATATAAATTACAACAACAAAAAATAAAAATAAGCAAAAATAAATAAATATTGTACTGTATTGTAAATATTGTATTGTAAACGTTTTTAAGTTTCAACCAAAACAAGAAAACTCTTCAGCTCCCAAATCCTCCAGTAAAATTTTAAATTGTTCAACAGAAACAAACTGCTCTAATCTTGGAGAGGCAACACTTCAGAAGAAAGACAACACACTCCTGTACTGAGCAGACAAAAATCAGCCTCCTCGCCTTGGCAAATATAGCTAGGAAGCTCCTATCCTCTGCACCGTGCAGCAGTAGGCTATGAAAAGCAAGCGGCTAGTCAGCGCAGCCTCTCGTTATTGACAACAGGAGAAACAGACTGTCTGTAGTAAAAACGCAGATGCTGCTTCTTGTTAAAAAACAAAACAAAAACGATGTTTCATTGACATGGTAGGGAATGACACGGAGCATGTTTGTTCTTTATTTTTCATGTTTCATTGTTTCAAGCCAACACCATAGAACCTTGGTGGTTTAAAAAATACAATTTCGATCTGTAAAAATGCTTCTGAATTAAGTTCTCCATTTGCTAAATATATTTAGTTGGCTTTTCTTAAGACAACATTAAGCAAAGATGTTAATTGTATATTGTAGCAGACATTATGAAATCAGAAAAAAAAAGTGTCCCACTCCCGTGTTCTGCGCTGTTCTGTTAAGAATTGGACCGTCAATCGTTGTCGTTCACCTTCGTTATTATAAGGGTGTTCGCATCAAAACTATTAGTCTAAAGAATATAAAATACATTTAAACAAATATATATATTATATAGCCTACAGACAATTTGTTATTCATAATTGATGTATTATTAATTTATCCTACTACGATTGCTGTAATAGAATGTAGTTTGCATGTGATTTGGCAATGCCATGAAAAGTACTCTTATCGGGACTTGGATCGGCGAGTACTCCAGTTTAAGTATCGGTACTGGTATCGGTCACCCAAAAATGGTATCGGTGTATTTATACTAATTTCAATTCCTGTTGAATCTTGTTCCATTTATCCGATGCAAAAAACCTGAAAGCTGATTTACCAAGTTCTGTGTTCACTCTGTGGCTTTCAAGGGTGATATACTCCTGTGAGCGTGTCCTATGACTACTGGATTTGTGTTTTAATAATGAAGTAAGGTGAAAAGGTAACTTGCCCAGCAATGCCTTGTAAACAAAAACGAGACAAAGTTTTTCTCTCCTATGACTAGAGAGAAAGAGAATACCATCCCACTTTTGTAGTTTGTACTAGGGATGGGCATTTTAGGCCATATCACTATTCGAATATTTAATCAAAAATATTTCGGTTAGTTGATTAATCGAAATAAAAAGATTATACATAATATATAGAATATAATATATTAAACATTTTTAAAAAATATAAAAAAGAAAAAAAAATTAAATTTATATCGCGCTTGTAATGTACCCTGAATGGCTTACTCTGACACATTTGGACAGATTTTCTTTTATCTCTGAGCGGAGAGTCGGCGCTATAAAGCGCATGTATTTGTATCAGAGATCCAGCGCACTAGCATAGAGCGCTCTCGTGCCTTCAGTCGGCGCGCTGCCTGCTAGTTTAAACTACTTGTGTGGAAAGCTGGGAAAATGTATCTAATGCATTGAAATTGTGCTTTTTCTTTCTACTTTTTACATATTTCAATGGCATTGGTGTATACGTTATAAACAGTATGTAATCAAAATCACTAATTAATATTATTTAAATTAACTTTAGGCAAAAATATAAATCAATAACTGCAGCTTATATTCGAATACCCACATCATTTCGAATAATCGAATATTCAAATAATCGTGCCCATCCCTAGTTTGTACAGTGTGCAATGATAAGTTCTAAAACTATCCCCAGTTACAAAACGCAAAGCACTGTGGTAAACTGCATCAAGGGACTTTAAAATAGTTGGGGGCTGCGTGCATATACACAATATCACCATAACCCATGACTGACGAGAGTAGATTTTACAATTGTCTTTGTATTTTCAAGTGAAAAGCATGACCTTATTCTATATGAAGCTCCAAGTCTGATCCTTACCTTCTTTGTGAGTTCAAGCATATGCGTCTTAAATTATAATTTTTTATCTAGTGAAATTCCCAAGTATTTGTAAACTGCAACACGCTCAATTTGGGCCCCATTAAGGGAGCAAATGTAATATGCCTTATAATCTAACTTTTTGGCCCTTGAGAAAAGCATACATTTAGTTTTTGACTCATTAAGGACTAATCTTAGATTTCTAAGGGATTTTTGTACACAATTAAATGCCCTTGTCAGGTTTGACATTGCCTGTTTCATGGATGGAGCACAGGAATAAAGAATGGCATAGAAATGTACTTTACAGTCTTTGTAGAGGCACATATATCATTAATATAAAGTGTAAATAATGTAGGACCTAATACCGAACCTTGTGGCACACCATTTTCTATGGCTACAACCTTTGATTTCAAACCTTTAGCATCTATACACTGTGTTCTATCAGAGAGGTAGTCCTGAAACCATGTAAAGGCTGCATCATCAAATCCCTGCAAGGCTGATCTATCCAGAAGTCACCTGTAATTAACTGTATCAAAATCCTTTGACAAATCAATAAACAAAGCAGCACAATGTTTCTTATCATCAAGAGCAGTAACTATATAATTTACTACAAGAGTAGCTGCTGTAATAGCACTACGACCAGCTCTGAAACCCGACTGAAAAGGGCTTAAAATATTATTTGTGGACAAGAAAGCACAAAGCTGTTCATTTACATGATGTTCTAACTGCTAGACATGGGAGTTTGGCGATAAGTCTGTAATTATTTAAGTCAGGAAGCTGATTTTCATATTTTAGGTATTAAACCAGAAGTGATTGTTAAATTAAAAATATGTGTCAGGGGCTCGGCTATGAAGAGGGCAGAAAGCTTTAGCAGATACGCGTCTAACTGATCTGCACCCATAGCTTCTCATACACTTGGAATTGCATAGGGCATGTAGAACTTCCAAGCAATCAAATTGTCTAAATGAGAAGGAAATGCCATTTCCATGGGAATTAAATGGGAATATCTCTTTTTCTATACCAGTGTAAACGGCATCTCCTGGTGCCATTTGTGCCCCAATAGCTCTACTGTATTCTTCAAAAAGTGAGCCAGATTTGATAAAATGATGGTTAAAAGCATCACAAATCTCCGTTTTACCAGTTACAGGACTGGAGTCAAGCATTATTTTCTGAGGGAGACAAGATGAAACACTGCCTTTAAGTGATTTAACCACTTTCCAGAATTTTGCTGAATTGTTTCCACATTGGAAACCCCCCCGTGTGCCCCCCCGTGACCCTGTACAGGATAAGCAGTAAAGCTAATGGATGGATGGATGGATGTTTCCACATTGAGATAAATTGTTCAAATAATATGTAGATTTAGCACTTTTCCCCATGTACATACATGTATTTCTAAGACGTCTAAATGTTTGCCAGTCCACATCACAAGCTGTAGATCTAGCCAAAGCCCAAGCTTTGTTTCACTGTAATATTTTCTCTCCTGTTTCATAAGTATACCAGGATTGCTTCTATTTTTTATTCTACATTTCTTAAAAGGCGCATGTTTGTTTGCTTACAAATTAAAAATAGTTAGAAAATATTACAGTGCTAATTCATAGTCTGGAAATAGAGCTATAGATGACAGATCACTGTCATACAAGTCACGTAAAAAAAGCGTGCTCAACAAACTTCTTAAAAGACCTCTTAAAGACATTCTGAAATTCAAATCTCTTTGTTTTGGTGTCTCTAATACAGCCAACTGGACAGTGATCACTAAAATCTATTGGGAACACACAGGAATGTGTGTATTTATGTGGCCTATTTGTCAGGATCAGATGCAACAGGAAAGACTTATTATGAATCCTCATATTTGGCCATGTGGGTTCTGTGATTAATTGCGTAAGATTGAACTCATTACACAAATGTTTTAAATTATCAACGACTTTGGAGATCCAGTCCAAGTTAAAGTCCCCCATAATAACTGCTTCGGAATTCATCAAAGATATAAGTAACTCTGACAAACTGGTTAGAGCAGCTAACAAGCTTAAAGCCAATAGCCTATTAACTTGATGTTAAGATTGATAGCCAGATCCATGGTTCTATTTGTCAAATAATGAGAGAAATCTGCTGCTAGTCGATATGGACATCAGATATTAGGTCACAATTAAGGCTGCGGCTTATTTCTCCATGCGCAGTAAAGGAGGGAGCCGACTTCATGTTTCTCAAAAAAGTTAGGCCTACTATTGCCAGAATAAATTAGAATAAATAGGCCTATTTTCAGTGGCAAAATTGTAACACCATCGGCCATCTCTAAACATTTTTGCATTTCAGAATAAAGGATACAGGCCTATACACGAAATGTTTAGGACCTATTAGACTATCATAGTTCATAAATGACGAAGGCAATCAATAATGGCACCATTACCTGAATTAATAGCCTACAATAAATTATAGCCCTGCACTGTATTCTTTGCACGTAGAAAATGGCACCATTAACTAACAATGCATTATTATGTGATATATATATATATATATATATGTGAAATGAAGTCCACCTGTGTGTAATCTAAGTGTCACATGATCTGTCAGTATAAACACACCTTTTCTGAAAGGTCCCAGAGGCTGCAACACCACTAAGCAAGAGGCATCACACCGTGAAGACCAAGGAGCTCTCCAAACAAGTCAGGGACAAAGTTGTTGAGAAGTACTAGTCAGGGTTGGGTTATAAAAAAATATCCAAATCTTTGATGATCCCCCGGAGCACCATCAAATCCATCATCTTCAAATGGAAAGAACATGGTACCACAACAAACCTGCCAAGAGAGGGCCGCACACCAAAACTCACAGACCGGGCAAGGAGGGCATTAATCAGAGAGGCAGCACAGAGACCAAAGGTAACCCTAAAGGAGCTGCAGAGTTCCACAGCAGAGACTGGTGTATCTGCGCATGGGACCACAATAGGCCGTACACTCCATAGAGCTGGGCTTTTTGGAAGAGTGTCCAGAAAAAAGCCATTAGTGTTAAAAATAAAATGGCACGTTTTGAGTTTGCCAAAAGGCATGTGGGCGACTCCCCAAATGTATGGAGAAAGGTGCTCTGGTCAGATGAGACTAAAATTGAGCTTTTCGGCCACCAAGGAAAACGCTATGTATGGCGCAAACCCAACACATCCCATCACCCCAAGAACACCATCTCCACAGTGAAACATGGTGGTGGCAGCATCATGCTGTGGGGATGTTTTTCAGCAGCAGGGACTGGGAAACTGATTCGAGTCGGGGGAAAGATGGATGGTGCTAAATACAGGGATATTCTTGAGCAAAACCTGTTTCAGTCTGCCTGTGATTTGAGACTGGGACGGAGGTTCACCTTCCAGCAGGACAATGACCCGAAGCATACTGCTAAAGCGACACTCGAGTGGTTTAAGGGGAAACATTTAAATGTGTTGGAATGGCCTAGTCAAAGCCCAGATCTCAATCCAATTGAGAATCTGTGGTCAGACTTGAAGATTGCTGTTCACAAGCGGAAACTATCCAACATGAAGGAGCTGGAGCAGTTTTGCCTTGAGGAATGGGCAAAAATCCCAGTGGCAAGCTCACAGAGACTTATCCAAAGCGACTTGCAGCTGTAATTGCCGCAAAAGGCGGCTCTACAAAGTACTGACCTTAGGGGGGGTGAATATTTATGCACGCTGAAGTTTTCTGTTATTTTGTCCTATTTGTTGTTTGCTTCACAATAAAAAAAAAAATCACATCTTCAAAGTTGTAGGCATGTTCTCTGGATGAAATGATGCAAACCTTCAAACAATCCATTCTAATTCCAGGTTGTGAGGCAACAAAACATGAAAAATGCCAAGGGGGTGAATACTTTTGCAAGGCACTGTGTATATATATATATATATATATATATATATATTCATTATTATTATTATTATTATTATTATTAATATTAACGTTTATTCTTGTAGTGAACATGTGTGCCTTCAGCTGATTAAATTTGTATACTGATAGGTAAACGGGAAGTTGTTGTAAACTATCTTAAGAGTTTTGTTTGCTTCACCTACACGCCTGAATATTAGGCCAACTCGATTTCAGTCATTTTAAAATCCAATTCAAAGCCTCTGGTCTACACAGTAAAAGTTTAATCAAAATCTGAAGACAAACAGTTTTCGATATTTGAGGTAAAAAATTTACGAGCGTTTTCTAAAATACCATAGGAACCTATGGGATTTTCCCAACGTCCTGATAAGTCATTGTAAAAGGCGTAGAGCGGTCAAAATTCAGGGCATTTCTCAAAATGAAGCTGAGGATGTTTGGAAACGTGTTACTTGCATATGGGGAAAATCCAAAAATATACATTTTACGAGAATCACCCTTTTGTATAGGGTGGTCTGGTTTTCCCTATATACTATAGTATAGTCAAGATTACAGCAGCGAGCAGGAGTGCCTCGTAAACATTAGCTGCAGCGTCGCTTTCACAGGAACAGTGAAAGTAATATTATAATATTGACATAAATAAATACTTGAATAAATAAGTTGATGATGTAGCTATTTATGCACAAGGACGTATGGGAGACTGGGGAAAGGAAAATTCATTGCCCATTGCCCATCGTACAACACTTGATGGAAAGGCGCACAGATTGCTTTTGTCTGGCTTTACTCTTCACTGACTGGTTACAGAAAATATGAACTTGCAACACTTTTTGCATGTCTCTGTTACTCTGAGACTAATTGACATAGACCAGCCAAACTTTAATATATTAAAGTTATATCTGTCTTCTAATTACCCATACAATTTTAAGATGACTACATATGACATATAGTTCACAATATTTATAAGAATGGAAGAAGTCAGATGTTGCAACTGGCCCCAAGTGGGCGTTTACACTTGTGTTCAGTTCAGCACTGTCCACCAACACATGAGGACGTAGTAGTGCTGTAGCGGTTATTTTAGGGGGCTGGCCAACCGCACTGCCTGGTCGCTGATGGTGGAAACGCAATCGCATCCGCATTTTCTTGTGGAAATGCATTTCTAGTTCTATATACAACTAAATCATGCAAATAATTTAACATTATTTGTATTCCAGTCCAGACTTGCACATGTTATGTGAAAGGTTTGAAAATAGCCTCTTTGATTTGATTTCTTTATTTGGGATTTCCATATTTAAATTATTGTTTTCGAGAGGAGGAGCATATTTATTCATAGGCTATTAAGCTTCGTTGAAATGTCGCATGGAAGAGGTTTCCACTTGGGGCATGGTGCGCTCAAGCTCGTTGTCGTGCCACTCGATCCCTGCGAGTGATTTCTCAAAGTAGGCTATTTTGGGTGGATCCGTTTCAATAATCAGTGCCTGTCCATTGTCTTTTTGGCCTATAAACTCCGATTACCACACCACTGCTATATGATTAGGCCTAGGTGTGACAAATAAAACTTTGATAAGACTTTGCGTTCACTTTGATTGACACAGGTCTAACTTGAGACGCCAGTGGCCTATTTCAGTTAGTTTGAAAGTCGCTTTTTATTAGCCTAAATGTTTTGAAATCCTTTAGATGCATGCATCAACTATTATTTTTTGATAGCTTAGGCTATGCACCTGTACAGTTGCACGCACTCATTTAGGCTATAAGCTGTAAAACATGTTTTCAAAGCCTGTTGAAAATGAGTCCATCTTGAGAAATTTGTCTTGGCCACATGAGTATCTGCTATTAAAAGAGGCTACTACAGGCTGTCACTCATCCACAACACCAACAATCCACAGCCGGCCATTAAGCAACCAATTCATTGCACATTGCCCATCGTACAACACTTGATGGAAAGGCGCACAAAGATTGCTTTGGTCTGGCTTTACTGACTGGTTACAGAAAATATGAACTTACTGGCTATGCAAAACAGACGGCAGGGCTCATTACCCTACTTGAAAACGTATGCATTTAAATGCATTTAAACTGACGTGTAATAATCAAAAATCAATAACAATCACTTATGAGTGTAGTCGTAATTTAAGAATGAGGCTGAACTAAGGGTGAACTACTACTTTGTTTCCTGATCTCTCGTGCCTGTGCAGCTATCACGTGACCAGTGAACGAACGACTCAGGCCACAAGACCCAGTTCAGGGGTGAACTACTCTTTTCTCTTTCCTGTACTGAGCCTATGTGGCTGTCACGTGAAAATTGAAGGAACGACTCAGACCCAGTCGAGGGGTTAACTACTCATTTCTGTTTCCTGTCCTGTCTTTCGAGTCTTTAGTTAACTTTTCACGTGACTGCTACTCTGCTAGGCTTAGCGAGTGTTATTTGGCTGTATGGTGTGATTTTACTTATTTATTTGTATTTCATAGCGTGTGTAAGGGTGTGTACAGCACGTTATTGCTAAGTGCAAAACGTTAACCCGGACAACCTGATAATAAATTAATAGGCTACATCTTAAAGTTATATCAATATTACATCAATGGTTACATCAATAAAGATTTCTTGGCTAAATACAATACATCACGTTTCAGTAAAGTACTTTATTGCAACTGCTTTTAGGGAATTAATTATTATAGTGAGTCAATCACAACTATGGCGCAATCGTGACTACATAACCATGGCGAACTAAACATTTCTCTTTTCTATGCCGAGCCTATCCATCACGGTAAAATTGAACAAATGAATCAGACCCAATCGAGGAGTGACCTTATTTCTGTTTCCTATACTAAGCCTATGCTGAACGAAATTAACGAATGACTCGAACACAACTGTTGTTGCGCATGCGCGACCAAAATGAACGAATCACTTTCTAAAGCCTGGTTTATACTTCTCCGTGAGTGCGTTAGCATACGTAAACGTTCATTTGGCGCTTCCGTTCGCACAGTAGTTTGCCTACATACTTCAACGTAAATTTAACGGGCCCACTAGGTGGCAGTGTCGCATTCAGTAATCCAGAATGTACAGAAAACCGTAGAAGAAGCACAGACACGGAAACTCCCGTTCATGTCCCGCGAAAGTATAAACAACGAGACGAAGGTTGCTCACTGCTTTTCATATTTTCTTATATCAAATCAAATCAAGTTAATTTAGAGCACATTTAAAACAAGCAGAGCTGACCAAAGTGCAGTACATTCACATACATACAGTTTATCAAACAATACAAATAACAGTTGTAACATCATCATTATCATCATCATCTTCATCCGCTTTGTCCGGGGTCGGGTCGCGGAGGTAGCAGTTCCAGCAGGGCATCCCAAACTTCCCTTTCCCGGGCCACATTTACCAGCTCTGACTGGGGATTCCAAGGTGTTCCCAGGCCAGTGTGGAGATATAATCCCTCCACCTGGTCCTAGGTCTGCCCGCGTCCTCCGCCCAGCTGGACGTGCCTGGAACACCTCCCTAGGGAGGCGGCTAGGTGGCATCCTTACTAGATGCCCGAACCACCTCAACTGGCTCTTTTCTACGCAAAGAAGCAGCGGCTCTACTCAGAGTCCCTCACGAATGGCTGAACTTCTCACCCTATCTCTAAGGGAGATGCCAGCCACCCTCCGGAGGAAACTCATTTCCGCCGCTTGTATCCGCAATCTCGTTGTAATATATACAGCCTATATGTAGGCTATAAGCTAAGACTTGCTAAGTGCATAGAAAACCACTAATATGATTCAAAGGCTATCGAAAATCAGCCTATTTGTTCATTGTGTCATCTGCGTTTTAATTTGTTTGGATACAGCCAAAATATTACCGAATATCTACTTGCGTCCTTCTCTGCTCAACCAATCAGCGATTGTTTGACGCACTGAGAAGACGCTTCGCGCTACGGGTTGTTAGGATTTGGGAGGACTCCCCGTCAACACGTCGGCGGGCCTCGGTGAGCTACGCTTTCCCAGAAACCCCTGCGCTTCGAAGCTACGCTGAGCTGTTTACGTGCTGCTTCGCAGATGTATAAACCAGGCATGAGACTACTCGTTACAGTCCCGAGTCAGTCATTTTAGAGATTCGTTCAACGAATCGTTCATGAACGACGCAACACTACAACACTGGAGTATACGGCCTTTAAGCGAAGCGACAATATAAAAGAGGCAAACAGTCCTATATTTACTGTACAATGCACAAGTTGACCCAACTTCTATTTTAAGCAAGTTTAAGGCTAAATAATATTAACTTGAAAATACGGGCAGACATCAACATGGAACAACATCGTTTGCAACATCGTAGGCTATTATTACCAAACGATGTGTAATTTCTGTTTTTAGGCTATAATAATTAAAAATCAATAATAAACTTACCCCGTTCATTGTTGTCACCTGCTGAATATGTATATTTTGCCGTGGTTTCCTCTTCCATCCGTTTTGAGCTTGCTGTTGCTACACAGCAGTAACAAACTATATATTTTTAAAGCAAGCTAACGCGTTATGGTAGCCAGTGTGATAAATCGCTAGCGTAGCTATGTTCAAACCTGTCACATTAAAGCCAACCAGGCAGTAAAACTATTCACGCCCCAAATCCCAAACCGTGGAACGTGTTTATACTGACACTGTGAAGGATACCTTTATAACCGTTTTCCTTGAATTTTTCAGCTACAGCTACCATGGTCCATCGACCAGGAGACGAGTGACCGCCATTACATTAAAGGGACAGTAACTTTAAGTAGGCAGGTCAAACCCGCTTTCACGTTTTTTTTTAAGTGATTAAACGGTCAAATGTTCAGATTTTGGGAAAATTCAAGATGAGATGTCCTCCATATCACATTTACATCTCCTAGTAAAAATTCAGCTCTTGTCATGACCAAAGAGAGATTTGGTGCATTTTCTCATTCATCTCAATTGTCACTCATGAGAAATAAACATGGTTCAGTCTCACGGTGATCAATGTGTGAGTTCTCTAAATTATCCTATGTCTCTTTTACAGAGTCTCAGCTAATAGAAAAATGAGAGTAGTACAAGCTCTCAAATGAGTCTCAAACTGATACCAACAAATGGATACACTACCTCAATTATGTCTCAGTGAGCAATAAATACTTTTCAGTCTCACAGTCAGCAGTGTGAGTTCTCTGATTTCTCTTACATGTCTCATTTCTAGAGTCTCAGCTGATAGAACAATGAGAGTCGTGCAAGCTCTCAAATGAGTGTTAATGTGATACCAAAAATTGGATGCACTATATGTCTCAATTTATCACATACATATCTTGTGCACATTTCCCACATGCACTTACCATACGAGACTTAATTATTAAAGGCAATCAAAGCATGCCTAAAACTTCTCAAGTGTGTTTGGTAAATGAGCTGCAAACACAATGCCAGGCATAGATGTCAAGGAAAACAACTTTGCCCCAATATTTACTCAAGGGCAACTACAACTGTGTTGACAGAGGTTTCTAGGGCTACGGGCACACCACAGGCCTTATGCTCAATTCAAATTTATGCTCGGATCTGATTTTTGTGTTTGGCTTTTCACATTATTCGTTTTTAATGTGGCCAATATCAGATTCCAGTGTGAACTGGTCACGGTCCTGAACTGACCCGAATGCGCTAAAGAACAATAACATAGACGTCACAAGCAGAACGCTACACACACAAAAAAAAGAACTTAGAGATAAGTTACTCCAGTATATGTATACTACATTGGTTTAATGACCAATTTAACCAATCATTCCATTACCCCCCCACCCACCCACCCACACACACACACACAGGAAATTTGACAAATCGCACCCTGAGTGTACTGTATTGTCTGCAAAAAAAGTAACCAACCTAAGGGCCATTGCACACCAAAAACGATTTTTTTTCGTGCGATTACTTATAATAATAATAATATTTCTCGAACCTGTATCCAGTCAATGCAAGATTTCACATCAAACAAGGGAATTTCACTTGATTTTGCGACTTTTTCAGACCAAGGTCGATTTTTCCGTCATTTTGTTTCTGAAGAGTACACTTCTGACCAATCAAATGGCAAGTTGTTGACAACGTCACATTTAAAACATTGAACATGGCAAATCGTTTGATAGTCTTCTTTTCGCAGAACTCAGTTTTGTATTATAAAACGGAAAAAGACTACAAGGATAGTGATTTTAAAGACAACGTATGAAGAGGAATAGCTAACGAATTTCAGTATGATGATGGTGTGTCTATCAAGCTTCAACATTCTTCGTAAAACGGCCTTGTTTAAACTTCCAACTATGCTAATGTCACATAAGCTAATCTACCCAGTTACACCTTTTTATGATCAATGATATAAATTTCTTTGCGGTCACAAACAATGATGCTTATTGTCCAAAATATAATAAATGTAACAGCGATAAATGCAATCTAATATTTGTAATACATTTCAATATACACAGGATATGATGTTATAATATCCATTATGCCATACTCCAAGATGAGCACTTCAACAGATAAAATTTTAGAATGGACTTGGGTTGAGAGCCAGATATGTCATTGGGGTTTTCAAGTGGGCACCCTCCATCCCAGATGTTTCGTTAATTTGAGCCCACGACACCTCCAGAAATCTTGTGAACAATGACGTCTCAGAGCAACCCCCCTCTATATCCGCTCTCGGCACAGCCAGATATTAAGAAGAATAAAAAAAGTTTATTAAACCGAGAGATATCCCTATACCTATCCCTGTTACCTATTCCTGCAGGCACTTTCTGCCAAAACTGCAGGGATACTTACCACCTGAAAAGAAAATCATCTTCCCTACTCTGTTCCTGCAGGCTTGATAAATGACGCTCTGCAGGAAAGACACCTTTTATACTGTTGTCCTGGGATTAAACCACTTTTTATGGTTTTTCAACATGATGTTCTTTGCTTATGTGCCCATATAGGATCCTTCCTTTTCAGCCACAGCCACTGGCTACTTCTTTCTGCTCTATCTGATATAGCTTTTATAGTCTGACGCAATTCTTTGCGGCAGATCCCTAACTACTTAAGTAGTTTGATTGTTGATATTGCCACAAATCCACAGCATCCAACTTCCACAGGACACACCTTTGTTCTCCAACCTCGCTGTTCTGCCTCAGCTGCTAATTCGCTATAGCGGAGTTTCTTTCTTTCGTATGCCTCGTCTATTGCTTCTTCCCACGGTATTTATAAAATAAACAATATGCTGTGTATTGGACCAGAGTAATAAATCTGGTCGTAAATTGGTTGTTGCAATCTCTGATGGGACTCTCAGTTGTTGGCTGATATCAGCAAGCATTTTCCAATTGCATGCTTTCCTCAGCTGCCCTGAGTTTTGTTTTGCCCTATAACTCTTCTTTCCCGGAACTCCCTCCCAGACAAAGCGAATGCGGTGCATTTTGCCCTCTGCTCCATTTGGCAGGGCATTAACTGTTGAGCGCCTATGCTCTATTGCTTCCGCCAAGCATTTTAGTACTTGATTGCGGCGCCAGGTGTATCTTCCTTGAGTGAGGCTCGTCCTGCACCCAGCCATTATGTGTTTGAGATTAGCCGTCCCGCCACAGAGGGGGCATTATGGATCCTCACCTACCCATTGGCTAAGATTTGTCGGTGTTGGCAATACATCGTAGGTTGCCCTAACAATGAAGCAAATTCTTGTGGAATCCATTCCCCACAAGTCCTTCCAGGTAATTTTCCTCTGCCCTACACTTTCCCAGTTCATCCATCGCCCTTGTTTGGCTTGTGAGACAGTTTAAGCTCTCCTTACTGTTTCCTCTTGCTTACATATTAGTTCTATTACTAATTTGCGTTGTTCCAAAGGGGTTGCTTTTGACCATCTCTGTTTCCTTGTACCACGTCCAAATCTAGGCCTCTGTTCAATTCTATCCTTAATTCCTCCACCTGCTCAGAGTCTTTAAGGGTAGCATTGTACTATTT
>JAPMUY010004594.1:0-30000 GCA_026901105.3 Galaxias olidus
GGGGGTTGCAGGATATAAAGATTTAGTCCGTTTATTATTGCCCAATGTTGAAACAGCTGAATGTAATTTAGTTTTTGTTTTATTGATTTTTTTTCATTATGAATCTTTTTTTTCTTTCTTCCAGAACGATCCAGTTTATTTGGTCTCACTGGATTCTGTTGTTTGTCTAGGGTTAAAGAGCATTTTAACTTCAATATCTAGGATCTAAACAAACAGACAGATAGTCCCATTATTTTCCCTTCACTATTGAGCCGTGAGATCTGTGTATTACCTGTTCTGCTCCTCAGCTCCTGGTCATTCCCATCGGTGAAAATAAAGGTCTGGAAGAGAGAAACAGACGCAGTGTTATTGAGAGACACACACACACACACACGCACGCACGCACACACACACACACACACACACACACACACACACCTCCCCTTTTGGTCGAAGCTTTGCCAAGGGTATGATAAAGCAGCCCATTGTTTCCCTGGGACATGATGTGTGTGTTTGAGCGTGTAAGCGAGAGAGAGAGAGAGAGAGAGAGAGTGAGAGAGAGAGAGAGAGAGAGAGAGAGAGAGAGAGAGAGAGAGAGAGAAAGAGAGAGAGAGAGAGACAAACATAGAGAGAAACAGAGAGAGAGAGAGAGAGAGAGACAGAGAAAAAGCAAACAAGAGAGAAACGAGAGAATACAAGAGAGAACGAGTAAGAGAGAGAGAGCAAGAGAGAGAGCAAGAGAGAGCGAGAAAGAGAGAGAGAGCAAGAGAGAGAGCAAGAGAGAGCGAGAAAGAGAGAGAGAGCAAGAGAGAGCGAGAAAGAGAGAGAGAGCAAGAGAGAGGGAGAAAGAGAGAGAGCAAGAGAGAGCGAGTAAGAGGGAAAGAAAATGAGAGCGAAAGAGTAAGAAGGAACTTTTGGCCTCCAAAATGAGGACTCCATGTCGTTCTGGTCCAATAAAGTGAATCTGGACAGAAACAATAAGCAGCTGATCTCCAACAGTGTGGAGACCTCACACTGCTAGCATGCAGTCCGCACGCACACACACACGCACGCGCACGCGCACAGGCACAGGCAGAGGCACAGGCACGCACACGCACACGCACATCTTTTTCTCTTTACGTCACCTGTTCTCTCACTATCTCCCTTTTCTTCGAGACAAAGTTTGACGTTGGTGGCCTGTTAAAATACTGTGCTCACTCCATCCCTCCATCCCTCCTTTGCTTGCTTAGGCCTGTGTCCATCTGTCTCGAGCCCAGTGGCATGCCCTCTCTTCTCTGTGTGTGTACACACTGGCAGACTGGTCATCCTCGCCAGACACTGTGATTAAAACCGTAGGTCCGACACACACACACACACACACACACACACACACACACACACACACACACACACACACACACACACACACACACACACACACACACACACACACACACACACACACACACACACACACACACACACACACACACAATACCGTCTCAGACGAGGCATTCTCCCCTTGTTAGATAGAAGGACATCCAGTCTGTGTTTTGTCCGACAGCCACCCACCCTTCACCCCTGGGGTCAGTTGGCTGGGATTCAGGTTTATTACAGTGGACGGCTGCATCACGCCCTCAGGCGGTTTATGGTTCAGTACAGCAACGCAACATCACTGTGAAACAGCTGATACGATACTAAAACACATCAGGGATAACATCTAGGCCGTCTAGCTTTTTTGCTTTCCAAACATACACAATCCTTGAAAAATGTCTGATAAAACCAAACTGTTAAATTCGCCAGAAATAATGAGCGCTGTTCCCCTGGTCAGCTTGACCGGTCCTTACTAAGGGGGGACAGACTCCTCCCTAGTGGATAAAAAGGCCCAGATAACCAACCCAACCCAGCACTCCCAAAACCTCCCCAGACACAGACACAGACACACACACACACACACACGACCTTGTGTGCCTCAAATGAAGCACACTACCCCTGCCGTGAAGCTACGTGGCCGCTGATCCTCAAACCATCTGGATGTCCTAACCATAAAATAAAAAAAAAAACACTAGAGCGCCCTCCCTGCTAGGCACAAATCTGTGAAGCTGTCTCCGTCTCAGCGTTTTTCCTAATCGGAGCTCGTAAAAAGCAGAGTGGCCGCAGCTTGTTGACTCCCTGGAGGCGGACGATGATGATGGCCAGCACACCGTCTAGAGGTCCCCAGTCTGGAGGAACGGACTGTCCTCCTGCACACAACCTCGACACAATCAGGTCCTCACACCCCCCCCAGAAAAAGGGGCCCCTTCTGGCGTTTCTATGTAATGTGAATTATGTCTCAGAAAAGGGTTTAAGAAACAAATGGAACTGGATTGAGTTCTGACGCGGACGGCCAGACTGCCTACCACTGCATAAGCAACCTTGACCCAGCTAAAGTATTTACTACTTTTGACTAGATCTTCTATGTCCTTTGATTAAAAACCTTTTAATCTCTACACACAAAACAAATTTAACCACAGTAAAAAACACATTGCACTATCTACATAGTCTTGCATTGCCAGAACACTGGTTACCAAGGTAACCTAATACAACAGGCACACTAACACTACAGACAGTGACATATAACCACGAAACCATGGTTACTCTGCAGTTACAGTTCAAAGTGTGTGTGTGTGTGTGTGTGTGTGTGTGTGTGTGTGTGTGTGTGTGTGAGCATTATGACCCCACATTCAACCCTTCCCTGTTAAACTTCCACAACCTAAATTTCCATCTAAGGGGCTCTGCGAAGATTGTTTAATCATCTCTGCTTACTCTATGACTCCACAGAAACAATCACTATCCCCCAGAGCGTATGGTTTGTAGATTTAATGTTTGTGTTTAATGAAACCATAATTCTAACGGCTCTTTGTTAATGTTTGTCCTGGTTCTGGGCTAGCCCTGCTTAAGCCTGCCGTGGAGAATTAGCTACGGCTCCAGCCTCAGGCCCCCAGTGTCTCATCCCCCGTGCTACCATTAACCCCCTACCCACACACACACACACACACACACACACACACACACACACACACACACACACACACACACACACACACACACACACACACTGCTGAAACTCCCTAGTCTGCAATCCTCAACCTAACCCTCAGAGCAGTAGTGGTGTTCCTGGTAGAGAAAGTAAACTTGGTGTGTGTGTGTGTGTGTGTGTGTGTGGAGGGGTGCAGGGCTTGAGATTCCTGCAGTAAGAGGGCAAACACAGCCCAGTGTTCCAGCACACACGTGTCTCCTGCAGTCTCTGGTTGCTGCGGAACTTCCTCCCTAGAGGCCCCCTGCTCCCTCTGGACACACACCGAACACACACACACACACACACACACACACACACACACACACACACACACACACACACACACACACACACACACACACACACACACACACACACAGACACACAAACACAAACAAACAAACATATGACATCAAGATGGTACAAGCCTAGAGCAGCTAATTTGGATTTCCAACTTGCCCTAAAAACACACACACGTGTGTGCACACACACACACACACACGACATCAAGATTGTATAGGCCTAAAGTAGCTGATTCGCCCTACACACACACACACACACACACACACACACACACACACACACACACACACACACACACACACACACACACACACACACACACACACACACACACACACACGCACACCATCAAGAGCCTCTAGGCCCAGAGCAGCTGAAATACCTTTCCAATATACTATTTTAACTTATCGTGATAGTATAATCCTTTATCTTGTTTGTTCACTTAAAGCTATTTCTGGCTCTGACTTTTATAGTAAACTTTTAATGAATTGTTTAAGCATAATAAAATAAATCATGATGATACACAATATAATTACTTATCATAACATAATCTAGGGGAGTTCAGAATACATGCAAACAGATTGATGTGAATCTTGTTGAGATATCGCTCAGGGCAAAGTCACTAACAACTATTTTGAAGAGTAGAGCTAATATTTATTTGCAATATCAATTGTGTATGGCTCCAGTAACGGTCAACTTGGACACTGCAAATGTCTTATGGCGTTAGTGAGGAATGTCTGTTATTAAATGACATAGGAACACCAAACAAATATGAACAAACAGCCTCAAAAGCTTTTGAGGACTCAAAAGTTGATGTCATTGGAATTTCATCCACATTGTTGTTGTATTACCCTAAGATGACAAAATCGCCATCAGGTTCATTGGATGCCAAATAGCCCTGACGCATTCCATTCTGTTTATGGTAAACAACAAACAGCTGCTGTTAGCAGCGAGGGAAATGTGTTGTGTGTAAACACAACATGCTATATACCTCGTTTCCCAGTGTTTGAAACCCAAAATTAATACGACAACACTGTGTTTACTCAACTTTGTACTGTTGCTCTTTGTGATGCGTCATTTTAGTTTTATTATAAATATAAATGTTGTCAAATACATTTGACTAGGAACACAGAACTCAACCATTATCCCAAGTGAACTCAGATCTGTATAAAACACTGCTGTATGAAGCCTAAAAGCCCAATCCATCCAAACTTGAAAGAGGACCACATAGAGCTAAAGTGACCTATGACGCGCTGTTTACATCGACACAAGGATGACCACCCAAGGGTACGTTTTGTCGAACAGTTCTGTTATGACTCGTCCCATACAATCTATTCTGCCCTGAGAGTGAGCACTAGGGAGCGAGGAGACACTGGATTGACTTTAACAGACGAGAAGCGTCGAGATCCTGTGCGAAAAAGTGGCCGATAGTATTTCATCTAATCTGAGCGGCCCTAGACCTTAGTGACCCAGCCTGCACATAGGTCCTCTGAGTGTGTGTGTATGTGAGTCTGGATGAGTGAGTGAGTGAGTGAGTGACTCAGTGAATGAGTGAGTGAGTGAGTGAGTGACTCAGTGCAGTGACTGAGTAGGTGAGTGAAGAAATTAGTGAGATGATGAGGGAGAGTGAGAGCGAAGGAAAGAGTAGGATTGTGTGTCTTAAATTCTTAAATGCAGGTGTATGTAAAGTATATTTGACTGTCTGTTTACTTTGCGCGTGGGTGTGTGTACTTCATTGGGGTACCAAGGCCCAATCCAACCCCCCCTCCCTACTCCACCATACCTGTTCTTTGGCTCTGGACACCCAGGTCTGGAAGAGCAGCTCCAGCCTGGACTTGTGGTACTTCCTAGTGGTCTTCACCGCTATGAAAATGTCTTTCAGCTCCAGAGGGTCCCTTGACTTGGAGCCCAAAGCCCCAGGGAAGGAGCCTGCTTCTGGGCCTCGGCGGGAGTCCACCCTCCTACCGGCACCCTGGATGTAGAGGTCCACCTCTCCTTGCCCAGCCGTCCCTCCCTTTGGCCGGTCACTATTCCTGGTAGTGTCTCTGGGTCTTCCCATGTAACTGTCATTCCTCCCGACTGTGGTGGCTGCCGTTTCCCTGAGTGGGACCACCAGACTCCCAGGGTTGCGGAGGGTGTTGGCTGAGCCTTTCCCGCCTCGGGCAGGCCTGGCGTAGGGTCGGGGCAGGGGCAGGTCCCCCTGGCGCTGGGAAGACTGGAGGACTGGGATGAGGATGAGCAGGAGGGCGCATAGCGCCAGGGAAAACAGGAAGCAGAGCTTGCTGACGCTCACCGAGGCGAAGTGCATCCTGATTGGCAGCGGGTGGACGGGTCAGCCGCCAGCGCCGGCTTCAAACCCCACGCCGCCGTGTGCCATTTCTTATGACATCGTCACCCAGAAACTGTCATAACATAGATGGCGGAAAGATAAAAAGGTGAAAAATAAAAAGTTTGAAATAATGAAATTTAGCAAAAACAGATTTTTGATTTGTTATGTTTTGTATAACAGTGTAGACTTGATCGAGGAATTCAGACATGAGCTGCTACCTTCAGACAGAGTGAGTGTTCTTAATTGAATTGTTTCACAATACAAAAACCCTAACAGGCTCAACCACTTGGACAAGGTTGTCTCTAAACAGCCTGGATCTAGGCCTGCCTCTTCGACCACTTCGCTTTGCTGGCACTGATTAAAAGCCAGCAGCAAGATCTTGCAAAGTTGGCTCTTGCTGGCAGGTCATGCTCACTCATAGCCAGCAATTTGGAAAAGAGTTTTTAAGTGTCACATTTAATAGCCAGACTTAGGTCCAGAGCATGGGTGGCTTCCTGTTTGTTGCTATTTTTAGAGGAGTAATGATACCTCACGCGGTAGCAGATGTCAATGGTAATACATAGAGGGTCAGAGTAAACGAAATCCTTTTTCTTGACTTAAATTCGTGCAACTGTCTTATTGAAAAATATGCATGAGTACTTTGAATGAATAAGAATGAAGCAGCAATATTCTAAATAAAACTGCATACAATTAAGCCTAAAGACAATCTAGGACAGAAATTAATCAGCCAAATCGAAGCTTTTAGGTTTGGAATTCTTAAAAAGATAAGTGAGTCATCTACTCCTTTATTTAACAAGCGAATATAACGTCCACCACACAGAGACAAATGTGTTTGTGTCCTATTCTGCAAGTCTACACCTTGAGTCAAATGACTGTTATCGCTTAGGAAAAAATCTTAACTTCAAGCCGATCCAATTGAATAATTTGCCAGCAGCCTAACACTGAGTGGAATGAGTCAACTGGCACCATTGGAAAACAATCATTGTTGTCGTATTTTAGTTTTAAAAATGAATAGCAAATATTTAAAACTTACCAGAACCAAAGAGCGATCTGAACTGTAATAGCTTTGTTGAAAAAAACTATTTCTACCCCACGGTCAGTTGAGACCGTCTGTTCCACTCGTGTCTTCCTTCTCTTTTTGTTTCTGGTGACTTTGATGCAGCGCCTAAAAACTTCGACTACAGCTCTCTCCCTACTCCGACACAGACCCGTCAGCTACTACCTAATTTAGCCGTACTCAGTGACAGGTTCGATCCAAACAAACATATTTACTATAGTGACGGCAGGCCGAGTCAGACATCATTTGTTTCTATTGCTAAAACGTCCTCTTTAAACCACTCTCATAAAGTTAACCCCGTGATTGTTGTTTCTCTCCTAAATCATACCACATTCTCTGGAAGTCAGCGCCCTCTGCCTGCCTGATTTGAGGAAACCTAAGGGGCCAGCACTTGCTGCTATTCTATCCTAAGGGTTTGTTTTAGGGAAAGGTGCACTGGGTCAAACACTGGAAACTATGACTAAAAAGGTTTGGACTGACAGTTTTGATGGCAAAAAAATAAAAGATTTCCTTTAAGAATGCATCGTTTTTCTAGTTTAATTGACTTGTACAATTTGGTCCAGCTTTAGAATCGGTGCAATTGGAAAACGTAATAAAAACCGTATAACTATATTCTAATAAAAATAGGCCTAGGTCCTAGCTAGGAACTTTGGTCTACAATAATGATTGTTTTAGCCACAATTGGAATGTACTTAATATGCATTGTATTTTGTGCTGTGTTTAATTATGCATCTTCTGTCTTTCAAGAACAAATCATTGAACATTACAATCGAGGCTACTGTTCCACACATCTGGACAGAATGGAAAGCTTTGGACATAAAATTACGTAGAACTCGTCGGCTGTCAAATGAACCCATGACCCGGATGTGATTGGTGACTGCTGTCTGTTGTTGCTTTTTGCGCTTCACAAACGGGAAGATGCCTTTGCCCGTGCAAGTCTTCAATTTTCAGGTATTTATTACTTGCTCTGCATATTTGAAATGATGACTAAATCTCGCGGGTAACTGTGCGTGTGAATAAAGTATGTTGGAGTGCTTGTGTTGAAGTACAGGTGACAAGAGAACAGCACGAGACTCCCTTGCAGTTACCGCTCGGGCCGCGCAGCACTGGCACGCCAACTGGCTTTTTAGCTAGCTAGGCTAACGGAACGTTAACTGTCATACAAGTTAAAGCACCCTTTAGCGTTAACCATCAGAGAGGCTGGTATCCGCTGGGAAAGCGATTATATTTCTGAGTGTGATAGTTTGGACTCATGCATTTACTCGAATTGGTGAGGGATTAAGTGTCCGTGTCAAGTGTCAGTAAAAATACACTGTAATGGATTGTATATTATAATTTGACACTAAACCACAAGCTAGCTAGCAAGCTAACGTGATTCAGCTGAGCTAACACCAAATTTCATTAGCTAACGCTAGCCAAGTTAACTTGCTAACTTGACGTTAGCCAGCTACTGTTAGCTTTAACTTAATGCCTGATAACGCTAGTATTGTCTATGAAAAGCTCTATTAGCTCTTGTAAGTGTGTTGGCGTGTATTTGATGAAACCTGTTAGCTAACGTTAGCTATGTAACATTACCCTTGAAACTGAATAATTTGCTATGCAATTAATGTAACGCTTACGATATTTGAGGTTTGTGTGTGATTGCGAATATGGCCTGTCACATATCTTTCCTTGAAACACCGCAAAAAGCATACTGCTACTAGTAAAACAAATTGTCAGTAGTTGTCGGACTCAGTGATAGATGATTAGCTAGCTAGATAATGTTATTGTCTTTGCCAAAGTTAGCTAGCGTATTCTGGTTTACACTCATGATAAAAAAGAATAATATTCAGTTTTATTGTTTTGTGTGTATGCCTTTGCATAAACATTATCCTCTCTTCCAGGGGGCGGTTGAGCCCATGCAAATAGATGCTGATCCGCAAGAGGACCAGCAGAATGCCCCAGATGCCAACTTCGTGGTGGAGAACCCTACACTGGTATAATCATAACTTTCCCGTTCTTCAGTTTTTCTGTGGTAATTGTGGACAATTTAATACCCAGGGGGGTTTATTTTGCTTATTATTCAAGCCCTTTCAGAGCATAATGAGTTATTATAAGGCTATAAATGCTGCATGTCTTTGTCACAGTTGCAGTCAGAGAGAGAGAGAGAGAGAGAGAGAGAGAGAGAGAGAGAGAGAGAGAGAGAGAGAGAGAGAGAGAGAGAGAGAGAGAGAGAGAGAGATGCACATTCTTGTACAGTTTTTACATTGTACAGCACCTTGTAACTCTGGTTTCGAAAGGCCCTTTATTAATAAAATGCACTACTTTCTTAAACCTGCCTCTTTATTCTTCTTGCGTGTACAGGATCTGGAGCAGTATGCCTCCAGCTACAGCGGCCTGATGAGGATCGAGAGGCTGCAGTTCATCGCCGAGCACTGCCCCCAGCTCCGCGCCGAGGCCCTCAAGATGGCGCTCACCTTCGTCCAGAGGACCTTTAACGTCGACGTGTACGAGGAGATCCACCGCAAACTCACAGAAGCCACCAGGTATAGGATACATTGATCTGTTGCTGTGCTGGGTTTAAAATACTGGGGCTTTGACAGGGTTTTGGAAAAGCATCTTGGCATATTACATTTAGCTTGGTTTCCTTTTCCCTTTTAAAATCGACAGAAAATGATCGTAATAAAGGCTCATCTACACTCTGGAGAAGTCGTGTGCTCAAGTAATTAAACAACCGCCTGTAATCTTTCTCTGTGTGTGTGTGTGTGTGTGTGTGCGTGTGTGCATGTGCGTGCGTGTGTGCGTGTGTGTGTGTGTGTGTGTGTGTGTGTGTGTGTGTGTGTGTGTGTGTGCGCATGCGTGTGTGTGTGTGATATCCAGAGAGGTCCAGGGAGCCGCCGCAGACGCCGTGGCCGAAGCAAGTGCAGCCGACCCCCCTCCCTTGGACACAGCCTGGGCCGAGTCTACCAGGAAAAAGGCCCTGCTCAAGCTGGAGAAGCTGGACACGGACCTCAAGAACTACAAAGGCAACTCCATCAAAGAGAGTATTAGGTGGGCAAAGAAAGCAACAAGCTGGAGAGTCTCTTTATGTGTGGATAGAAGATGAATTGCGAGTGGCTGTTGATTTTTGAATGAAGCGTGACACAGTGTTTAAACACCGGCGTGCTTTTGTGTTTTGGTTGTTTAAACCTAATCAGTCCCACCCTCAGTCCTCTGCATGTGTTTTGGTTGTTTAAACCTAATCAGTCCCACCTTCAGTCCTCTGCATGTGTTTTGGTTGTTTAAACCTAATCAGTCCCACCCTCAGTCCTCTGCATGTGTTTTGGTTGTTTAAACCTAATCAGTCCCACCCTCAGTCCTCTGCATGTGTTTTGGTTGTTTAAACCCAATCAGTCCCACCTTCAGTCCTCTGCATGTGTTTTACTCCTCTTTCTAAAAAATGTCCACCTCACCTCCTCTTCCTCTTCCTCTCTTGAAGACGAGGTCACGATGACCTTGGGGATCACTATCTAGACTGTGGTGACCTTAGCAACGCCCTGAAGTGCTACTCCCGTGCCAGAGACTACTGCACTAGCGCCAAGCATGTCATCAACATGTGTCTTAATGTTATCAAGGTAAGGGAGCTGCCCGCGTTTTCCATGGAAGTCATGGCCCCACACCTCTGTTGCCGCCCGTTTGAGATTGAAGGTGAACAGAGATGTCTGTTTTTGGCAACCTGATAGGCTGGAGTTGACCAAAATGTACCTGCTTTTCCTGTCTGTCTGTTTGTGTGCTCAAATCTGATTGTCCTCTGCTGTCAACACTAGAGGGCAGTCTGTTATTAGGTGATTTATTTTCCTGCAATGACTCTCTCTTTCTTTCTCGATCGACTAGGTTAGTGTTTACCTCCAGAACTGGTCCCACGTCCTTAGTTATGTCAGCAAAGCAGAGTCTACCCCGGAAATAGCAGAGGTACGTTTTTAAAGCTGGAAGGTTACTTCTTCTTTCGCTTCCAAAATAGGTTTTTCTAGCCTTGCAAACCTCATTTACAAGTTACACCATTCCTAGTTCCACACATATATTGCATTATTGAGCCTATTCTAAAGACCAGGAATTCTGCCCCGTGCCTAATCCTGTCTGCCAAATAGAGCTTGCTTGACAGGCGCAGCTGCACCCAACCCAGAGATGGAGTGAGACTGGTTTATGGTGTGGCTTTTGTTTTCAAACTACTTTCTCAAAACTGGTGGACTAAAATGTTTGTTTGTTTGTCTTGTTCTGTTATTTCAGCAACGAGGAGAGAGGGATTGCCAGAGTCAAGCAGTCCTTACTAAATTAAAATGTGCTGCAGGTAATTCACCTTTTTTCTTCTCAACACATTAAAAAAATAAATAAATAAATAGAAAAGGCCAATGGATTGGTAGACATAAGATTGCCACCTGTTGTTTCCATGGCAGCAAAGGGGATGTAATGAAATTATGTGTGTGTGTGTGTGTGTGGGGGGGGGGACGACATTCACACACACGCCTGCACGCACACACACACACATTCATATCCACACCTGAAGGTAATTCCGTTCCAGACACTTTTTTGTTGGGGGTTTAGAAATGAGACATTCGTGAATAGACTTTGTGTTTGTCCCATCAGGCCTCGCCGAGCTGGCTTCCAGGAAGTACAAACAGGCGGCCAAATGCTTCCTCCTGGCTTCTTTTGACCACTGTGACTTCCCTGAGGTGAGGAACCTTTGACTCTGGGGTAGAGAAATAAAAAGCTTGTGCTCCAGACACGTAGCCTTTGAAGCATGGCTCCCACTTTCTTTAAAAGCCTTTTCGAAAGAGGAGGAAAATGGCCCAGAATTTGTCCCAGGGCCCGAGTTTTTGAATTCATATTAAAGATCTTTTTTTACATTTTATTTGACATGTACCAGTACTGTGCAAACGTTTTAGGCAGGTGTGAAGTCTTTAAAGTTAGCAAAATAAAACACAAACATATAAATGTTAAATGGGATTTTTTTTTATCAATTCATAAAATGCAAAGTGAGGGAATAGCAAATCTGCATCAAATCAACATTTGGTGTGACCACCCTTCGCCTTCAAAACAGCATTCCCTGCCTAAAACTTATGCACAGTACTGTATATATTTTTTTATTTCACATTTTTTTTTATTTTACATATATTTTATTTTTTTATTTCACATATATTATATATATTTTTTATTTCACATATATTATATATTAGTTTTATCTCACATATATATTTTTTTATTTCACCTATATATATATTTTTTATTTCACATATATATTATATGTATTTTTTTATTTCACATATATATTATATATTTTTTATTATTTCACATATATATTATTCTAAAATACACAGCTTTTTTCTGTTGACACTTTTGAGCAATGTCTTTTTAAAGTTTGGTCAGCCACATTCCCTTCTAGTCTATGCAACCATGCAGTATATAGTGGCCTGGAATGAATTGAAGTCTTAATTTAAGTTAAACAATCAGGTCACTGCATATTGCTAGTACGATCAACAACTATACCTAGTATGGGCATCTCTTTCTGATTTAGTGACGTACTTCCTTGTGCCATAAAGCAATTTCGTCACAGTTTTGCGGGAGATCGTACCCGGTGGCAGACAAAATGAGTGTTAAATATTGAGACTTCAAGAGGACTGATTTGAACCGTGATTTCTTCACACTCCCATAGACATTACAATTTGCTGTCAGAAGAAATGTATTGATAATACGTCAAAATAACAAAAGTTCCCTATAGTTGCTTTAATACCAAAGTTTCTTTCACTTTTTAGGTAGTTAACTGGAGCGAACCGTTGCAATGGGTTAATTTTACAAAAAAATAAAAGATCTTAATGTTACGCCTAAATTGTGCGAATTTCCGTAACAAGCGTCTAGGACAAAATAATACCTTTCCAGCAGATTCTTTTACAAATCTTGTTCCGCATTGAAACGCTTAGTGAGCCCCGGTGCCATGTCTGCTCATCTGCATCAGCAGAATTCCCTGCAAACAAGGCAGCTGGCCTCAAAACAAGGATTGCTTGCTGTAGCCAGCGTACGTTAAGGTACTTAGCATTTTCATGATTACCTAGAAAAGTATTGTGAATGTGCTGAGTCATGAGTGGCATTGTCGAGAAAAACTGGATGAATCCCGCGGTTTGTCTTGGGTGGACATAGTTCCAAATGCTGCATTATTTTTCATAGTACCAAACTGCTGTATTTTTCAACAAATTAGGACCATTTCAAAAATAGGATGCAACTTATTTTGTACTTTGTCTAATGCATTACATTTTTGTTTTCCACAATTATTACAGTCTCGCTCAGTGGTAGCCCACACATCCACCCACCACCATTAAATGGGGAGGAAAAAGTTATTTATTATCCTACATGTGTTTATTACACACAGATTTTAGAGAACGCATGGAACTGCTGTTGTGCTAAACAATAGAAATTAGTCCGTTTAATAGAGTTCCCTTTAAAACCTGTCCGTGTTTGAATCGTGAGACCTGCTACCAAACAGGCCCAGCTATCAAAGTCATGTAAGGGTCCCTCTGAGACCCCAGTAGGAGCCATGGTCAAAGAGGAGAGCTTTGCCTCCACCAACACATCCCTCTGGAATCCCACACACACACACACACACACACACACACACACACTCCACTACACTGTGGAACGTGGGGAATACACACAAACACACCGCTGAGGGAACGTGGGGAATTGACACACACATACACACACACACATACTCTGCTGTGGAACGTGGGGAACACACACACACACACACACACACACACACACACACACACACTCCTGCTGGGAAACGTGGGGAATACACACACACAGACAGACGCTAACACACACTGAGCTAGGTTTCTCATGTTAGACTGGGTCTGACCTTTTGTTTAAAAGAGGAGACCAAAGTTAGAGTTTGTAATCCAACTAGGTTTATCAGTTGCCTTGCTCAGATACCAAAATGTGTTATTTTAATATAACCTATGATTATACCTTTTTGATATAACCTTTGATAATACCTTTTACTTCTTTTTTTTATTATAAATAAAAAAACGTGCGGTTCTGCATTTCCATTGGTTTTTATTGTAAATTCATTTCATAAATAGGTTATATTGCTTTTTTTTTTTTATTATTCACATGGTTAATTTGAAGTGGCTGATCTTATCTCGTTGAGGGTGTCTATAACCCTCTCTGTCTTCTTGTGTTGGCCCAGCTCCTGTCCCCTAGTAATATAGCTGTGTACGGAGGCATGTGTGCTCTGGCCACCTTTGACAGACAGGAGCTACAGAGGAACGTCATCTCCAGCAGGTGTGTGTGTGTGTGTGTGTGTGTGTGTGTGTGTGTGTGTGTGTGTGTGTGTGTGTGTGTGTGTGTGTGTGTGTGTGTGTGTGTGTGTGAGAGAGTGAGTGAGTGAGTGCGACAGAGCGTGTATTTGTGTGTGTTGGCCAGGAAGAAAGCTTTGTTGGGGGGGGGGGGGGGGCTGTTTGTTTGTGAGCAATTCAACCAGTGTGTAGGTGTACTGTTAGTCACATGTCAACCCATTTGAGAAGGTCACAAACTGTCGTCTGTGTGTGTGTTTTTATATCTATATTTATTTCACTAACCCACCCGCCTGTTTAAACCTCTGTCTACCTCATCCTCAGCTCCTTCAAGTTGTTTCTAGAACTGGAACCTCAGGTCCGTGACATCATCTTTAAGTTCTACGAGTCAAAATATGCTTCCTGTCTCAAAATGCTGGATGAAATCAAGGTGACATCTACCTTCAAACTGTCACCTTCAATCAAATCATTTCTCTGATAAAGCACTTCAACTGCACTTCAAAGTGATAAAGGCTCGAGTCAACGCATTGAGCCCTTGAAGAGCCATTTTAAATATTCATTATATCGAATATATTAATAAAACCGTGATATGAAAAGGTTACTGTCACGATTCTTCTTCTCAATACCATTAATTATTTAATGTCATGACCGCTAGAATTTGAAAGCAGTCAAAGATTGAATTGAAAAATAGGAACAGTGGTGATTTAAATGGACTGACAATAGTTGTACATTAAAAAAGTAAGAAAAAATATATAAAATTGTGACAGCAGTGTAGTGATTGTAATTTTCTACAAGTCGATGTCTTTCCATTGTAAATAAATGAATACCTGTTGTCTGTCTCCAGGACAACCTGCTGTTAGACATGTACCTGGCCCCCCACGTACGGACCCTCTACACACAGATCAGAAACAGAGCCCTCATACAGGTAAGTCTCCTCAGCAGATTTGATACATGAAGGTATGTTGCAGAACGAACTGAACTGTTACCGAACGCACGGTAGCAGTCAAAAGTTTGGACACCAGTGTTCATTTTGACAAGCATTTTTTATTTAGTTATAGTCTTCGTCGCTTACTGAAAATTGTAGTTGTGATCAAGTCAAATTTTCGTCATTTCGTTTTGTTTTAGTCAAGATTGAGTCAGTTTTCGTTTTAGTGTTTTAATGTTCGTCAATGTTTTAGTCCGGACTCCTAAGGGGAATTAACATAAATGGCACTGGTTTATATGCACACTTCTACACATGCAACCAAATGAACAGTAGGCTACACGTGGCGCCCTACGCAACTATCAAGAGGGCAGTGGCTGATGTTAACCGTAACTAGCTTATGCAATCTGTCTAAACTGAATGATGAAGTTAGCACCGCTCTGAGGTGAGTGTCACTGCTTCCAAAGCCAGAGCAGGCACTATGACACGTAACGTTAAGTTTTCCTAATGCTATCGAATCAATCATATCATTTATATTTACCGTTACCTCCTTGGCAGACACTGCAGGGTTTTGGCTAGATTTTGAGCTCTCACATGGTTACGTTAGCTTGTTCAAATTATACTGTAATGGCCTGGCATTTGCTCAGAATAGCGCCGATATACACACACAAAATGAACACTGTTGGACACTGTCCCCTTCAGTTTAATGGGAAAGTGTGTCCAAACGTTTGACTGGTACAGTACTGTAGTTTTACACTGTCAGAAAACTGTATTTGATAAATGGTTTGGGATTTGTGTTTCAACAGCACTTTAAAGACGCTAGTGTAAAGCTAAGTTGTTTTTTTCCTTAAGTATCTTATTTGTCCAGCAGGTCTACTTGCATGTTGTCAGTTTCTTTTCAAATCTTTGTCAGGGATATATGGACAATAAAAGCACATCATTCAGCTCCTTATCTCCCAGCCTTCAACCAGCAGGAACATGGTTCTACGAATTAATACGTGGGGTTGTCACAACAAGCTCATTACCAGCGTCTGTTTCCTGTCCATCTCTCCACAACATCCAGGATAAATCGATGTGTCGTATTGATTGTTGGATGTTATTTAGTGTGTGTGCGCGTGCTCGTGCGTATGTGTGTTTAGTGTTGCGATTCGGAAAGATATCATGCTGGGGTGTTGAACGTTATTTAATCTGAAGCTGTGAATTGGACGGCTGGTAACTCACACAGATGTACAGTTTTTTTTTTATCTGAATAGGTTTTTAAATGGGGAATAAAGATCTCCTTAAGGTTGTTGCAAGGCGGGGCTAGTCCTGGAGACCGTTGCCATGTGATCTAATATTAATTTGTGTGTGAGTGTGTAACGTTGTAAAGCGATTCACCCACCCTCTTCATCCCTGCTCTTCGTCGCCGACCTCGTCCTATTCTGTGTGTTCTGTTTCTATGTCTGTCTGGCTTGACGGGATTAGCTAACTGAGCCTTGAGGTTTAAAGTGACGTTCTTTAGACGTCAATTATAGAGTCCCTTAAACGGGACAGTGACGCTTCTAGTGTTGATCACCTCGGGCCTTCTCTTGATTAAAATGGCTGTGCACTCAAACCTTCACCATCCTGCTTCCTGTGCAGTGTTAATGGTTTTTGGTGCTCAGGGCTAGAGTCCCTGTTTACTAACCAACCCCACCAAGGTCATGAGAGTACATTCTGTTTGACTGTTTAATCGTTAGCCTGTTGAGTGTGGCATTCATATTTAACTTATTTGTATAAGCAAGTAAGATCAGCATATTGGTGTCTCTGAGAGAGCCCCCCCCCCTCCTCTTCCTCCTCACACACACACACACACACACACACACACACACACACATTGACATGGTGGTAGAAGTTTCTCTTGAATCTAGGTGCCTTTTGAAATCCCACTCTTATCAAATTCCAGTATTCCCTGTTAGTTTTTTAATTTTATTAGAATTGAGGTTTTTAAATAGGCGCTTTGTTTTTAACCTAGTAAGGTTTTTGTCATTTATGTGCAGTCTAAAGACAGTCAATCGTGAAGCAGTTCATTCATCATAACACTACTACATTCAACTAAGATTTCACCAATTTATTCATTTTGTCAAGCGCGGTTCCTTTAAGACATCCCGCTTCTCTTGTTGCCGCGGCTACGCCTGGCCGTGCACTGCACATTCCATCCACAGAGAAACGGGGAAACTTAACAACCCCCCCCCCAACACAAGGACGACTAATGAGATGGTTCTCAGAAAGAGATCAATGTAAAGACCTTTAGAACCAACCAGGCAGAGGGGCTGTTGCGTTCTGACACCACCTTTCTCTGCTCCCTACAAATCTACCTAATGACTCGTCTCAAAGCCTGTCACTGCATAGACACCTTTGTTTGCTTGTGAATTTCTGTTTCCTGGCGGTATGTCAAGATAACCGTGTGTGTGTGTGTGTGTGTGTGTGTGTGTGTGTGTGTGTGTGTGTGTGTGTGTGTGTGTGTGTGTGTGTGTGTGTGTGTGTGTGTGTGTGTGTGTGTGTGTGTGTGTGTGTGTGTGTGTGTGTGTGTGTGTGTGTGTGTGTGTGGACAGTATTTCAGCCCCTACGTGTCGGCGGATATGACAAAGATGGCTCAGGCCTTCAACACCACAGTGGCTGCCCTGGAGGACGAGCTCACACAGCTCATTCTGGAGGGACTGATCAATGCACGCATCGACTCGCACAGCAAGGTAACCACGCACACACACACACACACATACACACAGGAGAGATACACTGCACAACACACACGTTGACGTACAATGCCAGGTAACTGCACACACAAACACACACACACACACACACACGGACTATAAAACACACACATTGACGTACAATGCCAGGGCACAACGCACACACAAGCTACAAAGACCAGTCGACCAACTCATAGACATGCAGGTAGTAAAGGGTAGCACGCTACACCCCACAAACACACACACACACACACACATTGACGTACAATGCCAGGGAACAACGCACACTCCTTATGCTCCCTGTGGAACTGAAGTGTCTCTGTGTTTTTGACCCGTTCTCTCTCTGTCTCTCTCTCTCTCTCTCATCTGTCTCTCTCTCTCTCTCTATTCCCCTGGCTGTCTAGCATCGTTATTTACTCCTCTTCCTCCTCCCTTCTTCCCACTCAGTTTCATGTAGGATGCTTGCCCTGCGTTCCTGTTTTTCTTTCGTGTGGAAGAGGAAACCCTCCAAGCCACTTCCCTGTAACATCGTCCATCTTCTCCTCCTCCTGTGTTCTCTCTTTTATTTCTCTCTCCCTTCCCTCTTTCTCTTCCTTCTCCTGTTCTCTCTCTCTCTCTCCTTTACCCCCCCCCCCCTCTCTTTTCCCTCTCTCTACTGTGATATTTTACGCCTAGCACTGTACCTGTAAAATTAACTTTATCGTTGAGTGTTTTAGTCGACAAACGTGTGGTTGCTTGTCTGAAAATGAGCTCCCACCTGTGGTCATTTTAATGTGTTTGATAGATACATTAGCTTGTGTGGGTATTCAAACAACATCGTATTTTAGAAAAACATTACCTTTGTTTTGGATTCCTCACAATTAACAGCCCCCCCACAACCACACACACACACACTCAGTACGTTGACTAAGTGCTTTTTAGATTGCCGTTAATGCACCGTGGCAGAAGAATGGCTCTGAAAGTAATCCCGGGGATATGTGTGGGTCTGTCGTGTGGTTGGTGCTGCACCAGAGTGAGAGACGTTCCTCAGGGACCACTGTGACCTTCACCAAGCTCTCTCCTTCCTCCTCCTCCTTCACCAAGCTCTCTCCTTCCTCCTCCTCCTTCACCAAGCTCTCTCCTTCCTCCTCCTCCACCAAGCTCTCTCCTTCCTCCTCCTCCTTCACCAAGCTCTCTCCTTTCTCCTCCTCCTCCACCAAGCTCTCTCCTCACGACTTTAAACTCCACTTTAGTTCTCCTCTCTGCTTTTCTTCTCTCTATCCTTCCTCCTTCATGTCTCGTCTATCTCTTTTCCCAATTCAATTCAATTCTATTCAATTCAATTCAATTCAATTCAAGTCTATTCAAATCTATTCAAATCAAATCAATTCAATTCAATTCAATTCAATTCAAGTCTATTCAAGTCTATTCAAATCAAATCAATTCAATTCAATTCAATTCTAGTATTCAAGACCTCCTCTCCCCCTTACTTTTGTTTCCTCCTCCTGAATTCAGTCCATCTTCTCTTGCTGTATTCATTATCTCTAACAAACTCCCTCTCCTCCTCCTCCAGATCCTGTACTCCTCCCTCTCCTCCTCCTCCAGATCCTGTACTCCTCCCTCTCCTCCTCCTCCAGATCCTGTACTCCTCCCTCTCCTCCTCCTCCAGATCCTGTACTCCTCCCTCTCCTCCTCCTCCGGATCCTGTACTCCTCCCTCTCCTCCTCCTCCGGATCCTGTACTCCTCCCTCTCCTCCAGATCCTGTACTCCTCCCTCTCCTCCTCCTCCGGATCCTGTACTCCTCCCTCTCCTCCTCCTGTTTCCCACGTCTCTTTAACAGACCTCCTGTCCTCCTCCAGATCCTGTATGCACGGGACGTTGACCAGAGGAGCACCACCTTTGAGAAGTCCATCCACATGGGCAAGGAGTTCCAGAGACGAGCCAAAGCCATGATCCTGCGGGCCGCCGTGCTGCGCAACCAGATCCACGTCAAGGTACCGTCCCCGATAGGGGCCTCCCACCCACCGCAGCAGGGGCAGGACCCAGTCTATAGGGGGGTCTCCCACCGACCACAGCAGGGGCAGGGCCCACTCAATACGGGGTCTCCCACTGACGCCAGCAGGGGCAGGGCCCACTCGATACAGGGTCTCCCACCGACGCCAGCAGGGGCAGCAACCACTCTGAAACCACACTTGGACCTCTGTTGCACTCAGATGTTTGATCCGCATATACACTCACACTCTCTCTCACACACAAGCACACACTCTTAACTAGGTGGACCTATTTTATAGTTTGTAAATATTTCAAACTAAAGATTGTCTTGGTGAGCCAGGAGCCTGTGTGTGAGGTAATGGGGAAGTGATTGAGATGCAGAAAGCGTACTCGTCGGATGAGAGCGAAGGAGAGAAAGTCGTTGGTCTTCGCTGCCTTTTTCAAGACCCCGGCCCCCTCCCACCTGACTACCAGCACTCTGAAGATAGACCTCCGTCGCCCTCTGACCTCCGTCGCCCTCTGACCTCCGTCGCCCTCTGCTCTGTTTGTCTGCTGCAGCTGTCTCCTCTGCTCTCCACCTTGTCCCTGCGCTCTCCTCTCCTCTCCTCTCTCCCTCTGTGCATCCCTCCATCTCGGTGGTGCTGCTGTCTCCTCTGCTCTGAGAACACCTTGTTTCTTCTCTCCTCTCCTCTCCTCTCTCCCTCTGTGCATCCCTCCATCTCGGTGGTGCTGCTGTCTCCTCTGCTCTGAGAACACCTTGTTTCTCCTCTTCTCTTCTCTCCCTCTGTCCGTTCCTTCTCTCCTCTCCTTTCTCTGGTCTGTCAGCGTTGCTTCTCTCCTCTCCTCTCGCCCTCTGTCCATTCCTTCTCTCCTCTCTCTGGTCTGTCCGTTCCTTATCTCCTCTCCTCTCCTCTCTCTGGTCTGTCCGTTTCTTATCTCCTGTCCTCTCCACTCTCTGGCTTCAGTCACATGATCAGCGTTTAAACCTGCGCTGTGCTGTGTCATTGTTTCCTATGGAGTTGAGCGTTGGCGCCCAGCGCTGCTCTGCGTTACCCTCTGCGTTGCGCCGTCGCCCGAAATGGTCACTTTGCGCTGCTCTCAAAGTTCAAATAATTTTAACTTTGAAAGGTCAGCGGCAACCAAGGTCAAAGTGTAAACACTGAGACAGCAGCTGTGTGTGACGTAGCCAGAAAGATTCTGAAACTGGCTTGCTGCCCCACTCCCAGTTGAAACGTTTTTGTTTTTTTTTCATTATGTTGGTTGGTTATTTCAATATACACAGGATAGGATGTTATAATATCCATTATGCCATATCCGAGATGAGCACTTCAAAAGACAATATTTTAGAATGGACTTGGGTTGAGAGCAGATGTCATTGGGGTTATCAAGTGGGCACCCTCCATCCCAGATGTTTAGTTAATTTGAACCCACGACACCTCCAGAAGGCTTAACGGTGAGCAATGACTTCTCAGAGCCACCCCCCTCCATATCTGCTCTCGGCATGGCCAGATAGTTAAAAAAAAACAAAAAAAACTTTTTTAGTTGTTTATTAAACTGAGAGATACCCCTATACCTGTCCCTAATTCCTATTCCTGCTGGCTTTCAATGCCAACTCTGCAGGGACACTTACCACCTGACAAGAAGATAATCTTTCCCTACTCTGTTACTGCAGGCTTGATATATGACGCTCTGCAGATGTCCCTCTACCTATCCCTATTCCCTAGGCCTGCAGGCACTTTCTGCCAACTCTGCAGGGATACTTACCACCTGAAAAAAAGATAATCTTTCCCTACTCTGTTCCTGAAGGCTTGATAAATGACGCTCTGCAGGAAAGACTTACTTTTTATACCTTTGTCCTGAGATTAATCCTTTCTTGGTTTTTTAGCATGATGTTCTTTACTTTTGTGCCCATATAGGATCCTTCCTTTTCAGCCACAGCCACTGGCTACTTCTTTCTGCTATATCTGATATAGCTTTTATGGTCTGGTGCAAATCTTTGCCGCAGATCCCCAACTCCTTAAGGATTTTGCCACAAATCCACGGCATCCATCTTCCACAGGGCACACCTTTGTTCTCCAACCTCGCTGTTCTGCTTCAGCTGCTAATTCGCTGTAGCGGAGTTTATTTCTTCCGTAAGCCTCGTGGATTGCTTCTTCCCACGGGACTGTTAGCTCTATAAAATAAACAATTTGCTGTGTGTTAGACCAGAGTAATAAGTCTGATCTTAAGTTGGTTGTTGCAATCTCCGATGGAACTCTCCGTTGTTGGCCGACATCAGCAAGCATTTTCCAATCACATGCTCTCCTCAGCTGCCCTGAGCTTTGTTTTGCTCTGTAACTCTTCTTTCCCGGAACTCCCTCCCTGACAAAGCGAATGTGGTGCATGTTGCCCTCTGCTCCAATTGGCAGGGCATTAACTGTTGAGCGCCTATGCTCTATTGCTTCCGCCAAGCATTTTAGTACTTGATTGTGGCGCCAGGTGTATCTTCCTAGAGTAAGGCTCGTCCTGCACCCAGCCATTATGTGTTTGAGATTAGCCGTCCTGCCACAGAGGGGGCAATGCTCTGTGCTCTGCGCACTACCGCACAGAGAAGCAAGCACACATTTCTTACCTGAATGCGGGTTAGCTGTAAAGCCTATATCCTCTTTGATCTTTCACCTTCGACCCTTCTTCATTCTATCGCTTCGACCCTGTCCTCCATCTGGCTGGTGGTTTCAAAGATTTCAGATGATGCCATTTACTGTATTAATTCATTAATGTTACTATAATTTGTTTTTTTATCTTAGCCAGTTTTTTTTGTGTTTTTTTTTTTATAAGCAGGCCTTTATGTCTGGCCCTTCAGATGACAATCCGGCTCTTGTCTCTGTGTCTGTGCGTCGTTTTATCATCACCCAGTCAGCCCTGCGGCACCCACACCACCACATCTCTCTCTGCCCGCACCAGAACCCAGCAGACAAGGAACCACATATTCAGAGACATTAGACTTAGTCATTTACATTGATGTTTTTTCGTCATTTTACAGACGCTTTTATCGAAAGCGACTTACAATGAGATTACATGGGCAGTCCTCCTGAAGCAGTTTAGGGTGAAGTGCCTTGCTCAAGGGCACACTAGTTAGTGGTGGTGTTCCCAGGTCAGATTTGAACTCATGATGACCTTTGGGTCACCAGGCAGCGGTCTTACCCAATAGGCTACCACTAAGCCACTAGTCACCTCGCTGTCGACCAGTGAAATCGTTCCTGGTCTTTACTGTATTGCCTTCCTGTTAGGTCTCTGTGTGAAACCGTTGAACTAAACACATCGAGCATTGTGACAAAAAAACTAAATGGAAGCGTGCGTTTCAGGGTTAGGACCAATGAAGCAACTCTGTAACAAACATCAAGTAGAGGTGACCCCCCCGAATAGCCGAGTATTCGACAAATCGATCTAAGGAGCCTGATTCGACTGCCAATCCAACAGTTGAATTGTCGCAAAGCGAAGTTATAAAACAAGGATTATTCCAATCCGGCTATAGGGGGATGCTGAATGTGATTACACATAGAATTGCTTGGTTTCTCCCAATAAATCCTGATTTATAGCCCATTTTGGTATAAATGTAAGCCTATTAATAATACTGTTGAGACATTTGAAAATGACTTGTGCTTTAAATCAATCTCCTTAGCATGCCTGAATTAATCACCATGGTAGACTGAGTTGCTCCATCTAATTTTACAGGAGCATTGGAGCAGCATCTTGGCTGGGCTTTAAATCTTTTTTACATACGTAATAGCTCATAGGAAAAAACATTTTTAAAAGTTTGGGAGCATTTTTAACAAGTCAAAGGTTCAACGATGTGAACTCTTAGTCGGGGACACCCCTAATAGTGATCCGTAGTAGTAGCTCTGTCAAGTGTCTGACTGCATGTTCTCTTTGCATTTAGCTTAAAGCATTGGATCACCATGTTTCCTGGTTTCTCTTCTCTTCTCTGTCTCTCTCTCTCTGTCTCTCTCTCTCTGTATCCCTCTCTCTCTCTCTCTCTCTCTCTCTCCCCCAACAGTCTCCTCCGAGAGAAGGGAGTCAAGGGGAGCTCAACTCAGCCAACAGCCAATCACGGATGAGCACCAACATGTGAACGCACCGATGACGGCCCGTCATCGTCATCATCATCCAGGAAATGACACGTCTGTGCATCGAAACAGCAAGCCCCTCCCACCCAGGCCTTGTCGCCCCACCCCCCACCCTACCGATATCCCAAAAGGCTAAGGACCCCCCTTTTCCCCTCCCTCCCCCCAGACTCCCCTATCCCCACTTCCTCCTCTTTCTCTGAGAGCAAGCTCCACTCCACTCCCTCCTTCCCTCCCTCCCTCCCTCCCTCCCCGCTGAGAGAGAAAGAAGAGTAAAGGTGATGGAGAAAGGTCACCGTTAAGAGACTCAACAGTGGACTGACTCAAGTCTCCATGTAGACTTTAAGACACTTGATTCAGACAAGACCTGAGTGTGTGTTGTGCTGTAGCCGGGGATGTGTGTCTGTGTGCATGTGTGTGTGTGTGCCGGTGTATGTGTGTGTGAGAGAGAGAGAGAGAGAGATACTAGGCACGTTTGTGTGTGTGGGAGATTCTAGGCACGTGTGTGTGTGTGTGTGTGTGTCTTCAGAGCAGCGATCTGGCGCTTCATACAATGCTGTTCTCCTCTTTGTGTAAGATGCACTTTTCTTTCTGTCACCGTTGCTCTCTGACTTTCTTTCTTTCTCTCTCTCTTTCCTTCTCTCTTTCTGTCCATCTCTCTCTCTCTCTCTCTCTCTCTCTCACTCTCATGATGACAGACATTGAATGCACCCAACGTTGAGGATGTCTATGGACATCTTGGAGCTAATGTCCACAGGATTTTAAAATAAATGTGTATGAAAATCCAAGACTTTGGTCAGGACTTCTTTTATATATATTTATATAAAAAGCTTGTATCCACTTTTTATGTTTTTTTATATAAAAACATTAAACTATATATATATATATATATATATATATATTAGTTTCATGTTTTTATATATACTGTATAAATGTATATAATGTTTTGTTTTTTACTATTAGTCATTGAAATGTGTGTGTATATACAGTGTCTCTTGGTAAGACGGTTTATATGTTTTTATATGTCACACTAAGCGCAATTATAAACACTGGCAATTATTTATATATGGAACCTTCCATCATCAAGAGGAGGCAATGCATTCAAGGAAAATAAGGCTGGAGGTACTCAGCTATTCAGAAAGCTATTTGAATAAATGAGCCATTTGTTCCCTGGGGAACAGAAGGAGATGCACCGAGGAGCCTGGATCGTGTACGTTTAAGCTCCTATAGCAGAAGTCACACATGAAAAATGTTCAAAAAAGTTCTGGGCAGAACTGCCCAGCACTTCACTTTTTTGAACATTTTTCATGTGGTGACTTCTGCTAGTCTGTAATCGTTTGGTACAAAAAAAAGAACACGGAGAAATGGCAATCCAAAACAAATATCCTTATTTTTCTCATCCCTACTTATTTTCAACCACAACCCCCCCCCCCCCCCCCCCATATCAATCGTGGACAGACACGTGTGTGTGTGTGTGTGTGCGTGCGTGTGCGCGCGCGCGCAGATATGAAGTTTGAAAAGATAAAGTGAAATGTAAAGCAGGAATTAAGGCATTCAACCTTTTAAACATTTGTCACAAGTCTAGTTTCAAAACTATGTGCAGTTTATACAAGGTGGGAAAAAGTTTGAACGCTTGTGTAGTTCGACAATTGTGCCAGTTCAAGGTTGATACAAGAAATTGCGCTTTGTCAAGGAGGATTTCATGCAACCAAGAGATTATGTTTTTACGATGAAAACCACTCACCGGAAAATGTTTTACTTTGGTTAAATGTTTCTCGAGGGAATTCGGATACGTTAATTGCTTTGGTGTTCATCTAAACTGAACAGTGTTTGATACGAGGGCAGGGTAAAGAATGTAGTTTTACTCAACAGAGGTTCAAAGGTCACAACAATTTTACAGATTACCGAATACAATATACACCACAAAGATTTATGGGTGTTTGCTAAGCCTGACAAAATGGATTGAAAATTTCATAGATCCAGGTTTTTGTGAAATCCATGATAACCGCATTACATATTGAATTAATCTGTGGCGCGACTCCTTGATAATCTGAATGAGGGGGGGGGGGGGGGGGGGGGCTGTCAAACTAGGATAAGGTCTTGCACAACAGACTATAGCCTCGTTCTGCCATCTGTTATCAAATGAATACATAGCATGCGTTCTTACTTTTGACTCCCGCCACTCAAATTGAAGTCGGTTTGGATGTTTTATTTAGATGAAGCTGCATCTTTTCCGTCAATTTGACGCAGCATGCCATGTGTTGTCTTTGGTTTGGCAAACCGTCCGATGTAAATACTGATTCAGTTAAACCAGGTAGACAAGATCTCTGTCCATCAATGGGGATCTTCGAAAATATTTTGACACTTGTCTTGACTGCAAGGTTCAAATGCTATAAAAGGTGGGGCTGTTTGGTGAATCCCATCCCCCACGGTTCAAAATTATATTTCAGCCTTCTCTCGCCAGTGGAAGGAATTCAGGTGTGACTAGCTAAACTCATAATTTAGTCAGAGATTAAATATAACCTTCAATAAACTATATTTTATTATATTTAATTTTTGTTGTTGTTAATTGTTCTACTGTTGCTTTTAGTGAAGCATAATTACACCCCCCCCCCCCCCCCCCTATCTAAACCTGTTGCCATGATAACAGTCGGCCCCTTTAAGCATGCTGTGCTTACGTGTGCCTTCACATCTGTTGAGCCCATTCACCGGACTTCCATATTAGACTGGCTTTTGTTTATTTCTCTGTTTGTTTGGCACCATGTACGTGAACAGATTTAGATTTTTCTGTCTTGCGACAAAAAAAACAGCCCGCGTCGTACTGCAGAATACCAGCAGAATATTAATTACAGATGCTTATAAATGAGTTATGGATACAGAACTTGTAAACGCATCTAGAATTTGTTCGTAGTGCAATTGTTGGCCATGTATGAAAACTATAAGAGGCCATCTCTCGATAGAACAGACAGGCACCACAGATAGAAGCGACAGACAGACAGGCAGGCAGGCAGAGAGGTAGAACAGCGAGACAGACAGACAGACAGGCATCTCAGACAGAACAGACAGACAGACAGCGAGACACAGACAGGCAGGCAGGCATCTCAGATAGAACACACACAGACAGACAGACAGACAGACAGACAGACAGGCAGGCAGACAGGCAGGCAGATAGAACAGACAGACAGATATTCCTCTGGCCATTACTCGATAGAACAGACAGACAGACAGGCAGGTAGGCAGACAGGTAGAACAGCGAGACAGACAGACAGACAGCCAGACAGGCAGGCAGATAGAACAGACAGACAGGCAGGCAGGCAGACAGACAAGTAGGCAGGCATCTCAGATAGAACAGACACAGACAGACAGGCAGGCAGACAGACAGGCAGGCAGGCAGATAGGACAGGCAGGCAGACAGACAAACAGACAGACAGGCAGGCAGGCAGATAGAACAGACAGGCAGGCAGGCAGATAGAACAGACAGACAGGCAGGCAGGCAGGCAGACAGACAGGCAGGCAGGCAGGCAGGCAGGCAGGCAGATAGAACAGACAAACAGACAGACAGGCAGGCAGGCAGGCAGATAGAACAGACAGACAGACAGACAGGCAGACAGATAGAACAGGCAGGCAGATAGATAGAACAGACAGACAGGCAGGCAGACAGACAGACAGGCAGGCAGATAGAACAGACAGACAGACAGACAGGCAGGCAGACAGACAGGCAGGCAGGCAGACAGACAGGCAGGCAGACAGACAGGCAGGCAGGCAGATAGAACAGACAGACAGACAGGCAGACAGGCAGGCAGACAGACAGACAGACAGACAGACAGACAGACAGACAGACAGGCAGGCAGGCTAAGTAATGAAACAAGACTGTCAAGGTGAAGTGTTGCAGAATGAAGCCAATCGACAGGTTAAGTGTGTGTGTGTGTGTGTGTGTGTGTGTGTGTGTGTGTGTGTGTGTGTGTGTGTTAGTGACAGACGGAGAGAGAGAGAGAGAAAGAGAGAGAGCACTTACCTTAGATTGACAGAGAAGGATAAATCTTGACAGGATGCTTGGAGAAATTGTTTGAGGGAGAGACACAGAGAACGTAAGAGCAAGAGAGTGATGGAGTGAGCGAGTAAGACCAGGGGAAAAAAGGTAGAGAAAACAGGAAAAGAGAGAAGAGGGGGAAAAAAGAGTGGAAGAGGAAGGGAGCTGAAGGGTGTGATGACAGCCTCCACCTGTGTTTGTCTCTGCCTCCACCATGTCCTGTAAACCTCTGCCAACAGAAACAGCCTGTTGACGTGCGTGTGCGTGTGCGTGTGTGTGTGCGTGCATGTGCGAGTGCGTGTGCGTGTGTGTAAAACGCACTCGCTCAGTGTGCCAGCCTGCTTCTTAGACCCCCCAAAAGCCTCCTCTCCCCTCCTCTCCTCTCCTCTCCTCTCCTCTCCTCTCCCCTCCCCCCTTCCGTCTCCTCTCCTCTCCCTCCTCTCTCCTCTCCTCTCCTCTCCTCTCTCTCTCCCTCCCCCCTTCCGTCTCCTCTCCTCTCCTCTCTTCTTCTCCAGACAGCTGCTCTGTGAAGGAAGACTATCTTATCATCCACCCCTCTCCTCTCCCCTCCTCTCCTCTCCTCCTCTCTCCGTCTCCTCCTCTCTCCCCTCCTCTCCTCCCCTCTCCTCCTCTCCTCTCCTCCAGACAGTTGCCATATGAGGGAGGGCCAGCTGATCATCCTCCTCTCTTCTCCTCTTTTCTCCTCTCCTCTCCTCTCCTCTCCTCTCCTCTCCTCTCCTCTCCTCTCCTCTCCTCTCCCCTCCTCTCCTCCAGACAGTTGCCATTTGAGGGATGGCCAGTTCATCATCCTCCTCTCCTCCCCTCTCCTCCTCTCCTCTCCTCCAGACAGTTGCCATTTGAGGGATGGCCAGTTCATCATCCTCCTCTCCTCCCCTCTCCTGCTCTCCTCTCCTCTCCTCCTCTCCTCTCCTCCAGACAGTTGCTATGTGAGGGAGGGCCAGCTCATCATCCAGCCAGCCCACCTCTCTCTGATCTTGATGACGAGGGCTCCACAGTGACTGTTTCCTTTGCCTTTCTTCCTCATTTCTTCCATCCTATCTCATAGTCACTCCATCCACGGTAACTTGATCAGAGACACAGACAGAGAGAGAGAGACAGTGGTTTGCTATGGTACTGTGCGTCTTTCATCTGCTCACCAGTGACAGTAGATCGATGCTGTGGTCTGTGATCAGGCCCCACGACTCCTAGTCGTCTCTGTCTATCTCGTCCTTAAGGGACAGTGAAGTTTGCGGGGAGTTGGACGGTGATGCCAAGGCCAGGTCACAGTGTTTTCTAAAAGTCCACTTGTCTGGCTGAATGAACCAGCAAAGCTCAGATGAAAGGCTGCCATTGCCATGCCGATCCATCGGGGACCAGGCTAGCGATGGTTTCAATCCGCAATTACACAAGCTATAGTGGACCAAATGAGATCAAACGAGCAATACAGTTAACTATTTGAGAAGATTGTCGCCAATGTCTACATACATAAACGCGTATGTTGTACATCACTTGAACAGGAAAGTGTGTCAAAACTTTTTACTGGTACTGTGTGTGTGTGTGTATGTGTATATGTATGTATGTATGTACGTATGCATGTATGTGTATATGTATGTATGTATGTATGTATGTATGTACGTAGGTATGTCTGTATGCATGTATGCATGTATGAGTATATGCATGCATGTATGTTCGGAGAATTGGAGCAGCGGGTGCGGTGTTGCAGTTGCTTTATCGCACCGTTGTGACGAAGAGAGAGCTGAGCCAGAAGGCAAAGCTCTCAATCTACCGGTCTATCTTCGTTCCTACTCTCACCTATGGTCATGAAGGGTGGGTCATGACCGAAAGAACGAGATCGCGGATACAAGCGGCGGAAATGAGTTTCCTCCGGAGGGTGGCTGGCATCTCCCTCAGGGATAGGGTGAGAAGTTCAGCCATTCGTGATGGACTCGGAGTAGAGCCGCTGCTTCTTTGCATAGAAAGGAGCCAGTTGAGGTGGTTCGGGCATCTAGTAGGGATGCCACCTGGCCGCCTCCATTGGGGGGTGTTCCAGGCAAGTCCAGCTGGGCGGAGGCCGCGGGGCAGACCTAGGACCAGGTGGAGGGATTATATCTCCACACTGGCCTGGGAACACCTTGGAATCCCCCAGTCAGAGCTGGTTAATGTGGCCCGGGAAAGGGAAGTTTGGGATGCCCTGCTTGAACTGCTACCTCCGCGACCCGACCCTGGACAAAGCGGATGAAGATGATGATG
>JAPMUY010004595.1:0-255000 GCA_026901105.3 Galaxias olidus
AGGATATGAAGACAGGTTCACTCTGGACAGACCTACTGGATCTCTGGACCTCAGGAATTTGTCTCTGAATGACAGTGGATTGTACTCAATCAGTATCACGTTAAGTGATGGTTCTATATTAAATGGTCAAACAACATTAACTGTGTTTGGTGAGTAGAACATTTTTCAAAAATCATTGTGATTTTGAATCGCTATTACCCACCGACTTACCATGTTTTAATAGCTATTAGGTTGTGTGACGGGTTTACAAGTTATCGGTTAATTCTCCATGCTGTGATACAGTTTTGTTTAAAATGATAAGTTTCAGCTCTGAGCTTTATCAAACACCATTGTAATGGTAGTTACCTGTTGTAGTCTCACAAAGTAGTGGTTGAGAATTCTGTCCATGATGTTACTAAAGAGCATTGAACAATAGTGTGTGGCCAGTGCTGGGAAAACAGGAGAGGAAGCAACAGTTCCTGTGCCACAAGAGTTACAATTCATGAAAGACAGAACACAATGCAGACAGATCAACATAGACTACAACTACTGTAGTTCACATAGTTTCCTTTTACATTAAATCATATTCACATGCATTAGGTTTTCCTCACACAATCTCATCCTGGCCAACACAACACCATCAGGTTTACCAACTCTACTTATCGTGAATACTAATAATTGCATGTCGGCCTCATATCACTCAGACCTGATTTACCACAGTTAACCATGTGTTATGTTAAAGATCTCATTGGAAAGGATTTATTTGTCCCCCACAGAGCCAGTCTCCAATGTGTCAATAGCAGCCAATGTGACAGACTTGGTGGAGTTCAGTGGCTCAGTCATTATGTCCTGCTCGTCCTCTGGCTACTCCCTCTCCTACCTCTGGCTGAATGGCAGCTCTGATGTCACAGCCAGTGAGAGAGTTAAGATTGGTAATGGAGGCTCCACTCTCACCATTGTCAATGTGACCCGCTGCAACCAGGGACCATTCAAATGTAATGTGTCCAATGTGGTCAGTCACCAAATAAGCCCACCCTTGAATATTGACGTATTTCGTAACCCTGAAGCAAGAAATAGAATCCTTACGAGCAAGAAAATACTTGGAGGTTTACTCCAGCTGTGCTTAAAACAATGTAGTGTAATGCATTTAATATTATTATGTGATGTTTGCGTAAAAGATCTGGGATCACCAGAAGTTGAAAAGATTTCAAGAATGTTTATTATCTTACTGTAGTCAGAATTCACATGTGACAACAAACATTTTAAATTACTGTAATTAATCAATTTGTACTACATCCTCGTGGCTAAAGATCATATTGGCATATAATTAAAAAATAATGAGATTTAATATGTATTAAATCGCTGCTACTAATAAGTTAATCAATAAAAGGTTATAAAAATATGATTTGGCGAAAGGTACTGTATCTCAAACATATCTGGTCCCTTAGTTTGAAAACGTCATTGGACCTTTATCCATTCTGCTACAGAACAGACTTTAGACTAGACCAGAATGAGCCCCACCAGTGTCAGAACTGTGGTCCCCATCAAAGACAGCCCAAAGAAAGGAGGAGACGAACCTGTAGGGCCGAGAAAAACAAAACAAAATATAAGATATAACATTAAAGAAAACTTGCTGTGCTCGTGTTCCTAATTTTTGTCAAAGGTAATAACAATGTCCTAAGGGGTCGTGTCCACTGAACGCGTTTTTTCAACTTCCCCATTCATTACCAGTGTGAAGACGCGCCTCGCGTTTTAGCGCGTTCAGTAGACACGGCCCCTAAGGAGTAATTGCCAAAAATAATATTTATTCAATCTGGGCACTCAGATTGTGCTTTGGAATTTACTGGGTTGTACAACATGAGTGAAATATCTTAAATTGAGTACTAAAAAATATTTTCATCATCTTCATCCGCTTTGTCCGGGGTCGGGTCGCCGAGGTAGCAGTTCCAGCAGGGCATCCCAAACTTCCCTTTCCCGGGCCACATTAACCAGCTCTGACTGGGGGATTCCAAGGCGTTCCCAGGCCAGTATGGAGATATCCCTCCAATCCCTCCACCTGGTCGGTCTGCCTCGCGGCCTCCGCCCAGCTGGACTTGCCTGGAACACCTCCCCAGGGAGGCGGCCAGGTGGCATCCTTACTTGATGCCCGAACCACCTCAACTGGCTCCTTTCTATGCAAAGAAGCAGCGGCTCTACTCCGAGTCCCTGACAAATGGCTGAACTTCTCACCCTATCCCTAAGGGAGATGCCAGCCACCCTTCGGAGGAAACTCATTTCCGCCGCTTGTATCCGCGATCTCGTTCTTTCGGTCATGACCCACCCTTCATGACCATAGGTGAGAGTAGGAACGAAGATAGACCAGTAGATAGAGAGCTTTGCCTTCTGGCTCAGCTCTCTCTTCATCACAACGGTGCGATAAAGCGACTGCAACACCGCACCCGCTGCTCCAATTCTCCGGCCCATCTCTCGTTCCATTTTCCCCTCACTCGAGAACAAGACCTCGAGATACTTGAACTCCTTCACTTGAGGTAAAGACCCATTCCCTACTTGGAGTAGACAATCCATCGGTTTCCTGCTGAGAACCATGGCCTCAGATTTAGAGGTGCTGATCCTCATCCCAGCCGCTTCACACTCGGCTGCGAACCGATCCAATGAGTGCTGCAGTTTGCAGACCGAAGATGCCATCAGGACCACATCATCTGCAAAAAGCAGTGATGCAATCCTCTGCCCACCAACCCGCCACCCCCCTCCCCCGCGGCTACGCCGTGAGATCCTGTCCATGAATACCACAAACAGGATAGGTGACAAAGCGCAGCCTTGGAGGAGGCCAACCCTCACCGGAAACGAGTCCGACTTACTGCCTCAGACCCGGACACAGCTCTCGTTTTCCGGGAGTACAGAGATTGGATGGCCCTGAGTAGAGCCCCTTACCCCATACTCTCGCAGCACCTCCCACAGTATCTCCCAGGGAACCCGATCATACGCCTTCTCCAAATCCACAAAACACGTGGAGACCGGATTGGCACACTCCCGGGCCCCCTCAAAGATCCTCGCGAGGGTAAAAAGCTGGTCCGTTGTTCCACGACCAGGCCGGAAACCGCATTGTTCCTCCTCAATCCGAGGTTCGACTATCGGTCGAACCCTCCTTTCCAGCACCCTGGAGTATACTTTCCCGGGGAGGCTGAGTAATGTGATGCCTCTGTAGTTGGCACACACTCTCCGGTCCCCCTTTTTGAACAGGGGAACCACCACCCCGGTCTGCCACTCCTTAGGTACTGTCCCCGACTTCCACGCAATGTTGATAAGACGTGTCATCCATGACAGTCCCTCAACACCCAAAGCCTTCAGCATTTCTGGGCGGATCTCATCAACCCCTGGGGCTTTGCCACTGTGGAGTTGTTTGACTACCTTAGTGACCTCCGCCAGGGAGATTGATGCTGATCCCCCATCATCCTCCAGCCCTGTCTCTACTATGTAGGGTGGGTTTGTCGGGTTCAGGAGTTCCTCAAAGTGCTCCTTCCACCTCCCAATCACCTTGTCAGTTGAGGTCAACAACGTCCCATCCTTACTGTATACAGCTTGGATGGTTCCCTGCTTTCCCCTCCTGAGGTGTCGGATGGTCTTCCAGAACCGCTTTGGCGCCAGCCGAAAGTCCTTCATGGTTTCTCCGAACTCCTCCCACACCCGCTGCTTTGCTTCTGCCACGGCCGAGGCTGCAGTCCTTCGGGCCTGTCGGTACCTTGCAACTGCCTCCGGAGTCGCCCGGGACAGCATGTCCCGGAAGGCCTCCTTCAATCGGACGGCTCCCCTGACCACCAGGATGTTCGAGGGTTACCGTCCCTTGAGGCACCTAAGACTTTGAGACCATAACTCTCAGACGCAGCTTTAGCAATGGAGGCTTTGAACATCGTTCAATGCCCCCAGCCTCCACAGGGATGCCAGAGAAGCCCCGCCGGAGGTGTGAGTTGAAGGCCTCCCGGAGTCCCCGGGACTCCTCCAGACGTTCCCAGTTCACCCGCACTACACGCTTGGGCTTACCAGGTCTGTCCAGAGGCTTCCCCGCCACCTGACCCAACTCACCACCAGATGGTGATCAGTTGACAGCTCTGCCCCCCTCTTCACCCGAGTGTCCAAAACATATGGCCTCAAGTCCCATGATACGATAGCAAAATCGATCATCGACCTTCTGCCTAGGGTGCTCTGGTACCAGGTACACTTATGAGCATCCTTATGTTCGAACATGGTGTTCGTTATGGCCATTCCATGTCTAGCACAGAAGTCCAATAACAAGCCACCACTCGGGTTCAGATCGGGGAGGCCGTTCCTCCCAATCACGCCTCTCCAAGTGTCTCCATCATTGCCCACATGTGCGTTGAAGTCCCCCAGCAAGACTACAGAGTCCCCCTCAGGAGCCCCATACAAGGCTCCATCCAGGGTCTCCAAAAAGGCAGAATACTCCGAACTGCTGTTCGGTGCATAGGCACAGACAACAGTCAGAGTTTTCCCGACCGTTGACCCGCAGGCGTAGGGAGGCGACCCTCTCGTCCACTGGGGTAAACTCCAACATAGAGGCACTTAGCCGGGGACTCGTGAGTATCCCCACACCAGCCTTGCGCCTCGGAGAAGAATAGAGTCCAACCCCTATCCAGAAGTGAGGTTCTAGAGCCGAGGCTGTGCGTAGAGGTAAGCCCCACCAGATCCAGCTGGTAGCGCTCCACCTCCCGCACAAGCTCCGGCTCCTTCCCTCCCAGAGAGGTGACGTTCCACGTCCCCAAAGCCAGCCTTTGCCACCCGGGGAAAAAGGTTTGTTTTTTAAACCTGACAATGATTAAGTTGTACATTTTCCTGCCTTAAAACAATTTTGTTTAAGAATAATGAGACAATGTTTGTATGAGGCTGTATGTATGCTGTATGATATACAGTTTGTATGTATGTATTTATTTATTTAAATATTTATTTATCTATTTATTTAAGTACAAGTAAGTAAGAGTAAGTTGATCCAGAAGTTAATTTTCATTTGTGTAATTGTACAATAGCCCACCAAACCATCTGTAAGTAGGACCGACAGGAACAATAAAATAGAACTTTGTCATAACAGAGAGTGGAAAATGTTCTCTTAACTTTCCTGTGTAGAAACAGACAAGTCTCAGTTAAAACATGTAGAAACAGCACAGCATGCAGAAACAACACACCACCAGAGATCGTTTGCAAACTAATAACTTATAAACTTTCTTTTTTCAAACCTTGATAACTACTACCAAAACGGCTAAGTCTTTTATGAAAAATAAAGTTGCATATATGAAACAAAATGAGAAATATTAATATGAAGAGCAGGACATAATGACAGAATTGAACTACACCAGCTGTGGGGTAGGCTATTGACTGTTATCATCCCATTAGTAACGGGCACAGTTCGTTGTCAGGGAAACCAAACAGATGGCCAGGGTTAGGTAAGGATGAGTAGAATAGAGCGGAAATAAGACAAAGTACTCATCATACACCTGTGATGTTGATATTCCTATAATCACAGCTCCTCCCGCTTGTACAATGATGTTTGCATATCCTCCTCTGTAACTAACGCTCAGATTTGTCCACCCTATAAAGAGCCAGTTGATCTGTACAAAGTGATTCTGTCTTTAGACTGGAGCTTTTATGGTTGAAAGGCTGAATGTTAGATATCGAAGCGCTTTTGGTGTCTATAAAAATGCTATGTCAAGTGCAATTATTGTTGTTATCATTATTATTATTATCATCATCATCATCATCATCATCATCAATAATAATAATAATAATAATAATAATAATATTATAATAATAATTATTATTATTATTATTATTATTATTATTGTTATTATTATATTGGTGTTACTTGTTCTCCAAGTCAGTACTACTACTAGGCTGCTACTTAATAAAGCTTCAGCTAAAGTTCAGGCGGATAACTCGAAGTCTATGTGCTGCTGACGTGTCAAACCGCGCGTTGCACATAAACTAATCACTAACACACCTGTTCACAATCAAACATCATTTCAATGAGGGAGTGGGAGGTTTTTATATGACCTGATGTCAAAGCTAGTCACAGTGCTTGTTGGATGAGGTGATAGGAATCAAATCAAATCAAATCAAATGTATTTATATAGCACATTTAAAAACAACACACGTTGACCAAAGTGCTGTACAGGTATAAACACATAAAATATATAAATACAACGAGCGATCCATTAACATAACAATACACACAGTGCAAAAATACAGGCACCATATCATGACGTACCGAAAGCCAAGGAATAAAAGTGTGTTTTGAGCCTGGATTTAAACGAAGCAGTGGAGGGGGCAGCTCTGACAGAGAGTGGAATGCTATTCCATAGTCTAGGGGCAGCAACAGAAAAGGCTCGGTCGCCTCTGGTCTTCAGCCTAGACCGTGGGACAGCCAGGAGTCCCAGGTTAGATGACCTGAGGGACCTGGAGGTAGAATAGGGGAAATTAAATGAAGGAAATGCTCCCACCTCCACCCAAACTGCAACCCGGGTCTGCTAATATGTTCTGCTAATGTGTCCCAAAGGGAATGGTGTCCTGGATATGTACAGCAGAGAGCTTTAATTTGTAGCAGACCCAACCATGCCAAAACAAATGTGTGTTAACATTTAATACATTTTTTATGATATCTTATATCTGCTATAAAAGGTTTGTGGGATGCATTCAGTGTTGTAGTAAATATTCCCTCTACCATCTACAGCACTGTTAGGGGGCCCTGTTGCTAACATGCCTGATCCAGAGACAACCGCTAGAGATGTGCACATTATGATTTATAGTAAATGGTTGGTTCACCCAAAATATCTCATATAAAGGATGCGGACCCTGGACACTATGGCGCAGCGGTGGGGCAGGTGGAATCCACTAGCAGACAAAACAACAAACGAACAGCTAAGTTGATTCACAAAAGTAAGTACCGACTGACACAGGAATTCAAAGAAACTCAAAAGCACTTTAATGAGAGAATTTTTCTTCAGGCATACAATAGCAAAGAATGTGACAAAGGAAACTGAAAACAATGCAGTGCTTAAATACATGACAGACAAACCACAGGTGAAAGAAAACAACAATGATTAACAGACTCATTGGTTTGGGTGCGCTGTGAAGCCTCCTGTGTGTCCCCGGGTGAGCGGAGCGGCCACACAATTCATGCGGCCTTGACACACTGTTCATTGTTATTTTCAATAACTTAAGTGGGAGACCAAATTTAACTAACTGACTTAGTACAAACTCATCAAGTCGACTAGACCTCAAGAGGGAGGTTGGTGATCTTACATTTGGTAAAAGATTTAGTAAAAACAGTTGAAGTACAAAAAAGGTTTTTGGTAAAATGGATAGTATGATGATGGAAACCAGTCTAAGAACACTACCAGAGCAAAGTCTCCCCATGGAGCTGGTAAACATATACATATATATAAATAGCATTTCACCTGTGAGAATTGTAAGGAAGATGATGATCCCTGGTGTCTTTCAATATAGTTAATCTAATTTTGAGAATTACAAGCTGTCAATGTGACTGAAATTTATAAAAAATGTATACTGTACATAAAAATGCAAATTAAACTGGATAGTTGGTGGGTGTGTCAAAATGTGATTTTCCTCAGAAAAGTCTAAAGACTTTGTTTGCTATACATAATGTATTTTTTGGAGTCTTTGATTTGGAAGAACTAGAGACCTTGGTCTCAACAACAAAATGTAATTAACACCATCTTTAAACAACTCTCGAAACTTCTGAATTCATGTTTGGGGAAATATTATTTTTGTTAAGTCATAGAATTTGTTTTTTACTGGATGGGTTACACACTCACAGTGTTTATCATTTAATTAAATACTTTATAAGGCTTTCATGAAAGACACATTATGACTCTATTTAAGTGTAGGTTTTATTACATCTATTGCGTATTTATCATTTTGATAAAGTACAAAAAGCATGTTGATGTGGTGACCCACAATTAACAGATTAATCAGATTAACAGATTAACAGAATTCTCCTCTACCACATCTGTATGTTTTCAATATATTATCTGCTAATCTTTCAAATACTATACACTTTCATTGTATGCCAAATTGAAACACAGCAGAATCATTGTATTTCATTCCAAAAAGATGTGTAGTGCAGTGATGGTTAAAATCCACAGGATGGCGTTCTGCTTCTGTTGAGTGTGCAATGAGAGCACTCAAACTGTGCCAGGCGGAGTGTGGTGGTAACAACTGGGTTTCTGCGTTTTTAAACAGTGTTAATATTTTACACATGACAAACATAGCGAATAACTTCCTCATAGTAGACAATATTTGCTCTGTAATAGTTATGGTACCCAAACTGGACATTAACCTATTTGGAATAATAAAAACAAAATACGATAAGCGTTGTATTATAAAACAGTTTTTTTAACGCAAGCAGTTCATTTCCAGTTTTCTTTTCTGAAAAATCTTAATATTATGCTTGTTTGTCACTTAAAAATAGAAATGCAGATGAAGATACTACTGTAAAAGTAAAGGCATTGTATGGTAGGTCTTCAAATCAGTTTATGCAGGATAGTTGTTCAAAGAAACAGTGCTGAAGGTCTCTAAATTCACAGCCACTGAAAATAAAAATGTAATATCTAGTTAAAAACATGATTACTTAACGAGAAATACAGGGTTCAAAATGCTTAGGCCAAATGATTAACTGATGTTTGTAAACTTAATTTAAGTCCAAAAGGTGCTCCTTGATTTCTCAGAAGTTTTCACTTTTATTTATACAATTACTATAGGAACAAAATAGCAAATATCATCTTAAAGAATCTGTACTAACTGCCAGAGCAGCATTTTTCCCAGACAGGAAGAGCAATGTGAAATGAACTTACCTTTAATTTGTATCATAGGTATTGTTGATATCCTGCATACAAGAACATAAAAGTTACGTTTCTAAGGTAACCAGCTACTTCATAACAGAAAAGCAGATCAAAAATAATTTAAATGGCAGGAACTGGAATTGCTGCAGCTTACACAACACAGTAGTAATCACTGTCCTTGTTCATCTTGTATTGAGAATTTTTACATTCAGATGCACAAGGAGAAATTAACAAGAACAATAATGCAACTACATTTGATTTTGTGTGTGAGAGAGAAAGACGAAGTGTGTGTACTGTGCTGCACTGTACTGTACTGTGTGTGTGTGTGTGTGTGTGTGTGTGTGTGTGTGTGTGTGTGTGTGTGTGTGTGTGTGTGTGTGTGTGAGAGAGAGAGAGTGAGAGAGTGAGAGAGAAAAAGAGAACGAGAAAGAGAGAGGGAGAGAGAGCGTTGAACTCACAGTCATGCTTTGAGATGGTGAACACACTGACTGAATCCCCTCATATATAGGGTCTTTTTCATTTTCAGGAGGACCATTTTCATACACATGCAGTTCATTCTCATACACAGTATTCTGATCACCTGTTAAAAGGAGGTTCAAGGCAAAAGTTGCAATGAGCTTGAATATGGGTCCTTACAGTACATGCTGACATGGATGTAAATGCTGACCTTTGTGTTGCTCTGTGACCTTGGTATCTCTATGAAAAATAAGAAAGTAATGGTACGTTTTATGTACAGTATATCATAATGTGTGCCACTATGGATCAAATTATTGTTAAGTTAATGTCGAAACATCCTAATTAGAAATTCAAACAGCAGCAAATTCTTACAGCATCTAGTCCGCCCCAAAGGCAACAAGTTGATAAAACCTTCTGAGCCTTGTCAGTGGAGTTCAAGCATGAAGTTACACTAATAAGTAATAAGATACTTCAATATCAAAACCACATTTCAACTCACCGTTTTTTATTAAGAAAGTGCACAACCAGAAGAGCAGCAATTCCTACAGTCAGCAACACTGCAATCGCAATCCCAACAATGGACCCTGTTAACAATCCTTCTGCAGGTATTATATCTGTACCTATTGAAACAGAAACAACGCGCAGTTACTTTAAGTTGTGCTAGCTTCATAATTTCCTGTTTACAGTGGAGAACAAAAAATATAACCCTACAAATATGCTATTATATGATACCTTTTAATGTAAGCAATAAAACGCAGAAATAATGTAAGTGCTCATCCAAATAGAAAAAAATGTAACGTTCATTTTTCAAGGAGCTATGTGTCTACATTAGCGTTTTTGACTGTGAACATATTTTCAACTGGATAGTTGATTCTAGAAACACAACCAGCTTCCAAACATTTACAGTACGACATTATCCAAATAATTGCTCTCAAAGCCAGCAATACATGTCACAAGCCAAGTCATTTTTTGTTTAAGAGAGTGAATTAGTAATATTAAGCATTATTTAAGCACACTTAAACCTTCATATGTGGATAGTTGTAATACTTTTTTTTTTTTTTTTGCATTTATTTTATTGGGTAGCTGGAGAAAGCTGGGAGATCCAATTGGAGCAAAACAAAAAGATTTGGTCAAGTAAGATACAGTATCTTCATAAATTACCAAGCTATTCTTTTAATGCATTGAAAGATGTACTGATTTTTTATGATCTCAACCATCATATCCTTTATACCTACTCTAAATTACATTTAAAAATACCATAAAATACGTTAAATAAACACCAACCTTTAACTAACAATGCCAACACATCAGATACAGACTCTTTTTCATTGACACCATTCTTTGCTCTGCAGGTGTAATTCCCATTGTCACCGTACTCTGCTTTTTTATTGATCCACTCAGATGAACATTTAGGTATATCTGTGCCATTCAGCATCCAGATGTAATGGACAGGTGGAAAGGACTCAGCATAGCAATGCAACGTCAATAGCTTTCCCTCGTCTACTTGAGTTTGGCCCTCAATTGCAATCTTTTCTGGTCCATCTAAAACACAACCACACAAGTTGGATCTGAATGAACTGACTGATGAGTAACTATGAGTAGTAACTGATGAGTAACTATAAATAGTAACTGATTTATTGCTTTTAGATAAACAAATGGTAATTGTTATCAATATGCAATAACATGTATTAATTGTATTTATATATGGCAATATACAATCCCCCCCCCCCACCCCACCCCCGCCATTGATAAATTATTACTTACTATGTTTGAATCAGACTAACTGTAAATTATACTCACAAATGACTGTTAATTTGGATTGAGCCATTTTATGGTTTACAGAGTTAATTGCAGCACACTGGTATTCTCCCCTGTCTGTTCTATGGACAACTTTGATTGACAGCATCCTTTTATCCTCAGAGAAGGTGATTCTATCACTAGGAGACAGAGGTTGACCGTCCTTCGTCCACTCTCTGGTGCTGATGGAACCAGCAGCATCACAGGTTAAGGTGATGGATTCTCCCTCTATGATCACAGGTGTCTTGGGATATATATTCACATTCAATACTTTTACTGCTGAGGAAAAATAAACAAAAGAAAACCTGAAAAGAAACGAGCACTGATATATTGGATTTTAACTACATTCCTACAAGTTACAACAAGTTATAGGGAATAAACTTATTGAAAAATAATCCACATAGAGCAAACTGAGCCACAACATTGTTAGTCCCTCTGTAGTATAAACTAAATTGTGTGGAATAGTTCATTTTCAGCTATAATCAGCTATAATCCCATTTACTAAACAGGCGTAGGATCTTGGTGGACATAGAATCACTCTCACTATTTCATCAATTAATTTACCGGAGGGTTAAACCAAGTGGTAGCAGAAAGTTTACAGAAAATTATACCACATTATAATTTTAGATGATTACAAAGAGTTATAAATGATAGTTAGCCACTGACACTGAGACAGCATCAAATCAACAGCTTGAGTTTAACCTGTGCTTCTGATCTTCATGAAACTGTCATCTATGATCCTCCTTTTTCTCATACACACCACGGTTTTCTCTAGTTCACAACTAAAATAGGGAATATGAAGGAATCTAAAATACTATACAATTTTAAGCGCTTTGATTTAACACCACGCCACTGAAAATCTATCTTCCACTTATCCAGAATGACTGAGGGTTTAATGAACAGTATTTGTTGCTATTAACACGACTGGCACTGTGGGTGTGAAAAAGACAGTGAGACCGTCTATGTAAATGGCTGGCCAGGGTATCCATCAGAGCAGGTAAATATTAGTTTACAGTACACATGCTAAACAATCTAGACAAGACATTACAAAGGGTCAGGTTTTTATTATTATTATTATTATTATTATTATTATTATTATTATTATTATTATTATTATTAACCATAATATTGCTATTATTATTATTATTATTATTATTATTTAATAATATTCAAACAAGAACTGATTGACTGAACAGAGAATGAAACACATTTTAAATATTAACTGATGATTTGCAAACATCTTTTGAATGATTATCACTGCCTAATAGTTATCTAAATCATGGTCAGTTGGCAAGAGACACAATAGCAACTCTAAAATGTAAACAATTAAAGCCAAATGGGCTACTCACCACGCACTAATGCTAATGTTGTTTTACCATTTAATGCTAAACCACCACCTGATGTGATACTGATTGAGTATAATCCACTGTCATTCGGAGACAGACTCCTGAGCTCCAGAGATCCAGTGGATCTGTCCAGAGTGATCCTTTCTTCATATCCTGGTCCAGGTACCTGGTTTGTACTCGTGGAGGTTACTATGCTGATGGTATCATTGAATATCCAGCTCACTACTATAAATGGTTTATCTGGTGGATTTACAGTTGTGGTGAATGTCACGCTACCTCCAACTGCTCCATTCAGGGTGTCTGATAAAATGCCTGCTCCATGGCATATCCCTGGAGGTGACAATAGACATGTGAGATACAATTCTGAAACAATGCACTGTATTTCCAAGCTGTAAAAAAAAAAAAAAGTTTTGCTATTAGTCTTACCTCCAACCACCCACAGAAATGACAGGGCATACAGTTTAGGTCTACTGGAATCCATGGCAAAATACATTTGTAGATTTCTGTGTAAGAATTCACATGGTTATCAGTTCACAAATAAAAAGAATGCATGAAAGTATGAACTCTGGACGGTTCATTTAGTTCCAATGCAGCAGTGAATCAAGTAAATAACTCGGGTGTAGTAGGTTTTATAGATTTTTCGGACGTTGGTTGATACTAAATCATTATAGGCTGCGACCTACAGAAAGGCATGTGTAGGCGTGGCGATCAGTCAGACCTAAGATCAGTGACTCCCTCTGGTGCCTCTATTTGGTCTTGAAATCACTATAATTTAATCATAATGACTGTTAACTGAAATTCATGTTTTTGCTATATCCACTCAAAAAACAATATACTTGCAATCTCATGCTAAGTGATTAACAGCAATTTCTCTGTTAGTTTTACTTTATAAAAATATTTCTTTGTTCAACCCTGGGTTTGACAGGTAAAAAAACTGCGTCAACATCACAAACCCCATAGTGGAGAGAATACTTCAAAGCTCTGCCATCTGAACCTGTAATTCTGCTTTGTTAATCAAGGAAGACAAGTTATTCCTTAGATATATTAGTGTCAAGATAAATTCAACTCTTTGAATTCATGACGAAACTAATTGAAAGTTCCCTGTACATGCAATTCATTAATTTATAATCAGATTCAAAAGAGGTGGTTATCAAGTGGATGCACACAAGTAATACATTACTGTGAACAACTATTACAATTGTATGTAATTAATTGCTTAATTCCTAATTGCTTAGGAATAACCTCCCAAAAAATCTATAGTTTTTGTAAAGAATCTGTCTTAAATTGCAATACAGATAAGAAACAGGTTAATTATTGATCAGGAAGCAGAGTCTAAACAACAAAATGTAAGTAAAACAATTTGCTTGATCATTCTTTGAAAAATGATTAACTCTGCTGTAGGGTATCTTGAATTTTGTTCATACGTTTTTCGATGATATGACATGATGTATGTTTTTGAGCCACTGGCTCTCTGGGATCTGGACGAACAAAATATGGAGCCTCAACATCAACAAAATGAATTAACACCATGTGCTTTGTGACTCCTTAAATCTCTCTTGTATCTTTCTTCACACTCTTTAAACAAGGATTATCTCTCTTGTGCCTTTGAGGTCCTTCAAAGGACTTCATTCAATTCAAGTTTGTTGAATTTTGCTTATCACTAGAAAACTATTGCAATAGTGAAGGTTATGGAGTAATATTGTGTTAATCTTGAAATAAGATGTATTGTATTTCATGTTTATAGTTTTTACACAGTACAGAAAGCAGACATTAAGGTGCTGACCCACGATAATTGGTTTTATGACAGCAGATGTTATTAAAATATCCACCCCACAATCAAATGTGCCTAACTGTATACGTTCCGACTCTAAACATTATCATTTCGTGCTAAATTTAAACATAGGTTTTTTTGGGGATTCAATTAATGTGTAATCCAAACTAGTCGCACTTCGGCCATGCATACAGTATATAGTCCTGGAAAGTGCAATGAAGATTGGAAAGCAATGGATGGCACTCTGCTACAAGTCAGTCCCATTGAGCCTCCAGTATAGATATGTTTAACCCTCGAGTTTGTAACAAAAACAATAAAACTTGATCAGGCGGAATGAGGTCAAACAACTGCATTTATGGGTGTATAACAGAGTTAATACGTAACAACTCAGCTACATGGTGAATAACTTCCTCATAGCATACAATATTGGCTCTGTAATATGTATATTACCTATGCTGGACACTGACCTCATTGGAATAATAAAAACTAAATGCGATAAGCATCGTCATCATCTTCTTCATCCGCTTTGTCCGGGGTCGGGTCGCGGAGGTAGCAGTTCCAGCAGGCCATCCCAAACTTCCCTTTCCCGGGCCACATTAACCAGCTCTGACTGGGGGATTCCAAGGCGTTCCCAATGGCAGAATAACCCTCCACCTGGTCCTAGGTCTGCCCCGCGGCCTCCGCCCAGCTGGACTTGCCTGGAACACCTCCCTAGGGAGGCGGCCAGGTGGCATCCTTACTAGATGCCCGAACCACCTCAACTGGCTCCTTTCTACGCAAAGAAGCAGCGGCTCTACTCCGAGTCCCTCACGAATGGCTGAACTTCTCACCCTATCCCTAAGGGAGATGCCAGCCACCCTCCGGAGGAAACTCATTTCCGCCGCTTGTATCCGCGATCTCGTTCTTTTGGTCATGACCCACCCTTCATGACCATGCGATAAGCATTAATTATTTATTTAGTTATCTATTCATTCGTTCATGTATTTATTCATTCATCTTATTTTATTTTATAGGTCTATAGGTTTTAGGTCTTTAAAATCACAAGTACTGGCAAGAATCTACTTCCAAAATACATATGGAAAACAATACAATTTTAGTCTTATTTTCCCATTGTATTTTAGCACAATTAAAGACAGGCTTCTGATATAGACAGACTTAGTGAAATATGATCTTGTAGAAATAGGCTGGCCGAGTTGTGTTGGATCTAGTCAAAGCCTAGTCATATACTGGTTGCAAAAATAATATCCCATCTTACTTCTGTTTAAGTACAATGAAGTTGTATTACATGTCATGTACTTTCCCACTATTCTCTAGCGGGAGAATCAGGATTGCAGGTAGCGACTGCAAACAGACCCAAAGGCAGAAAGGACCAGGAATAGAGGTGTCCACATTTATTTTTTGAACACAGAAAACATTGCAAACACTCAGAACAGAAAACTATGAACAGCCAACAATGAACCCACCAGAACTGAAAAACAAAAGCAGTGTTTAAACATACGCCATGAAAATTTACAGGAACTCATAATATGTATGTTTGGAGACTTTGAACCAAATTATAGATATAAAAAAGGGACACCATGAAATTTTCCACAGATAAAAGATAATTACTGTTGTAATTAAAACTGAACTACGACCATGGACTTATTGGGGAAAAAAGCAGACGTTTATTGTCCATATAATGTAGAGAAACTTCTTGTCCTTTTCTTAACTTTGTATCAACATTCAACAGCCTTAAAATAACACTGGTAATGCACAGCAGAACATTGAGAACAACACAGGCCATCTTAAGTACAAAAACAAAACATTGCAGAATAACTATTTCCAAAACTTGATTGCTTAACAGGAAATACAGTGTGCAGGACAACCAGCTACACTTAATGATTAACTGGTATTTGGAAACTACATTTGCATACAGTGTGAGAGATCTCAGTTTGTCAAACGTCCGAACGTTGTTCCTTGTTGTCTCTGATGATTCTCGCTTAATTAATACAATATACAGTAGGATTAAAACATTTAATTGAATTGAATAATCGATGAGAAAATACATACAATTTGATAGAATCTTCACAAATGACCGCCATGGCAGCATTTTTCACTAGGGAGGACACTTTGAAATAGACTTACCATTATTATGTATCATATACATGATTGACATCCTGCATATAAAAAGTACATTACAGTGGATTAGGTTAACCGTAAGGTAATTTCATTGAAGGAAATTAGATCAAAGATACTGTACACTGGAAAAGAAGTATAATGAAATTGTAGCATCAAATATATGCAGCAGCTTACAAAGCAATTTACAGTAAGATAGCTATCTATGTTGTTCATCATGTATTCAGAATATTTGCATTCATAAGCACAATGAGAAATAAACATTAACTTCTTGTGTTTGTGTGTGTGTGTGTGTGTGTGTGCGTGCGTGCGTGCGTGCGTGCGTGTGTGTGTGTGTGTGTGTGTGAAGAAACAGAAAAAAGAGAAAGAGTGAGAGGGTGTGTGCGCTTGTGTTTGTGTGTGAGAGTGTGAGTTAGAGAAATAGAGAGTGAAGGAATTCAACTTACGATCATTTCTTCATATACGGGGACATTTACTTTCTCAGGTGGAACATTTTCATACACAGTTAGCTCATTCTCATACACAGTATTCTGATCACCTGTTAAAAGAAGGTTCAAGGCAAAAGTTACAATGAACTTGAATATGGGTCCTTACAGTACATGCTGACATGGATGTAAAATCTGACCTTGATGTTCCTCTGTAACCTTGGTAACTCTGTGACAAATAAGAAAGCATGAAATACATGTTTATACATTTATCATTATGTGTGCAACATCCTTTTAATTATTATTGTTAGAGAATTGGATTCATATTCCTCTGACACTTTAAAAACGTCACAATTATTTTAGTATCCAGTTCATCCAAAATACAAAGTTAACTAAAGCTTGTGAGCATTGCAGAGTAGTTCAAGCTTGAAGGCTACTTCACTGTCAACATCACATTTTAACTCACCTTTTTTTATGAATTAAGATCACTGCCAGAAGTGCTGCTCCTACCACTGTCACCAACACTGCAATCACAATTCCAACGATGGACCCTGTTGACAGGCCGGCTGCAGGTTTTACATCTGCAACTAGAGCACACACCACATACATAGCACAGTTACTCCTGGTGGCACTTCACATTGTCATATTTACAGTGGAGAAGATGAAGGATGTCCCAACAAAATGTATGCACTATTATATCATATCATAACTGTAGAGGTAAGCGATAGCACAATGCTTGGTACAATTTAAAAAACATAATTGCTCATCCAAATGTTATTAACATCCACTTTGGGCTGTTTAAAGATTCTCACAGACAGCCTTGTATCTACTTGCTCTACACTAGTCTGCAGTATAACATAAACTAATGAAATGACACTACTTTACCACAACTTGTCATAATGGCTTCTAGAAACATTTACCTAACCTTACCTTTAACTGAGAATGGCTCAGATATAGACTCATTTCCAGTGACATCATTCTTTGCTCTGCAGATGTAATGCCCACTGTCACTGGACTCTGCCTTTTCTTTAGTAAACTCAGATGTATTTCTATGTATCTCTGTGTCCTTCAGCATCCAGGTGTATGTAGCAGTTGGATAGAACTCAGCAGTGCACTTCAAGTTCAATGTCGCTCCCAGGTCCACTTGAGGGAGACCCTCGATTCTGACATTATCTGGTCCATCTGAAACACACAAGTGTAATAGCTGATGACATAGCAGTGAACTAATTCCAATATGAAAACATGATAAAAATGCCATTTTATGTAAGGTTTGAACTCTTGTTTTATGATTGTATCTAGATCATACTGCAAAGCAGTTATGCAGCAGGTATGGCTATAAGCTTCCCCAGTGTTAATTTAAACAGACGATGCAAAGTTGCACAGAGATTACTGTTGGTCTATATAATCAGATTGATTATATCAAATCTATGGTACTCACATATGACTTTGATGTTGGATTCAGCCAGGACAGAGCTTAAAGGGTTCTTGACAGTACATTGGTATTTTCCCATGTCTGTTCTTTTCGTGGTGCTGATTAACAATGTTCTGTTCTCTTCAGAAAACGTGATTCTATCGTTGGGAGACAGAGGTTGACTGTCCTTCGTCCACTCTCTGGTGCTGATGGAACCAGCAGCATCACAGGTTAAGGTGGTGGAGTCTCCCTCTATGATCTCTGGATTCTTGGGATGAATGGTTCCATTGGATACCTTTTCTGTTGATGATATGAAATATAACACATGCTCTTTAGAAAAGGTAGAAAAACACTTTTCAGTTCATAGGATTTGTCAATTATTCCTCAAAAACATTCTTAACTACAGCATGACATCATTTAAAAACATGTTTAAAAGAGTGGATGCAGTAAAATGAACAGTGATATAACGGGTTAAATATGTGCAGAGTAAGTGTGAGTGTTTCATTAACTACATTAGTAAGGCCACACAGCATCATCTGCTGCAGGCTCTTAATGGACATAAAACAAACATCCTGGCCAATCAATCACTGCATGATCAACCAAAGCAAAAACTTATCAACACTCTCTTCTAAAGCTAAGAAGGTTAGTCATCTACTTTGAGACAACATGAAAATAGCAAAACCTCTGCTAAAGGCTTAGTGTTTATTCTCTGGACACGGTCTAAGAGACACTATTCTGTGGTTCTTCACAAACATTTGACGGAATAGAATCTACAAAAGTTGGAACATTTCAAGCAAAACACGATCTAAAATGGCCTCTTATCAAATAGTGAGGAGTCAGCACTTCTTTAGACAAGCTGCCCTTTTACCAGAGACCCCAAACGGCCAGTTTGTTTCACTCCACCCATTACACCCTACCGTAGAGCCCTGTTCCTCCACTTACCCAACACAATGATGACTGCGGGTTCAGATGTAATATGGTTCAGAGTTCTGTTATTATTGGTCACACAGCTGTAGTTGCCACCCTGCCCGGGTTGAATGTTATCCAGTGTAAGTACTGGACCCTGAATGGGAGACAGGGCTCCATTGAAAACCCACTGAAACGTAGCAGGAGGTCTGGAGTCAGCTGAACAGGACAGGACGATGTTTGACCCTTCTGCATAGTAATCACCAGAAGGAGTTACCCTCACTACTATGTTTTCGGGACCATCTGCAAAGTACAATGTATGCCACCAGCATTACAGATGTGCTGCAAAGTATTAAAAAAATTCCTACTGATCATGCTCCTCTATCTGACTTTATCTGTGCAGTTCCACAGTCCAACCAGCACACCAGCAGCAGCCCAACACCAGCAACAGCAAAAAAAGTATTCTAGATCAAAAATTAAGCCCAAAGCAACCTATGCCAAATCCAACTAAATATATTTGTCTTTGCATAAACATTAATTAAGCAAGCTATGTAAGTAACTCACTGTTGATTGTACGCTTTAGAAGCTGGCTTATGACATCACTGAGCATTGGACACGTTCCACTACTCACATGTGATGGTGAGATTCAAGGGTGGGCTTATTTGGTGACTGACCACATTGGACACATTACATTTGAATGGTCCCTGGTCGTAGCGGGTCACATTGACAATGGTGAGAGTGGAGCCTCCATTACCAATCTTAACTCTCTCACTGGCTGTGACATCAGAGCTGCCATTCAGCCAGAGGTAGGAGAGGGAGGAGCCAGAGGATGAGCAGGACATAACTACTGAGCCACTGAACTCCACCAAGTCTGTCACATTGGCTGCTATTGACACATTGGAGACTGGCTCTGTGGGGGACAAATAAATCCTTTCCAATGAGATCTTTAAAATAACACATGGTTAACTGTGGTAAATCAGGTCTGAGTGATGTGAGGCCGACATGCAATTATTAGTATACACGATAAGTACAGGTGGTAAACTTGATGATGTTGTGTTGGCCAGGATGAGATTGTGTAAGGAACACCTGATGCATGTGAATATGATTTAATGTAAAAGGAAACTATGTGAACTACAGTAGTTGTAGTCTATGTTGATCTGTCTGCATTGTGTTCTGACTTTCATGAATTGTAACTCTTGTGGCACAGGAACTGTTGCTTCCTCTCCTGTTTTCCCAACACTGGCCACAAACTATTGTTCAATGCTCTTTAGTGACATCATGGACAGAATCCTCAACCACTACTTTGTGAGACTACAACAGGTAACTACCATTACAATGGTGTTTGATAAAGCTCAGAGCTGAAACTTATCATTTTAAACAAAACTGTATCACAGCATGGAGAATTAACCGATAACTTGTAAACCCGTCACACAACCTAATAGCTATTAAAACATGGTACGTCGGTGGGTAATAGCGATTCAAAATCACAATGATTTTTGAAAAATGTTCTACTCACCATACACAGTTAATGTTGTTTGACCATTTAATATAGAACCATCACTTGACGTGATACTGATTGAGTACAATCCACTGTCATTCAGAGACAGATTCCTGAGCTCCAGAGATCCAGTATGTGAGTCCAGAGTGATCCTGTCTTCATATCCTGGTCCAGGTTTGTAGATTGTACTCGTGGAGGTTACTATTGCAATGGTCTCATTGACTGTCCAGCTCACTACTATAAATGGTTTATCTGGTTGATTTAAAGTTGTGGGGAATGTCACGCTACCTCCAACTGCTTCAATCAGGGTGTCTGATAAAATGCCTGATCCATGGCATATCCCTGGAGGTGACAATAGACATGTGAGGTACAATTCTAAAACATTGCAGTCAATGCAGTTAAGACAAGAAACAAAACTATATTACATCACAAAAACAAACATTTCCTAAAACCTGTCAAACTTTCTATTTCTAAAATTCTTATTACGAAGCAGTCTGTGACCTTACCCACAACTGCCCAAAAAAACCAGAGGGCACAAAATGTTACATTAATATTACCCATGGTGGAATACAGTTGTAGATTTGAATAAGCAATATATATCACATGGTTCAAATCAATCATGAAATTGTTCCACCATCTAAAGCAGAAGAATTGTGGAGGATCCTTGTAATTATACAACCCACTCTTCAGTGAAGTACATGTACTCTCTACTGGTTTGGTTCGTCATTAAAAACTGCCGCCCACACTAAAACGTAAAACAGGTGTCATCAAACAGGCCTTAGACCTTCCAAACGTTTACTGTTCAGTGACTCCCCCTGGAGTTACTACTTTGTTTTGAAATTTCTTAAAAATTTTGGGAGCTGAACACACATCACAAGATTCCAAATACTTGGTAACTAAGTAAATACAACAAAATTATCATAGTTCCCAGCTATTATGATGATCATAGTTTCCAAGTGTTGTGATTGTACGTAATTAATTGCTTGTCTGTTCAGCTCCAGCAAATTTTAAGCAATTTCAAAACAAAGTAGTAACTCCAGGGGGAGTCATAGAACAGTGCACATTTGGAAGCCCGTCTGATAAGACACCTAAACATGTTTTAGTGTGGGCGGCAGTTTATCATGAGGGAATAACCCAGTAGAGAGTACATGTACTTCACTGAAGAGTGGGTCGTATAACTAAAAGGATCCTCCACAATTTTCTGCTTTTGATGATGGAACAATTTCATGATTGATTTGAACCATGTGATATATATTGCTTATTCAAATCTACAACTGTATTCCACCATGGGTTATGTAAAGGCAACATTTTCTGCCCTCTGGTTTTTTTGGGCTACTGTGGGTAAGGTCACGGACTGCTTTGTAATAAGAATTTAAGAAATTTAAAGTTTGACAGGTTTTAGGAAATGTTTGTTGTTTTTGTGATGTAATATAGTTTTGTTTCTTGTTTTAACTGCATTGACTGCAATGTTTTAGAATTGTACCTGACATGTCTATTGTCACCCCCAGGGATGTGCCATGGATCAGGCATTTTATCAGACACCCTGAATGGAGCAGTTGGAGGTAGCGTGACATTCCCCACAACTTTAAATCCACCAGATAAACCATTTGTAGTAGTGACCTGGACAGTCAATGGTACCATCGGCATAGTAACCTCCACGAGTTCAAACCAGATACCTGGACCAGGATATGAAGACAGGATCACTCTGGACAGACCTACTGGATCTCTGGAGCTCAGGAATCTGTCTCTGAATGACAGTGGATTGTACTTAATCGGTATCACGTTAAGTGATGGTTCTATATTAAATGGTCAAACAACATTAACTGTGTATGGTGAGTAGAACATTTTTCAAAAATCATTGTGATTTTGAATCGCTATTACCCACCGACTTACCATGTTTTAATAGCTATTAGGTTGTGTGACGGGTTTACAAGTTATCGGTTAATTCTCCATGCTGTGATACAGTTTTGTTTAAAATGATAAGTTTCAGCTCTGAGCTTTATCAAACACCATTGTAATGGTAGTTACCTGTTGTAGTCTCACAAAGTAGTGGTTGAGGATTCTGTCCATGATGTTACTAAAGAGCATTGAACAATAGTTTGTGGCCAGTGTTGGGAAAACAGGAGAGGAAGCAACAGTTCCTGTGCCACAAGAGTTACAATTCATGAAAGACAGAACACAATGCTGACAGATCAACATAGACTACAACTACTGTAGTTCACATAGTTTCCTTTTACATTAAATCATATTCACATGCATTAGGTTTTCCTTACACAATCTCATCCTGGCCAACACAACACCATCAGGTTTACCAACTCTACTTATCGTGTATACTAATAATTGCATGTCGGCCTCATATCACTCAGACCTGATTTACCACAGTTAACCATGTGTTATTTTAAAGATCTCATTGGAAAGGATTTATTTGTCCCCCACAGAGCCAGTCTCCAATGTGTCAATAGCAGCCAATGTGACAGACTTGGTGGAGTTCAGTGGCTCAGTCATTCTGTCCTGCTCATCCTCTGGCTCCTCCCTCTCCTACCTCTGGCTGAATGGCAGCTCTGATGTCACAGCCAGTGAGAGAGTTAAGATTGGTAATGGAGGCTCCACTCTCACCATTGTCAATGTGACCCGCCACGACCAGGGACCATTCAAATGTAATGTGTCCAATGTGGTCAGTCACCAAATAAGCCCACCCTTGAATCTCACCATCACATGTGAGTAGTGGAATGTGTCCAATGCTCAGTAATGTCATAAACCAGCTTCTGAAGCGTATAATCACTAGTGAGTTACTTACATAGCTTGCTTAATTAATGTTTATGCAAAGACAAATGTATTTAGTTGGATTTGGCATGGGTTGCTTTGGGCTTAATTTTTGATCTAGAATACCTTTTTTTGCTGTTGCTGGTGTTGGGCTGCTGCTGGTGTGCTGGTTGGACTGTGGAACTGCACCGATAAAGTGAGATAGAGGAGCATGATCAGTAGGAATTTGTTTAATACTTTGCAGCACATCTGTAATGCTGGTGGCATACATTGTACTTTGCAGATGGTCCAGAAAACATAGTCCTGAAGGCAAATCCTTCAGTTGTTTACTATGCAGAAGGGTCGAACATCATCCTGTCCTGTTCAGCTGTCTCCAGACCTCCTGCTACGTTTCAGTGGGTTTTCAATGGAGCCCTGTCTCCCATTCAGGGTCCAGTACTTAGACTGGATAACATTCAACCCGGGCAGGGTGGCAACTACAGCTGTGTGGCCAATAATAACAGAACTCTGAACCATATTACATCTGAACCCGTAGTCATCGTTGTGTTGGGTAAGTGGAGGAACGGGGCTCAGTGGTAGGATGTAATGGGTGGAGTGAAACAAACTGGCAGTTTGGGGTCTCTAGTGAAAGGGCAGCTTGTCTAAAGAAGTGCTGACTCCTCACTATTTGATAAGAGGCCATTTAAGAGCATGTTTTGCTTGAAATGTTCCAACTTTTGTAGATTCTATTCCGTCAAAAGTTTGTGAAGAACCACAGAATAGTGTCTCTAAGACCGCGCCCAGAGAATAAACACTAAGCCTTCAGCAGAGGTTTTGCTATTTTCATGTTGTCTTAAAGTAGACGACTAACCTTCTAAGCTTAAGAAGAGAGTGTTGATAAGTTTTTGCTTTGGTTGATCATGCAGTGATTGATTGACCAGGATGTGTGTTTTATGTCCATTAAGAGCCTGCAGCAGACAATTCTGTGTGGCCTTACTAATGTAGTTAATGAAACACTCACACTTACTCTGCACATACCTAACCCGTTATATCATTGTTCATTTTACTGCATCCGCTCTTTTAAACATGTTTTTAAATGATATCATGCTGTGGTTTAGAATGTGTTTGATAGAATAATTGATAAATCCTATAAACTGAAAAGTGTTTTTCTACCTTTTCAATAGAGCATGTGTTATATTTCCTATTATCAACAGAAAAGGTATCCAATGGAACCATTCATCCCAAGAATCCAGAGATCTTAGAGGGAGACTCCACCACCTTAACCTGTGATGCTGCTGGTTCCATCAGCGCCAGAGAGTGGACGAAGGACGGTCAACCTCTGTCTCCCAACGATAGAATCACGTTTTCTGAAGAGAACAGAACATTGTTAATCAGCACCACGAAAAGAACAGACATGGGAAAATACCAATGTACTGTCAAGAACCCTTTAAGCTCTGTCCTGGCTGAATCCAATATCAAAGTCATTTGTGAGTACCATAGATTTGATTTAATCAATCTGACTATAGAGACACACAGCAGTCTCTGTGCAACTTTGCATCGTCTGTTTTAGTTAACACTGGGGAAGCATATAGCCATAACTGCTGCATAACTGCTTTGCAGTTTGATCTAGAAATAATCATAAAACATGAGTTCAAACCTGAAACAGGCATTTTTATCATCTTTTCATATCTGAATTAGTTCACTGCTATGTCATCAACTATTACACATGTGTGTTTCAGATGGACCAGATAATGTCAGAATCGAGGGTCTCCCTCAAGTGGGCCTGGGAGCAACATTGAGCTTGAAGTGCACTGCTGACTTCTATCCAACTGCTACATACACCTGGATGCTGAATGACACAGAGATACATATAAATGCATCTGAGTTTACTAAAGAAAAGGCAGAGTCCAGTGACAGTGGGCATTACATATGCAGAGCAAAGAATGATGTCACTGGAAATGAGTCTATATCTGAGCCATTCTCAGTTAAAGGTAAGGTTAGGTAAATGTTTCTAGAAGCCATTATGACAAGTTGTGGTAAAGTAGTGTCATTTCATTAGTTTATGTTATACTGCAGAGTAGTGTTTATTGTAAAAAATAAACTTTTGGATTACGTCTTCATCTGTGTCTAGAAAAAAAGTATTTATTTTATACGTTTTAATCTTCAACGAAATATAACATTGGGAACAATCTGATATTGTCTGAAATAAAACTATATGTATATGTATATGTATATGTATATGTACATGTATATATATTGTTTTATTTCAGACAATATCAGATTATTCCCATTATATTTATATATATATATAATTATGATCGCTTTTCTCTCTATATCCAGTAGTTTCTGAATCTACGGTACCAACGCCAGGCCTGTCTGCTGGGGCCGTCGCTGGGATTGTGATCGGAGTGTTGGTGCTCGTTATACTTCTCAGTGTTCCGATCGTGTTCGTGGTTAAAAAAAAGGGGTCAGTTACCTAAAATTATGATGTAATCCTTTAGCTAATGCATATTTAATTATGATTAGTGGATAAATACATTTAGACATTTTGTTGAAACAATTTCAGTCGGAAGCGTTTCTCTCTTTTGAAACAAGATGGCCGACACTGTCAGAACTGTTAATATAGAATTTTACAGAGATACATTTCAATACACTATTTAAATTAAGACGTTCAAATAAATATATTCTCAATGTACTGCAAAGATTATAGTTAATGTAAACTTTAAATTATTTGCCATTTGTGAGCCATCACGTGGCAAATGAAAGAATGGAATAGAAAGTAGTTTAAAGAAATCACAGGAAAGAAAGAAAACAACCAATGTACAAAAGTTCACCGTTAATACTGCACACCAAAGTTATTCTCTATGTGTGTTTCTTTAGGAAAACATTGAGCAATAACGCACGCAATAACAGATTCTCCCACGGTCCTGCTAATGGTAATACCTCTCGGAACACTGGCAACCGTAAGTGTGTGTTTTTGTGTGTGTATGTGAGTGGTGGGTGGGTGGGTGAATGCTAACTTTCTGCCATAAGCCATGATGTGCATTCAGCCAGTTCTATAAGCATTTGTTTCATTGCTTGCTTGTGTTTCTCATCAGGTGCAGGCTTTAGCAATGGAGCAGGTCCAGGAGATCAGGTAAAATGTTATGTTGTGATCATTCATTGACAATTCATTGACTATATATGACGTGGGGTATTTTAGATTTAGCAGACATTGATATGATACTGTATGCATGTTTACCCTAACCCCGTTTATTATTTCATAGCTATTTGGTTTTTAAATCTAAGCTTAGATAATAAGAAAAGTGCAGCCTTTTCTGGTTTGAAATCAATATGTATTCTGGGCAATGGCATTTCAAATGATGTCATAGGACTGTTCAAAATAGAGTAAATGTCCACATTGCACACAATAGAAGCCAAATTGTCGTATTATAATAAATTACTTCCCTCATCACTTAATAGTTCACCTGACACTCAAGCTTTAATTCAGCAGACAGAACAAATCAGAAACTAATGTGTTGATCTTATGCTCACATAACACTGTATCTTTGTGTCACAGAACCTACCAAACGGTAACAAACTGATTATAGTGCAATTATAGCTATTCATTATGTGTATTGTCTACATATCCCTCTCTGCAAGGAGGTAAACTACGCTGACATCAGTCATTTCCGAAAAAACGACGGAGGCAGTGTCCAGTTGGGGAATATGGCCCCATCTGCTGAGATGAATGACCCGCTCCCAGTGAGAAGCAAAGCAGGACAGCCGTCCTCCCTGCCCACCTATGCAGCTCACATGCAGCAAGGCAATGCAAAGAGACCTGCACCTCAGCCCGCCCAGACACCCGACACTATCTACTCTGATGTCCGGAGGTCCTGACCAGCGATCAGAAGGTCAGGATGAGATCAGGCAGGACATGCTGAGTGAGTTTACAAGCTTCATCTTTGCACTTTAGCAGGCGGAAATGTTTGTTTTATTGTTTTTATTTTATTGAGAAATGTCCAACTTCCTGGATATAGTTAAATTATCCCATAGAGCTGTGAATTCTATTTTTCTATTGCATGTTAACTTTGCAATTCTGCCCAGAAGAAAATGAAAGATTTTTTGTTCATTTTTCAAATGTTTTTTCAACTGCATGTCTACTATGCTGTTGATTTAGTTATCTGATGTCAGCAACCATAACCTGAAAACCTGCAGACTACTGGGACTTTTTGTTTAATTTATGCACTCAATACTTTTTGCCACATCTTTTTTTACTGCCCTATGCTGGGTACTGTCTGTGCACAGTATGCAAATGTATGACTAGCATCGCCTTTCTAAAATGTTGATTTGTTATTAAGTTATGCAATTGTTTTCTCAGTGTGTGGCATCTGATATATAAAACAATCTATAACCATTATTTTGTGGAAGACACACAAAAAACTGAATGGAACTTGAACCTGATCTTCCTCAATACATATGCTTGAGAATCCAGCCACAATATAATGACATTATTTTGAATACCCAAATGACTTCATAAGATATATTTATTTCAGAAGAAATATGTCTGAAAATATTTGCACAATCCATTATGAAATGATACTGTAAAATAAATATTTTCTAATGCGTGTAATAAAAATGGATGTAAGATTTGGCCGGAAGCAATATGTCTCAAAATGTATAATGTAAATCTGCATATTAAGTTAAGTCCTTTTCTGATGTCACCATTTCAAGATGTAGAATATAAGTACGTTACCCCAAAGACAAATTACGTGAATCAGAAAGGGGACAGATGTATCCTACATGTATGTATGTTATGTAATTTCAGATTGTTAACTGTTTATTTGAATAGACCAACAAAGAAGTATTTAACTTAATGGATATTTGCTCACCCTAGTTATTCGTGATAAATGGTGAAACCATATGTTTCATGGGCTGCGTTTTATTACTTTTCCCTAAACCTAACTATGGCTTACGTAATAGAACAATTTATCAATTTACCAAAAGAAAAACGTTTGAAAGATAAATAGCGGAAATGTAAAAAGCAGAGAACTTGAATTACTTGAACGTGATGTGAAAAAATTTACTTGTTCTGTTTTTATTCGATTTGTCATGTTATTATTTTTTCTGTTGTGTTTCCACTTTTTTGTTATTTTAAGTTTTTACCATGTTTTACTCCAGTATCTGACTAATGTCTTTGATTCAAGTTTGTATAACCGATTAAACTTAGATAGAATGGAATAGTCCCCATAGCACCGGTTTGTTAATCATTTATTATTGGGTTAATGTCGGTTAACAGAATAGAGAGACCTTTGCACAGAACAGTGTAAAAGAAGATCAGTGTTGTGGTTCTCAATAGTTAGCATCTAATCCTATTCCCTTTTTCTGCCGTCCTTTCTGCTACCTGTCAAGTCTGTGTCAATGACAAACATAAACATTCTCTTGTCATAAGGCAAATAAAACGATTTGAATTCAAATTTGAGTTATATTATTGGGATATTGAAGAGAGAATATAAACAGACAAGAAGGCGGAGAGATAATGGCCAGGCAAATGTAATGAAAAAGGCTTTAAGATCACAGTTAATTTACAAGACTGATTATATGTACAAGACAGTAGGTAAATTAAAGTGGCTAACCATGAACAACCTTTACCCTCCAAGCCTTTCTGAAGTAATATATGTGCACCATAAATCCTTGGCTTGCCTAGCAACCAGATATCTGATCTCATGTGGTTCATGGCCACAGGTCTGTGCTTTATCATCAAATGTCATTCTCGGATGTCTGAACAATTTAATATTTGGTCTAACAGTCTAGGCATATTGTCGGTGCCCCAGTGGCACATCGGGCTAAGATGCACACTGCAAAGACTAATCCTTGACGCAGCGGCCTGGGTTCTATTCCGGCTCAGGTCTTTCGCTGGATGCCTCCCTTCTCTCTCTCTCCCACCTGTCCAGTCTAACAGGGAATGTCTAATTTCTATCCTGTCGTCAGAGCCCAGGAGTTCAAAATAGGGAGAAAAAAATGGTTGGCGTATGAAAGACTGCATTGAAAACATAATTTACACATTTCCTTAAAAAAATTATAATAATCTGTGTTTCATCTTTCATCAATTCTTCAGTTAGCCTATCCGCTGCCAAAGCTATTATAACTCAGTCACGGTACCACAGCAGTTCCAGAGAGCTTGTCTCATTGTACTGTTCTGTCACTGATTAACATGACATGAACAAATACGCAATGAGTCGTGTCTCGCGGAATCTAGGAAGTAAAGTGCGGTCAATGACAATGACAGTTTAATTAACAAATAGTATTGTTAAGGTCATATACCGTTTACAACACCCTTTATCTGCTTATTTACCCGAACAAGGAATAAGGAAGACACTATTGCAAGACTTTGTATCCCAATTGAGGAAGTATTTTTAATTATTTATCCATTATTTAACCAGGCAAGTAATATCGAGATAGACTCTTTTATAAGCGAGACCTGGGCAAGAGAAGAACAAAATATAAAAACTAAAATGTACAAAACCTTTAATAAAATACAAACAATAACAAAAAACAAACAGTAAAACTATCAGTCTCAGAAAAAAAGAATAATATGGGTGCATATTAAGTAACAAAAAAAAAGGATATATCTGTGTTACACCGAAGAAAGTGCATTTGGACACTAGTTTTTAACTGAAGCTTTTATGACAGCTGGTTCCAGCTCCAAGGGGCGTAGACAGTAGGAGGACGTGGCCGAGTGAAAAGCAGAGACCCATCACTAGTTTCTTTTGGCTGACAGCGCTCTCCAGTGTTCCAATGACATAAAATCTATTTTGTGCTTTCAAACTGTCAGTTAGTCCCCAAACTCATCGCACTCCATACCGAAGCGTTTGAACCAGATTATGTGTTTAATTAATAAACAATGAGCGCACTCTTTAAGACATTTGACAGTTTATGATTTTGTCTTTATTTATAAACGTTTGCTAAACCAACAAAAATCCGGCAGATCAGACTGTTTCATCTCTTAAATTTTTTTTAAGTCAATACTCAATCCATACACTATGATGTCGAACAACCAATAGGTGAAAAGTTGACCCCATGACACATTTTGTTATTATTATTATTATTATTATTATTATTATTATTATTATTATTATTATTATTATTATTATTAATAATAATAATAATAATAATAATAATAATAATAATAATAATAATAATATGTTTAATTTATAGGCCCCTTTCTAAACACCCAAGGTCACCGTACAGGACAGTAAAAATAGCACAATATACAATTTAGGATGCAATAAACATAGGACAGACACATGGGAATTGAGGCAGACTTTGATGAACAGCACAAAATTAAGGGTGAAGGGTAAGCTTATAAATCAACAAACACATTATGTCAGGCAGAATGAACGCTCTTTTAAATAGATGAGTTTTGAGGAGCTTTTTAAATGTTGTACAATATTCAAGCAATTTAGCAGAAGGCCTTCTTAAAAAGAAATGTTTTTAGGCCTGATTTAAAAGTGGATGGAGTCTGAGGCATCCTCATGGTTTGGGAGGGCAACCCACAGTGGCCCTGCAGCACCGAACGCCCGGTCACCGCGGAGATGTTAGGAACTGCGTCGGCTGCAGATCCATTTTTTCGTCATGACGGAGGGGATGGAGCGCTCCGACCCAGGGAACAACAATCACCGGGAAACTCAGCGGATGCAGCTGGGCCGGCGAAGAAATCCCAAATTCAATGCAGTTCGGAGTGTTGAAGCCACCAAAGCTGAGCAGTTGAGAGAAAGGGGCACTCCGGTGTCATGTCTGTCCGGTGCGGGTTAGCTAACTAGACTAGCCTGTTAGCTAACCAGCTTGTTAGCCTAGCAACCACAAGAACAATTCCTTGCCAAAAACACCGGCTTACCGTGATAAGTCTCCCTAAGCGTTAAAATAGCGCCTATAAATTAAATGTATTATTATTATTATTATTATTATTATTATTATTATTATTATTATTATTATTATTATTATTATTATTATTATTATTAATAATAATAATAATAATAATAATAATAATAATAATAATAATAATCATTTAATGTGGCATGGGGTCAACTTTTCACATAGGCCATTGGTTGTTCGACATCAAAGTGCATGGATTGACTATTGACTTTAAAAAAACAATTAAGACAGGAAACAGTTCTTTCTTCCGACTTTTTGTAGGGTTAGTAAAAATTTATGAATAAAGACAAATGAATAAATTGTCAAATAATGCGCTCATTCATTGTTTAGCCTGTCTAGCCAGTAGCCTTTAGTTCGATTGCCAAGACTGAAAGCACCATCTACTCATTTGCATAATGAAGAAGAAATGCTTACAGAAATGTAAAAGGAAATTTGTAAAAAGGGAATGTAAAAACCAACTTCTGAAGAAATGTTTAAAGAAAGTAACACCGAAGTAAAAAAGTAAATTGGAAGTACATAGCAGGGGAAATGCAAAGCAAATGTAAAAGAAAATGTAAAAAGCAAAAAAGAAATGTAAAAAATAGGCGATTTAATACAAAGGAAAGTACAATCCATGGCATTTTATTTATTTTTGAGTAATTTATTTATGTATTTTTTATTTTTATTTTGGCAGCTTTGGTCCTCCATACTCCATAGCTTTAGTCCTCCATATACTCTACCATGCGCTTAACTGTATTAATGTGTACAGCGTTCGTAGTCATGGCCTATGGTCAAATACTCTATTTTTCTTAGGAAGGTTCCTAACTGGGTGAAATGACCCGGAAGTATCTAAGTGGCAGCCATGATAAGTACTGGTCGAATTCTCTTAAGTGCTAAGGAAAGGTGCTTCAATGCTTCCATAGGATAACTTTTTTTTATTATTTTTTTTTTAAAGTATTTATTGAAAATGTCAATATCAAACAATCAAAATGGCATTACATAGGATACACGGGACCATTCTTTACGAAAGGAAAGAAGCCAATACCGCCCCACAATTCCTTGTGGCAGCAATATTTAAAGCGACACCATTCAGCCGTTGATCGACATAACTGACAAGGGATGCAGATCGTAGCCTAGTTGTTTATTAAACATTTTCCATCTTATGTTATGCCCTATCTTGCTAATATGCTTATATGTTTTCAAATGTCCCATGTTAACAAACTTAAAGAATCATAATATGTAACTATTGTAGCAGATTTGTTTGCCTAACATAACTTGCATACATTTAAAGCTTAGGCTTCATACAATCATATTATGCGTGGCGATCAATATGAGTTGATAGGGGGATGAGGACGTGAGCAACCATTCTCAATGTGACATGAGTTTTACGAAATGTCACGGGCCTATTTCGTTTCACTTTTGTGACAGGTAGCTTATATTCCCCTTTTTCATTTAAAATCCAAACTTGGTAATGAAGGCTAGTATATTTTTGGCCTATCTGGCTTGCCCGCACGTTTATATAGGCTATGAAACAACACGGTGACAACGCACAGGCGAAGTAGTTAAAATGCGCTTTTTGTAGGCTACAATAATCTACGGGACATTGTAGTTTCTACACGAACGACCGACGAAAACCACCGTCGCATGATCACGTAGCCAAGTGTAAGTGCCGTCGGATTCCTTTAGCAACGCGATTGTCTTTTCCTATATCCTTATGAGTTATCTTTTATGTCTTTCCTTAACCCCATGACGTTTTCACTCGGGGTTAAGGATAAGTACATAGTGAAAGTCATTAGGACGTACTTTATTGAAGAATTCGGATACAGCCTTATGGGATATTATGCAAATGTATAACTTCAATACCCAATCAGGACACCAGTAATGATGACTACGTTCCTTGACTTGGGTTAACGTAATGGACCTTTTAGCATTAACTCCAAATCCACCATCGTTATTTCTCTAACAACTGGTATTCGGCGTAATAGCCAAGACAGTCCATATACAAACGTAACAACATGCAAATATATAACATCAACACTAGATGACAGTATTTGCCCGCGAAAAATAAATGATGTTTAAATTCACAAAACCATCTCAATGTGAAGCTAAATAACATAAAACATTGTCAACTGTTATTTACACAAAATCAATTCGTCAAAGTCTGCAGACGGTTATTAATGTAGACCTTTACGTTTGGACCGCATATGGTTATCTATCTGGGTCCTAAAACTGCATGGGGCCTGTGTGGGGCCAGTATCTACCTCAGGGCTGCATCCGCCCCCCCCTGGATTCGAACAGCCCTGAATTTAGGGTTGATTCCAATCCATATTAAAGAAGGGTACTTCATGAAGGTTCCTCGCGCGAATGGCCACTTTTGTGACGTTTTATTCATCATCATCGAGTGGACACTTGATGGAGAGGCAGGGAGGCGAGGTGAGACTTAACTTTTCAAATTGGAACCAACTCGTCCTTCACCAGCAAGAAGAAACCAATAACAATGGAAAGTTTTACAGCAGTAGCATGTGGCTTTTACTATCTTCAATTACTCCGAATAACCCATGGGAAGGTTATGAGAAGAAGAAGACGTTGTAGTTATCTTTGGTTAACTTTTGAATATAAACTATTTGCTATTCTATATTTTAGCATAAAGCTACCAAGCTACCTCAGTTAAATAGTTATAAAATAAATCAGTTCTAGCTAATTTGTAGTAATGGAGAGAACGAAAACGATTGATTTGAAATGGTGAAGAACCTTTCAACCTGTGTTCGTCATTCATCGCAAAGAATTCTGGGGCAGATTCAGTTAAAAGTCAGCTTTGATGCGCCCTTTGCTGGAGGAGGCATAGAAGGTTACATGTAGCCACTCGCTCTTCGCTTATAAGCAATTGGAATGACACTCAATATGGCGGCGCGCGTTCACGTCGAGGAGAAGTGGTGAGTGTCGAGGAAAAGTCGGCAATTTTAAGGGATTGGAATTGGCCCTCAGTGTACTTTTGATATAATTTACACCTATGCATTTTGAACGGTAGACGGCAGTCTTACGCCGTTCAAAAATCTAATCTCACTAACTGTCTCAAGAAGAAGAGAAATGAGCGAATCAAGTGAGGCGGTTACTGTCAGTCGCCGCCCACTGCAACAAACCGCCTTTTGAATACAGGTAAATAAATAGCTAACTAGCACAACATCAACTTTTACTTGTTGATGGTAAGGTATTGTGGATTTTCTTAGTGGCTAGCGTGTTAGATGTGTGTCACTCGTGTCCGTTCTTATAAGAATATACCTCTGTGGCTAAATACATTAGTTACGGACGTCGTTGGCCATTAGTGCAACGGTACTGTCCTTAGCTAGTTCGCTAACGTTAACGACGTGGCTAGCTACCTAACTCTGTCAGTGAGTTAACCAAGTTTCACCTGGCTGTAAATAATGGGAAAGCTCGCATGGTAGTACAATTGAATCGTTGCGGTTGACTTTTGATTCAGCATAATTTCAAGCACCACATTCTTAAAAAGACAGCTAGCTACCGTTCGCTAACATTTAAACTAGCTGAAGTTTACCATAGCGCGCCAATCTCTGCATTAAATTAAGGTTCGCAGTTTTTATATTCTCTTCTTTTTACTGAAACCAAAGTCTGAGTTATGTCACGTCGTCCTTCATGTGTTACAAAACCAAGTAGTATTGGGAAGTGGAAACAATAAGCGAAATGCTTACGACTACTTTGGACGGTTGCATTAGTTGCTTACACTTACAGTCAGGTTGCAATCAGTCTTTAATCTCATTGATGCTGGTACTAGTTTTAAACTTATCTTCTGCCTTTTTTATTATTAATATGTGGGGTATTTTAGGATTTTAGTTATCACTGTTAAATCAAAATGGTTTATCATGCAATTTCATGCTCAGGAATTTGAATTCTCATTCATCAGATCTGTACTTTCATCTGTACTAACGTTACTAATATTAACTTAAGCCGGCGAACAAATCTGACTGGTCATAGTATGCAAGTCATGATACAAACCCGACTCCCTTTTCATTTCAGGATAAAGCAAAAATAATAATCTGCTGCACAGACATGAGCGAAACTACGAATAACGTGCCAGAGAACTGTCCAGTGTTAGATGGGAATAAGGAGGAACCAAAGGAGGGAGCTGTACAGAAGTGTAGTCCAAAGTGCCAGCGTCATAGAGGACCCAAAATATTAGGTGAGTGAAATTATATGCTGAATCCTAGTCCCCTGTATGTTTTATGATGTACAAAATTGTTTGATCCAATTGGACTGGTCTATACTGTTTGGATTCCAGTCTACCTCATGGTTAGGTTTTCTTTTTTTCCACTCCATTGCATGGTTTCAGTTTGGTAAGAGAATGAGGTGGCCTGTATTTGTATCCCACTTAAACTAACCCAAAACTGCTATTCTGCTATTAACAAACTGAGATACTTTTTTTTGTTTCCTCTTGTTATAGCTGTGGGAGAAGTTATTGAAGGTAAACGTGAGAAAAAGACTGTACAGAGGTTGGACTACCAGATGCTGAAACCTAAAGAGAAGCTTAAGATTGAAAATGGTAAGTCTAGAGAGGGGAAAATTGAGCACAATGAAACCTTGAGTTCTGTTTATTTCCCCAAAGCAATGCTTAACCCTACAATATATTTTTTTTACGTTTCAAAACTTATCCAGTAAGTACAAATAAATTATGTGGCACCTCATTCCAAGTACACCCCTCTGAAAACAGAAACATTTATTTTTACACTGACATTATAACAATGCATTTCTCTCACAACTGGATAGTAGAATGAAGGTCAAAGATCTAACTCATAATTCTGATTCAATACAAGACCTTTTCTAAACACAGAATTAAGCTGGCGTGATAAACAAAAGAGCACTCTGAAAGATCAGGAGACATTGTGTGGACGAGTGGTTTCAGAAATTCAAAAACAGGTTGGTTGTCTTTTTCAGGTGGTGGAGATAAGTTGGGAGACATTGCACGAACAAACCACAACATTACAAAGATGAAACCAGTGGATCTAAAACCTCTGCATGTGATTCTCTTTGATAGGCCTGGAAAGGTAAGTGTGGGTTTACCTGGGATATCTGGTTAATTCCGTTAGACTGAAATGTGGCGTTTTATTGCTTATTTCCTTTCTCGATTAATTTAATGAATTATGCCTAATAGTTTGATCTCTTTGCTTCTGCTTACCCGATGGAGTAATTATCAATGGTACTTTCCCCAGGTTGGCACAATGAGGAAAGACATAAGACAGTTCAATGGCTTTCCGTTTGAGGTGGACAGTGACCCCTTCATCAAAAAGCGTGAAAAAATGCTGCGGTAAGGAGGGAGTTCCTCTTTTTATTATTTTCTTCACTGGCCTGAACCGTGTGATATGTGACTGGCCTTGCTCAATTTTGTTAACTCTTGAATTGGATGCAAGAATAAAAGTTAGGGCTGGGCAATTTTACGATTTAATCGATTAATTAGAATTATGAGTTAGCACGATGTGTAAAAAGTAAAAATCGAGACAATCGCGATTTAAACTAGGCATGCGGCATAATTGACAGTTAAATAAAAATAAAAAAAAACATTACATTTATAAATATATTTATAGTGAGTAGTGAGTCTAAACGCAGACGGAACTCATTTCTTTAGTAAAGAGAATACTCTAATCTGCTGCATGCAGGAGTAGGCCCTACTTTGTAAAAATAATTTGCTAGATTTTTCTTATCTGTGTTGCTGTGCTTTTAGCGCCTCAAACACCTGATGTGCATGCCCTTTCCAAGTTACAAGCTAAATTGGGTCTAGCATGCAACGCCAGTCTCATTCATGATGCATAATATAAAGTAACACATAATGTAAATTTGCACCACGTAGGATGCATAGTCAAACACATCTATTAGTTCCGCTCAGTTTATAATTAGTAGTTATGTAATACAACTGTTGCTGCAGGAGCGCACCGCGGGGAGCGTCGCGCAACCACAAATAGATGCACAGTTAAAGGAATTGTTCACAATTCTTTTGATATTTTATCATAGCTCCATGTCTCGCGAAAATTTCCCAACTCGTCCAGATAGTTACATACATTTACATTTTATTTCCAATGTTACATACATTCATGTATTTGATTTACTCTGTTTTCCCGTGATAACGAGATAATGTAATTTGTTTTCTCGGGATCTCGAGTTATTTATGTCCGTTTTCCCGTGATAAAGAGTTAATTTAATTTTAGGTCGTTATCTGGAGATCTTGGGAAAACAAAAGTTTTTTTGAGATAATGACGTAAATAATTCGAGATCTTGAGAAAAAATGTTTTATTATCTCGTTATCACAGGAAAACAGAAAATAAACTATATGAATATATGGCAGCATAGGGCTTCCGTACTTGCATTGCTGCTTTTTTATGAATTTTTTTTAACCATTTCTGGATGAAGGACTGCTACTTTGACCAACACCAAATTGAAAACCATCTGCAAGGCGCTGGAATTGGAGAGAAGTGGCCCCCAGCCAGTCATAATTGACAGGATACTTACTTACCTTGTGGAGCCCAAAAACAATGGAAAGGTCAGTGACAAAAGTGTTTTGGTCCATTGGCGGCACATCACTTATAACGTGTGCTAATCCCAGTTTGATTGCATAGGTAAAAGGTGGACTGTATTGACCTGAGTTCATTACCAGTGATATATGTCTTTTCTGCAGCCCTTGATCTTAAAGAAGAAGAAAAAGTCAAAGAAAAACATTTTGGGTAACGCCTCAAAGCGCAAGAGCAAGGACAAGCCTAAAAGCGCATCGGTCAGTCCCAAGAAGGCCAAAGCACAGAGCAAGTCCAAAGCCATTGTCACAGACTCGAGTAGCGACGATGAGGATGAGGAAGGTCAGCAAGAAATCACAGTGGAGCTGGATTGGTCAGAGTTGGAGAAAGGGGGAGGGAAAACACCAAAGAAAGAAGAAACGTCAAATGACGAGACTGAGGATTCTGAAGAGGAAGATGAGGTAAGGTCTGGTTGGTCAGTGCTAACGGAATATGTGTTGCATGTGTTTTGCACCTATTATTGAGGGTTCACTGTAGGTCATGTGATTTGGCCTACTTGTTTGATTGTGCCTTCTATTATTCTAATTAGTTCCATGAGTCTAATACAGCAAAAGAGAAGACCCCTGCCAAAAAGACACTGGCCATCAAGCGGACACAAGCTGCAAAGAAAGTTGTTACCCCAAAAAAGAAAGTAAAAGAAGACGCCTCTGAGCAGTCAGGTTCTGATTCGGACAATGATCCAAAAGACAGTGAGAGCGAAGTTGAAAAGGTGAGAATCAATCCATGCATGTCAACAAAACGGCTTGTGTGAACAATAAAAAAAAAAGTTAACTTTTCTGGCTACATAACCGTAAAGATTATATACATCACTACCTTACATGCATGCAGAAGTTGTAACAATAATTATTAGAAAGATGTGAAGTCCAAAGATCTAGCATATTTATTTGGACATAAAGCGTTTCTGCTAAATGTCAGACACTAGCATTTACATGTGTAACCCGTGTATTAAATTGCTCAATGGACAATAAATGTGATTGACTTCAATTAGATTGCTCCTTAGTCTATTTTAGAATCAAATATCTGAGTAGTTTTTTATCTTTATTTTTAGTGTGATTATTATTTAATCTTTGTCACCTACAGCCAAAAAAGAAAGCTGCTGCTAAGAGAGCGCCTAAGAGAGCAGCACCTGCCAAGCCTGCTGCCAAAACCAAGAAGGCCGACAGTAGCAGCAATCGACAAAAAAAGAGCACAGGTACAGACAAAGATAGCAGGGCTTGATTTAAAACTGGATTTTAATTGGTGTAAACGGTTGATATACATGTATGCACACTTAAGTTTTTTATTTCATGCATACCCTATAAAGGTTTACGTTGCGTTTGTCACTGTCCCTTAAATAGCAGCTGATGGCAGTACAGATGACGACGAGCCACTAATCAAGATGATCAAGAAGACGCCAGCGCCTTCGGATACTCAGCTGAAGGAGACGGTGCAGGGCCTGCTACGAGATGCCAACCTGGAGGAGATGACCATGAAACAGATCTGTCAGAAGGTTTGTTTTCTGCTCCTCTTTTTTTAAGGTTGGGCTTAAGGAGACTACACAGGTATCATGTCACATCACAGTCCACCTTGTATTCTCACTCAAATAGAAGTGCTGAAGCTTCATGTACCTCCATACCTTAGTCTATATACCAAACTTATATTCATACTACCTTGTTGGAAGTGCAATGATAGAATATTGAAATCTGTAATAAAATGAGATGAATACATGGCCAAAGGTACATATAACCCATAACTACATAACCATTGGGGAAACGGTTTGATACATTAAACAAGAACATCAAACCTGTAACACACCACTTACAATGTGGTATAGCAGGGTCATCATCCTCGATCAAACCTTGCAAATGAACTGTTCGACTGTTAAGTAAATGGTCACAAACTTCTACCTGCAGGTCTATGACACATATCCAGACCATGACCTGACCAATAGGAAGGATTACATCAAACAAACAGTTAAAACGGTGAGTCACCCACCTTTGCTGCCCAGGTAAAGCTCATTAGAACAAGGTAGTAAGATTTCTATTAATGAAGAGGGATTCTGGAAGAGATGTTAAATTGCTGCTAAGAATAGTTCACAGCGATACAAATCGTATGTTGCTTTTATGTTTCGAAATGAGTTACTAAACGGCCTCTACTTACTGGACAGAACTGCACAAAGCACTTTTATCCATATTAAGGTCATGTGTATGGAGACTGTTCTATTCATGTCTATGGCAGGGAAACTTTACATAAGCATGACTAAACCACTGCTACTTTGTTACATAATGTACTAATATGTTTTATTCCACTGGCCTTTTCTTTTCTTTCTGTTTAGCTGATCTTGTGAGGTCAAACCCAGGACCCTGACCCCAGGAACTAAGGGAGAGAATGTCAGAAATATGTAAAACTTGTTATTTTAAAATAGTTTCTTTATTCCTGTTCTTATGTTTTTTTACAATGACTTTGGGTATCTTAATAGAGGTCATTTAACAATATGTTTTTTCAAGTCATTCAGCCATGTTACCTTTTGAATGACTATCATTAAAAGAAAAAAAGGAGAAAAGCTGTATACTAGAGCAGTATCAAACGTTTTAGAAGGACCTTGGTTCAGTTTCCTTTTGTGTCACTAATTTGTTTGTGATTCTGTTCGTTAAAGCATCCGGTTGTGTAATCTTATTGTTGCATTTGTATTTTTTATAGACTTTAGCCATCAAACATCATGATTGCATTGTTTTGTGCTACTTCTTAGATTCAAAGACAGTGATAAAGTTTTCTCTCTCTCCCTCACCACCATCATACCTAGAACAGACTGATTTCATATTTCAGTTTTTCCTAAGACCCTTGCATATGTCCTGGGACTACGTTTCTTCTAAATCCACATATTTTTGAATGAAAACGTTTTGCAGGTCAAAGTTTTCGGTTACAATATTTATTATGGAGGTAACTGTTTAGGCTGTTTACAGGAAAGCTTTGTTTGACAAACCCATTTCCTGATGGCAATGTAAGAAATGTTCCGTATGTAAATGTGTACATATGTTTTAGGTAGGTAAAGCGATTTTTTAGGAAAACAACCGTTGTTTAGTTTCATTGCTTTTTACAAGGTTATGTTTGTTACCTTGTATTTGAAATTTCTTCACATGGATATGTGGTATGTTCTTGGTTCACAAATTAAATTTGTTTTTGAATAAAATACATGTGTTGTAAATTTATATAAAATAAATTATGACAGGCAATTTAGGCCTGTTTTAATAAGTTATTGTATATAATAAATAAAAGTTAAATGAATTTGAACATTCAAATTGCCACTGTGATGAAAATCTGGTCTTATCTGAATGCAGCTAAATTTGAGTTGGTGTTCCCTTTGCCCTTAACTTAGATTGAGTAGAGTAAAGTAGGTCAGATTGAATTCTACTTCATCAAATCATTAAATACATTTTAAATGTAAACTGGGATTCACGTAGTTCCCCAATACCTTTCTCTAGTGCGTTTGAATCCATGGTAAGTCATTGTATGTAGGTGCAGCAAATGTAAGGACTGTCATTCTTGTAGTCATAGGTAGCCATTTGTATTATTGACAAGAAAAGGTACTTTTACAAACATGGTCTATGAGCTCTGATTATTGAGGCACTGAAACCTATAATTTACATAATCTTTAGACCAAGTCTGAAAAACAACCATATTCTTGGCTTTGCACTCTTGAAATTGTGTGACACTCTTTGAAAACCCTTAACATGGTTATTTTCATCTGACACATTTTGAATTATCTGCACCGAGGACAATGTAAGAGTAAGACAAGTGAGAGTCAGAAGACAAGGACAGAGAACAAGGAGATTGATCACATGAGGTGAGATCCAAGCCACGGTAGTTGACCATGTGGTGTGGGTTGAACGTTAGGGAGCTGGGCAGAGGGTCCAGCCCTACCTGTGCCGCTAAGCTATCAAGTGTCATCCAGGCATTTAGAAACGAGAAGTAACCTTCCATCTACATACCATGCTGCTGCACTTAGATCACTACATAGTGTAAACTATAGTACTACGTTAGTATTTTTCTACTGCTTACATCAGTAGGCCTATATTACTTAATGATGGTGGACAGATGTGATAAATGAATTTCGTATTTAAAAACTTCTTCCACCCTAATCATTCATATCATGTTTTACAGAATTGCTCGCTGACCCTGACAATTACCTTATTTACATTGACGAAGTTGGCTTTAACCTTGCCAAAATAAGCTGCAGGGGAGAAACCTCATGGTACACCATTGCATCATCAATGTCCTGGGACAGCGTGGTGGTAACAACACATGTGTGCAGCTATTTGTAAGAATGGTGTCCATCATCATGCCACTTGGTCTTTTCCACACTGAAAATGAAAAAATCAGTGTGTAGTTGGTGCTCCTAGTGCATATTCATTTAACGGGCCTTGTGTGTCGCTTTCATGCAAAAAAAATTACAGGCAAGAGCTGTTATGTTTTGGATTTTGTTTGTAGAGTTTTTAGAATATCAACCAGGCTTCAGAGATTTCATTTAAGTAATTGGAAAATAAGTAAACCTTGAGTACGTGTGTGTGTGTGACCAGGGGTGTGCGTATGGGTGGGTGGGCATTGCCCACTCAGAGGAATCCTCTGCCCATCCATCTGAGCAAAATGTTACTGCCTCAGTGTTGGCTGTCGGGGGCAGCAAACATTTGTCCTCACACAAAATCCAGAAGCACGATCCTCAAGCTCTGCCGTGCCCGCTCTTGACTTATGGATAGCCCATCCCAGCCAATTTTAATTTGTTACCCAAGTGCCCATTTGGACAAACTGTGAGAAGCTTCTGTACAGGCTGATACCAGCCTCGACCATGGCCACGCCCTTGTTTACATACATTATTTAGAAAAAGCAAAATGTTACTTTTTCCCCACCCTAATAATCAAAATGTACCACCCAAAGATATATTATGTGTGGAGTGTTAAACAGTATATCTCATACTTAAAAGCATCCTTGTCAATCATTAGGATAATCCTAGTACTTTGAAAACGCATGATAGATATGCTGCTAAACTTTACCATTATAATTTCTATATATAAATATATCAATTTGGCTCCATGGATCCATTGAGTGGTCTTGTTGTGGTTTGCCATGGTAACATCAAAGTCAAAGCTGTCAGTGAGGCCCATCACTCCACTTTTGAATGTGTGGCTGTAAAACTGACTGACCCTTAACCACTCATCAAGTTGTGAATCTACAGACCACCTAAATCCTCTGCTAAGTTTCTCACTGAATTATCCTTATTAACAACACCTTCAAAAATAAATTGTAAAATGTATGGTAAAAAAAAACTGGGAGCTGTGGTTGCCAGAATTATACCGTACAAAATACAGTAAAACTAAACAACTTTACAACAACCTGTACATTTTACGGTTAAAAATGGTGGGAATTACATTCCAAACTGCAAATCCAACTGCCTTCTTCAATGTTAAAAACATTGTATAACTGTAATAGCCTCAAGAAAACGGTCCTTTCACAGTTTATCTACAGCATGTTTCACACTTGTTATTGGCAATATGGTCTTTCAAAGCTCCATTGTTTATCTATTTACAATTTTTTTACCGTCATGATTTTATGATGTTTCACTGTCAATTTCACTGATATTGTGTACAGTGAAAGATCTGTGTTATGTCTCAAAGTGCTGCTTCTGAGTGATTTTGACATACACATTAGATTCCACCAGTATTCCTTCTCATCATGGTGTCCAGTTTCATTGCTATGCTGATGACACCCAACATTACAAGCTAGATTAGCAAAGAAAATATCGAAAGCTCAATGGAAAAAAACTGAAGTCATGCTCATTGTCCCGAAGTCCAAACTATCCAAACCCCATAACTGCCCCAACCCTATCAATGACCTTTCTGTGCTTCTTTTTTTTAAGTAAAGAGCCTTGGGGGTCACAATATCCTCTCATTTGAACCTGCATTCTTTGTAACATCCTCAGACTCATTGCATCACTCTCATAGTTCAGCACTGAAGTCCTGATTCATGCCTTTGTCACTTCCCGGATTGACAACTGCAGTTCTGTTCTCTCTGGAATCCCCTTCAGACTTCTACACAAGCTCCAATTTATTCAAAATTCAGCTGCCAGTGTCACCACCTGCACCACGTCCAGTGAACACATCACGCCCATTCTCATCAAGTTACGCTGGCTCCCTGTCCAATCAAGACCCTTGTCCTCTACTTCTCTTCACAACCCTTCTTACCTAGCCAACCAAAATCGGTGAAGTATCCCCTTAAGGCTTACGGTGGGAAAAAAACTATTCACAATTTATTAAAAATCAAAGTACAAAGATTTTTGTAGTGTACTACCACTGGAGGCAAATGTGCGTGCGCATCTGGCTGTAAGGACCAACAAAAGCAGGCATAGAGAAGATGGACGATGTAATGTTTTTAAATAATTACAGCAATTTACTTTAGGATGCTGTTTTAGTTATATTTTTGCAAGTTTAAGTGGAATATTTAAGATGTTAGGCCAAAAATTCTAACGAGAACTCCACTGTATTGTGCACAATGATCACGTGTTCTATGCGACCGCCTTTAAGACTGGTTCAAACTCGACAGATCCTCCGTCTGACAGCTCCTTCAAGATTAAACCCTGACAGACTAGAGTAGATTGCGTTCCTGGAGCGCATTCTAATTGTACTGTTGTGGACTGAGTGAATTTGCACAATGGGTAGTTTTTGTCTGCTAAGGACTCGTTTGTTCCTCCACCAGGTTTTACCAGGCCTACCCGCTGTAATTCAGCGCAAGTACAGCCTCGATATTTCTGCACAACTCCTCCGGACTCAGGGCTATTCCGATGGGCGCTGGATCTCTGCACCTTCGACATTTCCCGTGTTGGACCCAGCGACTGGAGAAGAGATAGCGAAAGTGTCAGACTGTGGTCCATCTGAGGCGAAAGCAGCTGTCAATGCAGCCTACAAAGCCTTTTACACATGGAAGCAGTATACAGCTAAGGTGGGTTTGGACTGTACCAACCTCATAAGTCAGCGATCTGCAACTAAAATGTCGCAAATACAATTCCAAAACTGATAACTATATTTGCTATCAGTAACATTGAACGTCAGTTACCCCAGAGTAAGGCTAAGCAAATCATAACATCGCAGGTAGCACAGCGCCACGCGAAGCTACTAAGCAGATAGTTCCAGCGATGAATTCTCGACTGTTAAATCTGGACTGTTAAGTAATATCCAGATCAAATATAAAAAATTACCATGAAACGAGATCAGCTAAATTTATTTAATCTGTATCAATATTTATAATGTCAAAGCAACGTTCAATTCAATTACTTTTTGTGAGACCAACTTTCATGCGCACGAAATAGACTTTATTCCATTCTGTGCTGGATTTATAGGCTACATCACATACTTTTGCATTACATGGCCTAATTGTTCTGTATGCAACATCTTAATTTTAGCCTTTTCATCTCAAATGTCATACAGGTGCATGGACATTAACGAATAATACATTTTATGAGTATTGGTCAATGCTCATGAACGTTCATTGTTGTACACCTTGACTTGTCAATTAAAATAACAATTGTAACAATAAAGATATTTGCTATGGTTCTCGATTGTGAGATTACACAAACTTCCCCTGAATTCTCTTACTACATCACTTAGTGTAGCGAGAAATACACTGTGTTGGTAAAGTCCAACATTGTAGGCTATAGCTGAATGGAAATTGACCTCTTCTGCCCAGAGGAGAGGGATTCAGTGTAATTTTGCTCCATGTCCCTCTCCTATACATACCCCTTTCTATATTTTCCCAGTTGTCGTTGGGAACAGTCACAATAAGGATGCGCTTACACATAACCGATGGCCCAAATCTTAGTTTTTTATCCACCTAGTAGACATAACAGCGTAACACCAGTGATTTGAGTGTTGTAAAAAGGCACGCACTGTTAAAGTGGGCTGTGTGTAAATTTTCAATTTGTTTTATCGCATAATAGTCATTATATAAGTAGAGAATGCAGATGGATTGCAAATATAAATATTGCTTTCTTAACCGTACGAGCTCGAAACACCATAGGAGTTTCTGTCAGCATTCCCAAAAATGATTGGCTGCGACAACAAACCGACAGTTAATAACAATCAAAACTTGACCTTCCATGAAGTGATAAACATATTGTTTTAATGGGTGGGTAGTGTGAATGAGGGCACACGTTTCTTCTCCATTTTGTATTTGTGTAGCAAGCACACTCTACTGGCTAAATGTTACATAAATCCCCGTTACAGTGTAGACTATATGGTAGCATTTTAAGAGTTGAGAGACTGTCAATAGTTAGCCAAAAGAGAAAAGGATGGAGGGAAATAAATCAAGGTAGAAGCTTGTGGGGGAAATGTTAACGTAATAAGTTACAACATGCATATAAAAAGAAAATAACATTTGTAAAGCAGGTATGGGGTTAACAAGGGAACTGTACTTCTTGCACAGTGCACTGGTCACAAACATGAGTAGCTGGTGCTGTCTAGCTTCATTTGGGCCAGGTACACTGCTTCAGTCAAGTCTTTAGAGTACTCTATTAGTTGACTTCTCAAACGTAAAACCCACAGCATATAATGCTGCTTACGGATTCTCTTCTTCTGGTCTACAGGAAAGAAGCGTTTTCTTGCGGAAATGGTTTGATTTGATGAATTTGCACAAGGAGGATCTTGCTAAGCTAATCACCTTTGAGTGTGTGAGTATCTGTTTTAATTGCAGTAATACAGTAATGCCGATTATAATAAAGTTTCCTCATACATTAAAAGATTCAGTAGATGAATGGACTTGTTTTTTTTGTCCTAGATGCCTTGGTTAGATTTGAATAGTAAAAAATCCAAATTTTTTTGGGGTTGTTTTCTAAGAGCAGAAGTATTATTTTTAGCAATAATTTAGTTCTGTGTTAAAGTGGTGTTTTGTGTCTTTCTCCTGGATATTTTGTCACTCTCTTCACAGGAGTGTCTCAACAATTTTTTTTTAGCCCAGAAACACTTGAAGGAGTCAACTTGGTTTCATTTGTGTCTTTTAGGGGAAACCAATTAAGGAGTCCCTTGGGGAGGTAGCCTATGCATCCTCATTCCTGGAGTGGTTCTCAGAAGAGGCCAGCCGCATAAACGGGGACATTATTCCTTCAGGCGCCAACAACCGCAGGATATTACTGCTTAAACAGCCGGTGGGCGTGGCCTCCATCATCACTCCGGTGAGCTGGGCTGCGATACATGCCTGTGTTAAAATAGTACACATTTTTACACGGCTGGCCTGGTAAATATTTACCATCCCTAAATTATGGTTGCCATCTACATAGTGGAACTTCCCCAGTGCCATGATAACCAGGAAAGTGGGTGCAGCCCTGGCTGCAGGATGTACCGTGGTAGTGAAACCTGCCGAGGACACACCTCTGTCTGCCTTGGCGCTTGCAGAGGTAAGTCCACTTAGGTGCCAGAAAAACAAAGTGAAAATTGATCAACGAGGCACCAACTCAATGAAAGTAGCCAACATAGCGATGGGAAATGTGCCCTACGTTGACACTCAAAAATGTGATGATTTCCAGGGGAAATCATAGTATTTTATAGAGTTCATTGGATGTGGAAACGTTACTTAGTTACTACGGTTACATTTTCAAATCCCCGAAGATGACTTGTGTGTGCTCGTGAAAGTATTTACCTCTTCTCATTTTGGTGTTTGTGCATGTGTAGCTGGCGGAACAAGCCGGCATCCCTGCAGGAGTGTTCAACGTGGTGCCCTGCTCCAGAGAGAACACCCCCTCTGTAGGAAAAGTCCTCTGCACAGACCCACTGGTGGCTAAGATCTCTTTCACAGGCTCCACTGCCACCGGCAAGGTAGGATAACTATATCACTAATATGCTCTAAAGCTAAAGGGAGACTTTATAATCTTGTCATTTTGTACAGATTCTCTTAAAACATGCTGCCGACACAGTCAAGAGGGCTTCAATGGAACTCGGTGGCCACGCCCCCTTCATTGTTTTTGACAGTGCTGATGTGGACAAGGCTGTAGCAGGAGCTATGGTATCCAAGTTCAGGAATTCAGGACAGGTACTTCAATTGAAATGGAATAGTTGCTTTACTTCTCTTACTGACAGACTGATTTTAAATAAGGTCATTTTCCAAAACATGAATATAAATTAATTAAGGTTTAACTTGATAACTAAAGCATCTTGGCTCTCTGACTCCATCTTTAGACATGTGTGTGTTCCAACCGGTTCCTGGTCCAAGATGGGATACACGACCGCTTCATGGAGAAGCTGTGTAAAGCCATGGACGCTGAGCTCTTTGTGGGTCACGGTTCGGACCCCAAAAATACACAGGGACCCCTCATCAATGTCCGCGCTGCTGAGAAGGTAACAACAGGTCTGCGCAATTCAATAACTGCTGGAAAATATTTCTAAATTCAGACTGGCTTATAGAAAGCAGATACTTTTTTTTTGTTGTTGCAAACTTCTACTTGAAGTTTGTGTTTGGCGAAACATTTTGCAGGAGTATTTATTTTTTAGCACTGCCAGGGCGAGACAAATTAGTATACAATATTGGTAAGCGAGACCGTACTGCATATTAGTATTATTTTTTTGTTCCAAAGATTCAGGCAAGGTAAGTTATTCCATCCCCAATTCTTGAGAAGGCTGACCATTAAATTAGCAAAACAAAATGACAAAAATTGTCCCCAAAACATTGCCCTTAATAACAGCCTGCGATGGACTCAGCCAATCGCCAATCGCCAATTGCCAATCGCCAATAGCCGATATATTCGTCCAATTGCCCAACCCTAGTGTCAACCCCTGGTATCAACTGAAACGAACATTCATAATTAAATGTGTATCATGTCTGATGTCACATTTTGTCCCTCAGGTGGAGCATCAGGTAACAGAGGCTGTTTCAAGGGGGGCAAAGGTGCTGAGGGGGGGCAAGCGTTTGGAGGGCTCCTTCATGCAGCCCACCCTGCTGGCTGACGTCACCACCGACATGCTGTGTACCAAGGAGGAGACGTTTGGCCCCCTGGTGCCGGTTATCAGGTCAGCAGGATTTATTATTTATTCAGTGTAGATAAATCTTGAAATTACAGATTGCCAGAATTCTACCAAAATACTGCCTCCAAGATGAGAAAGAAATGAATAACAATAATCTACTTTTATCACGTTTCAGGTTCAACACAGAAGAAGAAGCACTTTCCATTGCCAATGCTTCTAATGTGGGTTTGGCAGGTACATAAATATAAATGGCTGGTTAGAATAGCAACCTCACATTTAAGCATTTCAAAGGCTCAATGCAGAGGCGCTTTCTTAACATGTAGTCTTTCTCCACTCAGGCTACTTCTTCTCCCAGGACGTGAGCCAGATCTGGCGGGTGGCTGAGAACCTAGAGGTGGGCATGGTTGGGGTCAACGAGGGTCTGATCTCTGCCCCACAGGCCCCCTTTGGTGGGGTCAAACAGTCTGGTTTGGGACGAGAAGGGTCCAAGTATGGGATTGACGAATATCTAGAAGTGAAATACATGTGCTTTGGAGGCCTGAGTCCTTAAACAGGACTCCATACTTTAGGATTTAAATAACTTCCTAACTAAAGAATTGGGTAGAAGTCAAATTACCCTGAACCTTAATACAAATACCTTTTTAGGAAGGTTTCTCGGACTGCTAAGTATTATGTTACTGGAAATAGAATCTATTATTACTACTTAAAGTTGTGTCCCAATGCTTATACAGTACCTGGAAGTATAATGGCTGGCTTGCCTTCAATACAGACAGAGGGACAGTTCTGTATTACTGTCATCACTGAAATATTTAAAAAGTTTGAATGACAATCATCAAACATTCCTTTCAGGCCATGATTCCACTGTGCACAAAATATTAAATCTTAGGAAAGATTATGATAATTATATTATAACATCCTATCCTGTTTATATTGAAATAGTGTGGCTCCTTATTGGCCTCAAATACCTTTTGGTAGGAGGTTTTGAAAGATTACATGTCTCCTGCTCTATAGACTTCAGCTTTCTATGCCATTGATGGAGCTGTTGTGCAAATCCTCTACTAACAGTAAATGATTCATTTACAGTTAAGATTAACTTAAAAATAATAAATGTTTATCATTGTAGGTGATTTTATAATTTAAATATTAGTAAATATTTTGTTGCTAAAAGAAGTGAAAAGTACAAAAATGCACAATATAAAAAGATTTTATTTCCTCCTAGGTGAGTCTTTTTTTTATTTTTATGGGTTGGTGTCTAAATGCCTGAATTCTTGTGATGCCATTTACAATAACCATTAAGTAGAAATATTTTTGTAACTAATGACAGATAAAAAATGTTTTAGTATGATTAGAATAATGTAATGATTACGAAAAAGTTGTTCTGTGCCAATCTGTGAAGCATTTTTTTTAATTGTACTAAATCTGTCAAACTTGCTTATGGTTGAAGCTGTGTCTAGTTAATGTTTTATGGGTTTAGAGCAATCAAAGAAAAATATGTGTGGTACAGGAGATGGGCTTTTCTGTTCCCTGACAGCTGACAACCAGCTATTTAAGATAACTGAACAATGTATATTTAGAAAGCCCCTTTTGAGATTGGTTTGAAATGATCTCACAATAAGCACTGACTAAGCTTCCAATGTTAATAACATTATATATGAATTTTAGTGTAACTACATAGCTAAAGGCAGGCAGTAGTTAACATTTAGACATCAAAATAGGACACACCCAAATATATGAAAGTATGTAGATATGCAAGAAAACCATTTTTCAAACTGTAATTTTAAGGTTTTTGATTTGCTTAGAATTGTATTAATTTATTTTGCCAAATGTTTTGTGCCATTGGAATAGTTGTTTTTGTAGTCTCAATGCTTTTAATGTAAGGGAAAGCATTTTTATTGTATGTGTCAATTATGACTTGGGAAAGTAAACAAATCAAACATGAAACTTAATTTGTAAAATATTAAATACATTTAAAAATGAATTCTGTGCCATTATATTTGTCTCTCACTGGCTTAGAGGGGGGTGGGGGGGTGGGGGAGGGTGGATGGATGGATGGATGGATGGATTGATGTTCATTGCAGTTTATATCTGTCCAAAAAAGAAACAAGAACTGTGTTATAGTTTAATATTTGACAGGCATGATGTTACATATGTATGTAGTATAACAGTATAAAATGTCACTGATGATTTGACCTGTAACCAGTTTGTTACCTCCTGTCAAAACGATAACTGCACTTGCAAGCTGTAATAAATTACTAGTTTTTGTACACAAATCCATATTGCATAATAGTGAGATTTTTTAATAAATTAATTACTGGTAACCGTTGTTCTAATGCGCTTAACCCAAAAAGTGTGCCTGACAACCTTTAACATGTTGACAAAGTAACGAAAATCTTTTAATAGGATTAAAGTACTTTTACTACACTAACACAGCGTATGTATTTTAAGTGCATAAAATAAAGTTGTAACGGGCAGTTGATGAGACATTAAACATTCCTCTGTTTCCTTCCATATGAGTCCTTAAAGGCCTTTGTTCTTCACAAAGAAAGTGCAATTTCATACAAACTTCACTTGGCAGTCATCTTGACTAGAGATCTAGCACATTCACTGACATGTCGTATCCCCCGTGTGTCCCTCCCATTTCAGAGACCTCTCTTCTGCAACGATCATGCACTGTAGTGATCAATGTCAATGCATTGTTGAACCGCCTAGTTGAAACAACATTGATAATTCAGGCGGCTCGTTTTCCCTGAAGTTTCTATCTACATTTATTGTCCCAGAGACGATTTATTTTTCCTTTTAGGTTCAGTGTTTCCCAGCTCTCATCCAAATGCATTCCCATTGCGAGCAGCTTGACTGTGTGCCCGGCTACGGCTCCTGATCGGCCGGTCTCGGCTGAAGATGGTGTCTTGGTCACTGTCCAGCTCAGATTCAGACATCATGAGGCTGGAGTTGTGCTCTGTGCTCCGATGTTTAATGTCTGTAAAATAAGGAAGATGGCAGTGCAATGGTAAAATACTGTAGTTTTAAGAATGAAGAAAAAAAAAAGGCCGAACAGCCCGGAAGACAATAAAAACATTGTCTTATTTATAGAGACAGTAAAATATAATTCACTTTAGACTTACTGTATTTTGGCCTAAGCTCCATCCTCTCCTGCTCATCCATATTATCCAGTATTGTGTACTTAGTTTTCTTCCTGACCTTTGTTCTTCGCCGTCTGTGTAAATAAGAGAAAGAAAATTAACAAACGGACAAAATGAGGTCTTGGTGTTCTGGGATAGAATACACTGATGAACTATGAGAGACATGTTAGGTTAAGATCAAATCAGAGCTAACCTTTTGCAGCAGCAGACAAAGGTCCACGTGAATGACAGAATTAAAACCATGACCATGGAGCAGGAGAGGATAAGGTAGATAACCCTCCACTCTGAAATAGTAAGAACATTTAGGTGGCTTTTCACCACTGCATACAAGTACAAAAATGTGATCCCTGTTTTTTATTGACTTATCATACATACAGTACTGTGCATTCGTTTTAGGCAGGGGATACTGTTTTGAAGGGGATGGGTGGTCACACCAAATGTTGATTTGATACAGATTTGCTGTTCCCTCACTTTGTATTTTATAAATTGATAAAAAGAACAAAAAACTAAGAACATTTATATCTATTTTTTAAATGTTTCTTACTTTAAAGACTTCACACCTGCCTAAGACCTTTGCACAGTACTATATATTCTTAGTTTTATCTGTGAAGAACCTTGTATAGCAGCTTGTGGCTCAATACTAAAATGTGATCCATATTTTTAATTTACACATTATATTATATGTGTAATAACATATTATACACACATTCTTAGCCGTATCTGTGAAGAACTTTGTATAGCAACTTGTATGAAATCTGCTATACAAATACATGTGTCCAGGGATGATGAACTATTTCCTTACCACAGTTGCTCTCTCCATCACCTAAGAAGCGGCGAATCAGGTTCTCTGTCCAGAACGGGTCACAAACACACTCTTTGGTGATTGGGTCACACTGGCCATGCCCCGAACACTGAAGTAGGCACACTGTTCACAACATAAAATAACAAGGTCACATAACTGGGATCTCTCCATTAACCTTCTGTAGTTCAGTACCTGCATTACAAATGGCTTTCGTTAATTATAGGAAAAAAAAGAGAACAAGAGACATTTTGTACATTTTGCTGGCACTGGGAGTAGCAGATACGTCCAATAATGGTTTAAAATGAATATTAAATCATGCCAATTTAAAGCCTATTATCTAGCACTTACATTTAAAAAGAATTATACAGGGTTGACCGACTGAGATTATGTCTCTTTTGCAGAAGTGCCCTGTTTACAGGGCAGGTAAAAAAACATTGAAATACTTAATATGTGGACTGTGCATGTTACAAATGTCAAAAACATTTTTTTTTGCTGTTGCAATTTTCAATTAAACTGGTCCAATTCAACACCAAACATTTAAAAGACATTCACCAACTGTGTCCACTCGAAGTACTCTGAAGAGCAGGTAGTCAGTCTTCTCCCTCAGCAACTGGGCATGCAGCACACTGGCCAGTTTATGACCAGGGACCGGCCCCTCAGGGCCCTGCACAGAGAACCTCAGCACTGTGCTACACAAACAACAACCATGTGTTACTGTTATTCACACAGCGCAAAAAGTACATGTTTGCACCCATGTGTTTATGTGTTCATGTGTGTGCGTGTGCGTGTGCGTGTGTGTGTGTGTGTGTGTGAATCTGTGTGCGTACGTGACTGTATATATATGCAGTATATGTATAAATGAGTTGAGCTGGGTACCTGAGGAGTGAGTGTCCCTGCCAGGCTCTGAGGTGGATGTCGTTATCCAAAACGTGGAGCAACGCGGCCAGCTGTCGCAGCACAGTGTCCCTCTGAGCCACACTCACCTGGGCAACCGCCACCAACAGCTCCAACTCCACCTCTTCCCGACTACCGGGGGCTGGATACGGGAAAGGGGTATAATTTACAATCTCACACACACAATCCCACTGGATGTAAATCTGCACTCAAGCAAAGCAATGTCCATCATTCTCTTACCACACCATGACTGATAAAGTAACTGGAGGCCATCTTGCAAAACAACAAGTGAATGTGAAACCAGCAGCGACACACTCACTCCCTCTGCCATGCACACTCACCCTTACCTGGACGCACTTCCACAGTAGCTGTGGCAGTGCTAGTGCAACCATGGAGGTCGGTTACGCGAAGCTGGAACAGGTAGGTCCCTTCAACCAGGTTAGCTAGGTAAAGGAAGGCCTGGTTCTCTGAGCCATACAGCACATCCTGGAACCATGAAAAACACTCACGTTAGTTCCTGACCGGTCACTCAACTCACATAAAACATTCTTCATAGCTCCTAACTATTTAAATAACATTTTCTTGTGCAAGTTGTGCAAGTAATAGGCAGAATCATGAGAGCACAAAATAATAATTTCAAAACACCACAAAATATTGTGAACTATAGACTAAATAATTATTTTGAACTTAAATCCTATCAATTCAGCTGTGCAATCAACTAGTGACAAAGTAAGTTTTACCATTGCCATTTATTATTTTATATAGGCCCTACCCATTGATCTAATGTATCAATATTGCTATTGGAAAGCCTAAGAGCTAAACCTACCCCTGCAGCAGGACTCTGGTTATCCCGTACCCAGGAGAAGTGCACCTGTGCTGGGTCAGCATCTGTCACAGAGCCCCTGAGCACCAGCGAGTTATTAGGTAGAGTGAGGGTGTGGCTGCCACTGGCGTGAGCAACCGGTGGCAGGCTTTTAGCTGGGGGTTTGAGGGAGACAGGCCATGTAACAGAAATGTGTTTATCTTCATTGCAAAATGTGTTATTCGTTATTTGTTAATGAGTCAACGTTTAAATAAATTTAAACTACGTTTTGAATTAATGAATATCAATAAAACAGTACTAAATACATTTTACTTATTAAAACGGAAAACCTATGAATGTTGAATGTATTTGGCTCTCCTAAACAACAAAAAACAAACAAACAAAAACAAAGCAAAACAAAAAAAGATGAAGGTTTAAATCTCTGTAAAAGTAAAGCGAGGAGTAACCGCTGTCGACTCACCCTCTTGGACCCTAACAGTCAGCGAGTCACTGTCTGTTAGCCCCTCCTGGTCAGTCACTGTTAGCCTGAAGGTGTAGCGACCTACACGCAGGCCTGTCACCGTAGCTGACATCCTGTCCACTCCCTCCATCTTTGATCCTGGCGGTCCGCTTCGAAGGAAAATGGCGAAATGCAAAGTTGCTTAAATGCACTTGATCCTTCATTGCCCAAAATAAATATTTGATATAAAAAATCCATTTTAAAAATAGGTCGGGTTAGGCTTTGTTCGTGCAGTGGTTTTCCTTCCTAGAACCCTGATTCTTTTCATGTGTTGAGAAAAATGTAAAAGCACTCATCGGATGTTGGTTCACCTTTGACCCGGAAATCATACCTGGTGGTGACCCAGCGGTAGCTCACGATGGCCCGGTCGTCTGTGCTGCGGCTGGCGTTCAGCGTGACACTGCTCACTGGGAGGGTCAGCAGTCTGTCTGGCCCCACTACAGCCACAGGAGCCTGGTTCAGCCACTTCACCTCGGGTGTTGGGACACCTACGCCTCCATCCCCTAGAAAGAAATGTTTGATTAATAAAACTCTTTTTTCAGGAACATTCTGAATCGGGTTTTACAATTGAGTTGATGCTAACCACTGGTAGTTAAATTGTGCAGCGTTAACTTTCATTGAATTAAAGCCAGACACAGCAGTGTTCTCAGTACACCTACTTAGATTTTCCATAAAAACACCTGTGATGTAAGTCGCAGTAGCTGTGGACGAGGGAGAGACATCTGCTGAGGAGGCTGCCAGGGGGTCAACTTTCCTGTGGGACGATGTAACGCCATTGCCAGGGACCTTAGTCGTCGCGGCCAAACGAAGATCTTGATGCGAGGTACTGACCGTTTGCTCAATGATCTTCACAGAGACTGTTGTGGAATCTGATAAACCCTCTGAGTCTGTAACCGTTACTCTGGAAAACAGACCACATAGACGAGGCGGTTCCTTTACACGAGGGTCTGGATTGAGTAAAACACAACTTTGTCTTTTTTTTGGGGTGGCATAACACAACAAACATTTGATACTGTAACAGCACTTGCTTAGCTCTTATCTAGATTATTAGGTCAGGGATGCACTTATTTTATCTACCTGACTTTTTACCTTATCTTTTGTAGGCACTATTTTTTGTAAGTCGCTTTGGATAAAAGCGTCTGCAAAAGGAATGTAATGTAATGTAATCAATTAATAATCCTAAGAAACCTGTTGGATTGATGTCATCTATGATTATTTGATTAACTTCTTCTACCCTACTGTGAGTGGGATTAGCACTTTATCCTGTTCTGTTTGAACATCTGTTGGCATAGTGGCCCATTGATGTAAAGAGAAAAGCTTGCTAAAAGGTGACTTGATATTGGTGGACAACTGAGCCTCTGAAAGTACAACTTGTTAAAATACTAAATTTACATTTTAGAGTTTTGGAGCTTCTAGAAGTTTTGTGTTTGCCCATACCTTAGCCCCTGTGCCCTTGCTAGGTATCACGTGACTCCCCGTACCTGAATGCGTAATCTCCTGGGAGGAGATCTGATAAGCTGAGAACAGGTGTGTCCGACGACAAGGCTCCAAGTTCTACTGGTGGACCACTGATCTGTTTCCAGTCAAAGCTGACGATCACCCCATCGTCCTCGCTCACTGTGTGGGACACCAAACACCACACGGCATAGGACCATGATGCTCAATGGTTTCCATTAGCTCCCTAATGTAATTATGTGTTTTGAAAGTGAATGCTTGGTTCCTTGCAGCCAAAATGTGTGCAAAATGTGTGCAACATGTGTGCAAAATGTTCTTCAAGATACATACGGCTAGCGTTGATGACGGCATGGTTGAGAGGTGGAGAAATGACCTGTGCCTTCGGGAACACCACAGCCAAAGGTGGTTGGTTTAACTTTGCAGCTGTATAGTAAGAAGATGCAATTACAACTTTTAATAGAGATATTTGATATACTTTATATATTTATAAAGTAGCACATTATTACTGTAAAAATCTGTCTGGCAAGGTCTTCCTTGCTAGACTATGGACTGGGTCAACAATGATACAGGATTGCAACAATCATGCCAAACAGAATTATCTCATGCTCCAATGCACTTACAGTAACACAAACATACCCTACATTTAAAACTAATCTAGTCATTCAAAACAAAAATAAATACATTTTGAGTCTAGGGCCCTGACACGGATGACTACTTTTTACATACCCTCTTTTACTGTAAAATTGACTGTCCCTACTCCATAAGAGCTTTCCGCTGTCACCACCACTGTCACCGTATATTGGTCAGTAGACAGCTGAAACAAAAAGAAAGCCATATGTTATGTGGGAGCCAGGGGGAGCTGAGCTCCTATAAGGAGGGGTCTGAGCTTCCATGAAAGCAGTAAAGTCATACATCTGTGGGGGTTGCCAATACAGTGCTATACAGTGCCACTAACGTTAGAGATCCCCACATAGCTCAGATTATAACTTGAACCCTGTAGAAAACATTTGACAAATAAATTTGTGCTTATAATTGACCATTACCTCCAAAACTGAAAATAAAATTTTCATCTCAATCTTAAGTCACAACTATCCACTGTATCATACATTTTATGAAATGGATGATGGACAATTGACAAAATCTACTATGGAGTATGGGCATCCAAGAATGAACTCATACCCCAGTAAGTTTGACTGATTTGCTGTGTTCGCCCTCTATTGCCTTCTTGTGGCCACCAGAAGAGGATACCAAACTCCATTCATATTTGTAGGCAGACTCTGCAAGTACAACACATGCAGGTTTAATCAGCTTCAGTGGGTATTCGTTGGAAATGTGGAATGGAAAAGTAAGACAGAGAGAGTTAGTGAGTGCGCGAGTGTGTGAGAGAAAGAGAGAGAGTTAAATACCCATTTGTGGCTTTGGACTGACAAAGGCCTGAAGCTCCACCGTGTTCTTCGGCACTGTCAGCAATACGGGGTCTCCTATTGTTACTAGCAGGGCTGTAACTTAAAGCAGAAAGATGGTTTCAATAGATATCTTAAACCACCTCGCTTATTTCCAATACCACTATCAGGTTAAGCGTAAGAGAGCCATAGCAAGATGATTAATAACACATCATTTTGTGTATAAAAATATACATCAAACAATAACCAAGAGGAAAAAAATGTAGAGAGACAAATTAAAACATAAGTAAAAATAATACGTAAGTAAAAAGTAACCGAAACAGCAGTTGTAACACCTGACCCTGCTATTCTGTTCTCCTGTGTGTATTACTTTTGTTTTGTTTTATGTCAGGTTTCATGAACTGCCTTGTTACACTGCTACAAAAGAGCCTTTGTCTTAGTCAGTCAGCCCTGTATAAATAAATAATTAAATAAATAAAATAACAATAAATATACAGATTGTTTTGTCTGATTCTGTATTTTGTTAAAATGTCGCTTTTTCTGCAGTCTTAATCTGAATTAATTATACAGCCAATTATACTCCCATTCACAATCACAGTGACATTCTGATTGGTTTTATCCTTTGACTTATTATGCTAACATGAAGTATCATCATATTTGTTATTTCTGCACCTACCCTTCTCTTAGTGCTCACCCCAGGCTGGAAGTGGTCAATTGTGGCTTTATAAAACATTCTGCAATCTTTCATGCTTCGCTGTTGAAAAATCAAGTCTTGCTGTAAAATGTGTTGTAATACCTGGCTCTGTGGGTGAAGCTATTGTATTTGTGATGATAGCGTGGGGTGGGGATTCTGTAGGAAGTGAGGCCATTGTATGGCTTTGCTGGGAGGAGAAAGCGCTGGAGCTATCAGAAGCAGGAGCATCAGATGATTTAGCCAAGCTGATGAGGGATGTATTCTGTTCAGTACCCTGAAAAATTGGTAAACACAAACTCTATATATTAACTATATTTAAATAATTCAGGCACTCATCACAAGTCATTATGTGTAGGGGCTACATTATCATTTTTATATCGACAACAAAATGTGAAATAAATTACATACTGAAAAAGAGATGTATGACAGCATTGAATATCAGCAAATGAGTCCACAATTTATTTGAAGGGTACTATTCTGTCTAATAAAACATTTAAGATGGAAGGTATTCAGTAACTAATTGAGGAGAGAGAGCAGTATACATGAAGAGTGCCTCTGCAAGTAAACCTGTTGCCATATTCTCACAGACATCACTTGGAACACCCAGATGAATAACATTATAGCTCTTTTTCTCCATTGACTCACCAATGTCAATCACCTTTCCTTTGCTAATACTCACTTCCTTATAGGCAGACGTTGGGCTTAAAGTAGGACTCCTGTCACTGAGGTGTACTGCTTGATTGACATCCCCCCTGGAGGACAGGCTATTCTGGGGCTTAATGCTCTCAGTCGGCTCCATCGACAGCCCATCCTCACTCTCAGATTGGTTGAAACCATCGCTTCCCTCCAACTCTGTGGGCCAGTCTGGATATAAGCTTTCCTCTTTTTCCCTGGCAATGGACAAACCACCCTTTTCCTCCGAGCCTAGTTCAACCTCTGAATACTCCGAATCCAACCTGTCGGGGTTCTCAAAATCTCGAGAGGCGTCACCAAAGAGAGCTAGATCCTTCAGGGCCTCAATATCACCCGCAGACTTAGATGGAGACCTCCATTGGCTTTGGTAGGGGTGCCCCCGAACCAGAGACTGCAGTACCAGTGTCTGAGGTGGATGGCGCTGCAGGAAGGCCAGGTAGGAGTCTGCTCCGGGCCTCTGCCTGGGCCGGCAGTTATCCTTCTGCTGGCAGCTGAGGATATAGCAGTGGCGCTGGAACAGCCAGGCCAGGTCACAGCCAGGCAGGTTACAGCAGGCCCCCACACACTGAGCCAGGGTGAACACATTGGGCACCCGCAGAATTCTGCTGCTACGAACCGCAGGAGAGACCACTGCCTCAGACACAGTCGGCTTCTGCCAGCACTGCGAAGCCGCTGCAGCTGAAGTGTAAGAGACAGAAAAACACAAAAAGCACCTCTTTTGAATAGGACATTTTAGTTCACTCAAACACCTAGGAAGAAAGATTCCCCCTTGAAACTAATAATGTATGTATTTCCAACAGAATTGTTTCATAATGTTTAAATTAATTGTTGTGTAGGATTATTAATTAAGGACTGTTATTTTATTAACTGTCCATACACGGGTTGTTTTATATCTAACTAACTAAAAGTGCATCAGAATATTTTTTATTCCCCAAAATGTTGGTGGATTAATTTTGTGTGCAAAGGCTGTGAAATATGCAGTAAATTAACATTTATGCAGTCCTTGTGAAATCGGATCTTAGCGCTGCTTTTGATACTGTTGACCTTAAAATACTTTAGGTTGGACTGTCCAAATAGATAACAATTATTTGTCTGAGTTTTATTTATTTATTTATTTTTTATCTACCTTGACCTGAATGGACCTGCTATGCAAAACACTTTGAACTGTGTATATGTTTGCTACACAAATATATATGGTTTACCTGCTGGATGCTCAAACACAAAGTCCCTTGAAATATATTGTATGACATGGTTTACCATGTTGTATGTCACGTTGGTCAAGACACTGCCAATTTCACTTGACAGATGGCTTCACTAATTAATATTTAATTATTTAAATCCTGCATCTCCGATACTCTAAGCGGAGGTAGTGTTGCATTGAGAACACAACAACATTAGCTGATACTGCTACTGCAGAGCAAAGGCACCAGGTGCTCTGTTTGTGTCACTGATCAACGTGAAATGTTAGTGTTACTTTGGGGGTGGAAATTAGCCTGGTCCTGGGAAAAGCATATATTGACTGTAGATTTATAATATTATATATTATATTATATACTGTTTGTAGATAATCGTATTTGTTTTGCACATTTGTTCTGAAAAGTGCTGACGCTTGAAAAAACATTACGCACAAAATGTCACGCCTGATGAAGATGAAGCAGCAATACATTTAGGTAATTAAGTGTATTATGAAGGTTTCAAACAATAGTCTTGGATTAAACTTGATGAAAACCATTTCTTTTTGTATCTTCTCACCTTCCATACACTGTAAGAGCACACAAACAATCAAGCTTGCTTGCTGCCACATTGTATTGGGTCAAAGGGGTCCCACAGAACCTACAAAAGAAAGAATACCTTGGTTAGAAACGTCCCTAGCTGAAGAGAATCCATCCCAACTATAATCATTGCACAATAATCCTATCCACTAATTTAGCCATTGTCACCATTTCACCATTGTCCAAGATCAAAAAAATAAAAAATAAACTCAAACTATGGCGACATGGCTTGTTCTGCGACATCCCACTAACTGCTATCCTAACTCACACAGTACTGGCAGCATGACTCAGTTTATGTGCCAGCCCGGAAGGCATGCCAAGGCATCATCGCTCTGGCCACACCGCCCAGGGATCTCTACTGGCTAGAACCTGTTATTGCTCCTATCTTTTTAATTTACTGTCTACTGCTGACTGTTACTTTACTGGATGATAATCATACAAGTATTTATAAGCGTAGCATAAGAACAACACACAGATAAACTGTCAACAAATAGATTGACCTTACATCCCAAGCAATTGATGTCTCTATGGTCCAGCCATTGGAGTTGCCTAGTAAAGTTTTCAAATTACAACGACCCTATATAAAAGCAAAATGTCTTACATAACAATATCAGCACCACATAAATGAGGAACAGCGACTACCCAAAGAAAAATATTTTTTTCAAATTCAAATCCCCACCCATAATTACACTACCATATTAGGCATTAAGCAATAGTTTAACTCTTGATATTACAGCAAAATATGTAAACAATGCTGACCAAGCTTAATCTGTGTTGTTCCCAGATCCCGGTCCCACTTCTGCTTTGTCACGCAACATTTACAAATAAGACAACGTCATTACCTATCGTTGTCTAGACAATGAAAATGCCTACGGAGCATAACGTCAGTGTTACCTTGCAAGTTATTAAGGCCACAGCTCTCTCGGCTCTGCCCTGTTGTCTTTACAATTACACATCAATGTGCAGCATCCCTCTCTGTCGACCGCAAATGCTAGGCGCAATAGTCATGAACGTCTCAATGGGCGGAGGTGGCTGCATCCCATCAGCGTAGCCTCGTTTGGCACTTGCGATATCGCTATCAATCTGAAGCATGCCATGTTAGCGGTTGCTAAAGCAAAACATGGCTGGATTGTATCATTGGGGAATAACTCGGATTGCGGGTTGGCATCGCATTATGCCAAATAGTGAATGAAACACAATAGTTGTAGCCCCCTCTTGTGGTTGCAACGCCATGTACAATATAATTAATTAAAACCTAATGGGTGTTGTACCTAGGTGTTATAAACCTAATATAAGCGATCTTTTTTTGTATTTGATGGTTAACTAATCCTGAATTAAACCTCATTGGGATGCTACAGTATGCTGTTAGTATTAAAACTACCCAAACCCTTTCCATATTACCTGGTGCTGTAACTTTTAATAAGTGCAATATGTGGCTGCATGCGTATTTCATTACAATGTTTAATAAGTGGTTAGGCATTAATAACAAAACCTTCTGGTAATTTTTTTAAATTTACAAGGAACCCATGCTGGAAAATCCATGTTAGACCAGCGTGGACAGGTGGTTAAGATGGTAGGAGCTGGTGGACCATGTTGGTTAAACTGGTAATGAGCTGGTGGAGCTGGTGGATCATCTTGGTTAAACTGGCAATGAGCTGGTGGAGCTGGTGGATCATCTTGGTTAAGCTGGAGGATCATCTTGGTCAAACTGGTGTGAGCTGGTTGACCATCTTGGCAAGCTCGTTTCAGCTGGTGAACCATCCTGGTCTAGCTGGTTGGACTGGTAGATCAGCTGAGTTAAATACCCTGAATTTGATAGCCTTGAAAATGCATGTTGACAAATTTGGTGCCTTGTTTTAACCGGACAGTTGGCAAGTGGCTAGCCATTCCCCAGCACAAAGTGTTTCGGTGTACCACTGTAAGTCAGTGTGTCTATCTGGCACAAAATAAAACAAGACAGACACTGCATTGACATTCATATTAGCATCATTATTTAAAAAAAAAACAACTATAATTATCATTGTAATACACAACAATTGTGACACAGAAATATATTAGCAATACATCTGCAGGTTCACAGCTTGACAAAAAGGACCCACATTCATTTTAACAAAGTTTACAGAAAGGATAAATGACCAGGCCAAATTACGTAACTCAAAGTCGAAGTATTTTGATTGCAACGTGCCCAATTTGGAGAGGGTATAGAGAGACCAGCTCAAACGTCCCTTTCAACTGTGTCTGGAAACATGCATATATAACTTTCACTTGTGAAGTTAATTAAAATTTGTATCCTTTGGGGAAACTGCCCTGAGATGATCAGCATCACTAAAAGGAGAACACACTATAATGTGAGGGATGCATACTTTTTCTCTACCATCTTGCAATAAAAGCATGTTGAAAGGATGTAGCTGTTTGAACAATATGAGACATTTGTCTGAGTCACCTATAGAATACGTTAGAATTTAGTTTACCACCCTGATTGTTTTATCGTTAAGAACCACAGTGTCATTTGACTTTTTTGGCCTTTGTAATATGTTGAGTGAGTCACTTGAATAAGATTAACCCTCTTTAGTAAAACCTAAACTCATAGAATAATATATAAAGTAACTGAAATCTCTGCCAAGTCTGGCGATCGCAATGCTAGCAAGTTCCAACCGTGTTCAAACTGGTTCAAAGCAGCGTGAGCTTTCGAGGATGCAGCTTGTCTGAGTGGAGGGTTTGTGTTCAGGGTTGAACGGTTGAGGGGGTCCAAGAGGAGGTTACCCTGCCTGGATTCTGAGGAGGTGCCGTTGTTTCAGACAGGCCTGAGAGGCAGCCGTGTACACAGAGCAGACTGCCTGCTCGTCACGAGCCACTCAGGCGTGGGGATGCACGACCACTCAGCATGACAGTGCAGCTCCGACTGGTATATATAGTAGTGTTGCATGTGCAACCCAGCACCTCACATCACACCAATCATGAAGAAGACAGCGTGGTTCAGCATCTCCTGTCTCTTGCTCAGCAACATCCATCTGGCAGAGGGCAAGCCCTCAGGTAACTCAGTTTGACTGCGTTCTTTATTTTTGCTTGTTTTTTTTGCGTTTGCTGACACACTGCGTTTGACAGTTGCTAAACTCTTTGCTTAATAGCCAAAGATACTAACACTGAACTAAAATACGAGCATTAAGAAAAACTTAAACATTTGACATTGTAATACTTGGAGCAGCCTATTTTGTAGCTATAAATTAAGACGGATTTCTCCCTTTTTAATTAATGGTTTATAATGGTTGACACCACTACATTGCCACAATATTTTTAATTTATTCAGTTCAGTAGATTTTAGGGTTTGGCTAATTTTTATTTTGTCATAGAACGCATTCCATATTTCTGAACGCAGGTTCTATCCACAGTGTAGGCATCATTCTGTATAAACATGATAGTTTGATTTCTTGTCTTAATATTGTTAAAATAATTTTTGGCACTCCTAAATGGTATGCTAAAGATTTTCCTAAATGAAAGTTTTGAAAGTTATTAAAATATTGCCCCATCAGATTACGATAATTTAAAGGAATAGTTTAGAATTTTTCACGTTTGATTGTATTTCCATGTCTCCCGTAGAATATCCAAAAGTTGTGTCCAAAGTGCAATGGTTTCACATTAAACTGTTAAAATGTAGCTAAATGAAAAAAAACTGAATTATCCAAATTCATTGAACATCTGAATATTTCAGAATATCATGGGGAAAAACAGCAATTTGGTAAAGCGTCAAAAAATAAAACTATTCCTTTTTTTGTTGTTTTGTTGAAATATCATTCCGTTCCTCTGTAAATGGGTATTGCCTTCTAGCAATGCTGTAGACAGAGTATTCTTCAAAATGATGTTGATGGTGTTTTTAGAGTACCAGCTGGAGTCAGAAAGCCTAAGTCAATGTGAGTCACTTAGGGGCCAAGCCGTTGCTAAGCAACAGGACCATGTACCTCACTGTTCCGAAGATGGTAGGTTCAGGTATGAAAACCACTATTTACCAAAAATATTTATGTACGTTATTTACTTACAAGAGCTTGTGAGTTAGTGTCCTGACCTGAGTAGTATATTTTTGTCAAAAATTGTTTTTGATTATTCATACACAATAATCCCAAGTGATCCTAACAGACATTGGGCCCTAGATTGACAATTTTAAGAATGAATTTGACACATTGTGAATGCAGCATGGTCAATGCATAGACCATTAGTGAACTCCAGACTACCTAAATGATGCACTGTAACTGTATCTTATTTATAGACTACAAATACAAAAGTCACAGTTATAGAGGAAGATTTCAAAGGAGCCATATAACTTGTTCAAAATTGTGGTTTTTGGCCTGTGAATGTAGAGGGTTAAATGAATGTGGAAGGCTTTTGTCTTCTCCAGTCATGTCCAGTGCCTTGGGGGAGGACGGGAGTGTTGGTGTGTGGATGGAGAGGGAACTGAGATAATGGCCACTCGAAGCAACAACTCCGTCCTGAACTGTAAGACAAACCTCTTTAACATCTCATGAACCATATCCATACGTAACTAAACATCACCTCTCAGTGCATGTCATCTAAACCTGTGTGGTGTCTGTGTGTGTGTGTCCAGGCCAGACTCCATGCCAGCTGCAGAGACAGCGTATGTTGATGGGTGGGGAAGGCGGTGTGGTGCCCCGATGCCAGGCTTCAGGAGACTTTGAGTCCGTGCAGTGCGACTCATCCCGGGCACAGTGCTGGTGTGTGGATGTGGATGGCATGGAGCTCTATGGCACCAGGCAGAACAAGAGGCCATCTCAATGTGAGCTGGGGGGTTTTATTGTCGATTTTCAAAGGCTCGTCAAAATTGGATTTCTAAAATTTGTTATAAATTGCGGGTTATATTTTGCTTTGTATTTTGATTTGTGCCAGAGAGGAGGAAATGTACACTAGACAATATTGAAAGTCACATTTTGCACTTTACTTATTAATTTTTAGCTCCTGGTAAATTTTACATGTTATGCCTGTAACTATGTTAGGCAATCCCTGTGTCCAGCCAGGCACGGGAGAGCAACTTTCTGTGTAAATCAAAAAGACGCCTGTGTATAAACTATAGAGTCCAATCTATTTCTATGATCACAAATAAATCAATAATATTCACCTATTCACACATTTACATTGATTTAATGCAGCACGTATGATTTTCATTAGAGCTCAGAACAATATGTTAGTGTAATTTTTGTGATTTGTCACCCTTCATCTCTATCAGGTCCCAAAAGCTGTGAGGTGAGGGCACGGCGCCTCCTCCACGCTGCTGGAGGGCGCTCTCCTCCCCAGTGTTCGGACAAGGGCAACTTCCTGCCGGTGCAATGCAAGTTCATCAATATGACGGACAGGATGGAAGTGGATCTACTACATAATTTCAACAGGTCAGTGCTCTTTAACCTTTGACACGCGACCTCTTACCCTGGTTTGTCAAGGTAATGTTAAACAATTGATTGTGAGCTGATTATGATAACATTACTGAATATCTGTCTATTTGTAAGCTACTGGCGAGCGTGTAGTGGTTTCTTTCCATTGTGGATTAATTGACCTACGTTCTGCACAAGGTTACTGAGTCTGTTCATACTGCACTTCAGCCTTAGAAGTTTGATAAGACAGGACAAAAGTTTTGATGATAGTTCGTATGGTGAAGATTTACTACATCGTTTTCTTAGGATATGTGTTTCGGATTTTTTCAGGTTTCCTGATGCCTTCCAGACGTTCAGCAGTTTTAGACAAACGTTCCCCAGTGTTTCATCCTACTGTTACTGTGCTGACAGTCGAGGCAGAGAGCTACCCAGCACAGGTACTGGGCTTTGGTACACACACACACACATACACACACACACACACACACACGCAAACACACATGCACACACGCACGCACACAAACACAGACACACACACACACACGCGCACACACACACACAGGCATGCACACACACAAACGTGCTCAGACGTGATGAGTCCCATATTCAGAATAAGTGCATAAAGTGTTTAATGATGTTGTTGTGTATTCAGGTGTTGAGTTGCTGTTGGCTGAGGTCTATGACACAGCATTCTCTGGTTTGTCGACTGGGCCCTCCTTCACCCAGTCCAATATCTACCGCGTCCTGCAGAGGAGGCTGCTGGGGCTCCGGCTAGCTCTAACCGGGCGCTTCAGGTGTACGTTTGCAATGTTTTCCATGGGATTTTAAACCAACTTCAAATTAGACAAAAACTCTTGAGATGGTAGATTCCAGTTGTACATACACATACACTTGTCAACAGTAGCTATTTCTGAATGTGTACTGTGTGTAATGGCAGGCTTGCACATTTGGCCACCGATTTTCAAAGGTTGGAATTTTTTTGTTGTTGAAAGAGTAGTGCAATAAAACATTTCCCACAGACAGCTGCTGCTGTGGCTTAAAACTTCAGAACAAACAATTGAAGAACTGTTCCACTGCTGGGTCTGTATAACAAGCTGGGATACAATGGATGTACAAGACCTCATTATACCTGACCATAGTTCCTTTATGATGCCGATAAAACCTCAAACACCCATAACATTGCAGAAAGGTCCGTTTTAGATTATACCTGTTTCCTGATCCCCAGGCCCTACTGCCTGTGAGAGCGAGCGGAGTGCAGCGCTGCAGGCTGCCAATGTGTTTGTGCCGTCCTGTGGGCCCACAGGAGACTATTCCCCCAAGCAGTGCCAGGCAGGGGGCCAGTGCTGGTGTGTGGACCGCAGTGGAAGAGAGATCTCAGGGACCCGGCAGCAAGGGGACTCCATGGACTGCAGTAAGCAGGGCTGCACCTGTGCACACTGCACAGTATGCGTGCTTACGTTTTTATGAGTGTGTGAGGTGCTTGTGTGTTAAGTAAAATGTTATGATGTTGTCGTACAGGTGCAGGACTAACAACCTGTCCAACCCAGAGGCGCCAGGCACTCGCCAGACTATTCTTCGGACCCCTAAACCCTCCTCCACCAACCTCCAGCCTCACCAGCCTCCCCATGACTCCCTGCAGTCCACAGATGCGGCGCCTCAGACAACTCCTGTTTACCTCAGCAGAGCTGGAGTCTACTGAAGTAGCCCAAATGGTCGAAGTGCTCCAGGGGCTGTTCCCATCGGCAAGCCTGGCCCTGCAGGCCCTCACTCTGGCCTCTCCAAGCCGCCTACAGGAGAACCTCTTTGGCGGAAAGTTCCTGAAGAACGCCGCCATGTTCAACTTCACTGGAGCGGTTGGAGACAGGGGCACACTCAGTTTCAAACAGGCCTTCAGTCAGCTGGGTTTGATGCTGGAGCGAGACGACCCAGTTCTGCTGGCCCAAGCCACGTCCTCTTCCGGGTCACAGCAGTTAGATCTGGACCAGAACATCGCTGACGCATTCGGCCGCTCTGTGAACCTGAAGGAGAACCAGCGGCTGGCCCAGCGGATCAGCCGAGCCTTGGAGAACCCGGACTTCCTGACCGCCTTCAGACACATACTGCTGAGCCTCAGTAACACCCCCTCAGCTACGCTGGAGGAGGTACACACACACACACACACACACACACACACACACACGCACACACTCAGCTACGCTGGAGGATGTAAACACACACACACACACACACGCACATACACACACACACACACACACACACACACACACTCAGCTACACTGAAGGAGGTACCCACACTCAGCTATCTTGTAGGCAGTACACACACACACAAACACACACACTGAGCTGCCGAAGTGGAGGTACACACATACACACACTCAGCTACACTGGAGTAGGTACACACACACTCAGCTACATTGGAGTAGGTACACACACACACACACACTCAGCTACATTGGAGGAGGTACTCACACACACACTCAGCTACATTAAAGGAGGTACACACACACACATGCACACGCACACTCACACACATACACACACACACTCAGCTTCCCTGAAGGAGGTACACACACAAACTCAGCTATCGTGCATGCAGGCACACAAACCCGCAAACAGACAAACACACCCAACTGTTAGTGTGCTTCTCAATTTATTTTCTACCATTTTCAAGACAAAAACAAGCACAATCTTACTATTTAATTGAATATTAATTTTGGCCAAGTTCACAATGTATGGATAATAGACTTCCTTTGTGATCTTCTCCAGGTGCTGGTGTCTCTCCTCACGGTTTGCCACATTGAACCAGCAGCCATGTTTGTCCCAAGCTGCACAGCCAGCGGTCAGTACCAGGAGGAGCAGTGCCACGGCCCAGACTGCTGGTGTGTGGACGCTCAAGGTCAGGAGGTCACGGGGTCTCGCGCCACAGGCCGGAGGCCCAGGTGTCCCTCTCAGTGCGAGAGAGAGCGCGCGCTGGCCCTCAGTGTCAGCGCCAACCAGGCAGCTGGAGCAGAGCTTTACATCCCCAAGTGTGCCGAGGACGGACGCTACCATCCCCTGCAGTGTCTGGGACAGCAGTGCTTCTGCTTGGACGGCCAGGGCAACCGACAAGCTGCTCTCCCTGTAGGGGGCGCTGTTACCTGTGAGTGAACACAAAGGGCCGACCTACTGCTGTTTTCACATGGCCAACATTAAACATTTCAATCCTAGTTCAAGTATTTTTTATTTTTTTATTTTATAGTTGTTCTTTTGCAGATTCAATATAGTGCATGCCGTAAAGAGGTAAGTAGTTTAATAGCTGTGACCGTTTCACAGGTCCTCTGGCTGGATCGTCAGATAAAATGCAGACCTTGAAGGAGAAGATCCAAGGTGAGTCTGTGCCATCTACTATGTATAGCCATGTTCCTACCCTTTGAAAGTCCTATTTGTAACCATAGCTGACCTCCTGCGGGCTAACTTCATCCCTAACCAGCCCCTGGACCCTGCTCCCTGGCCCTCTCCAAGGTCACAACGTTCCGACAGGAAACCGAGAGAATCATCCTCCTCTCCAACTCCTCCCACCTGCCCCTGGGATATGGCTTCATATTGGCTGAGGGACTTCGTCTGACCCAGGAAGAGCTTCTAACCAGCCAATCACATGACGAGGAGCTGATCTCTGATAGGCTGCTGAGTAACTCCGATGCTGCTCTTCGTTTAGCTGCATACTCCAGTATGGCTGCTTTACATACATTATTTTTATATTTACACATATACACAGGATACAGTGTTTATGAGATAATGGATATGATAACACCGTATCTTGTGTATTTTGAAATGATGACGATATGCAACATAATTTGATATGTAACCTTTGGTTGGTGGCTGTAACCTGCAGCTCTGCTGTTCTACCGAGGCCAGCAGCAGAGAACATCGCTGCGTTTGGACTACCAGCCCTACACTCCACAGTGTGATGCTCATGGACAATGGATGCCTACACAGTGCTACCCCAGCACAGGTCAGAGACGTACACACACACACACACACACACACACACACACGTCTTATAAATGTCTTAACCGTTCATTTGACTAAGCTTTGTCTTTTTGGCGTGTCCGTGCTTGTGTCTGTGTGTGTGCGCGTGTGTGTGTGTGCGTGTGTGTGCGTGTGTGTGTGTGTGTCAGTACAGGCCACTGTTGGTGTGTTGATGAGGAAGGAACGTATATCCCTGGCTCCCTGACTATTCGCTCCCCACGTGCACCCAAATGTAAGGATAGGACCCCTGCTGGATTGGGATCAGTGTGGTAGCTTAGCCTTTTTGGCTGAATGGATGAGGATGTGAATGAATGCCTTTGTTGTGTCAATGAGCAGAGGGTTTGTGTGTGCAAACTGGTAACGTATACACTCACCTGCCTACCTATATACTTACACAAATACATACACACAAACACAAACACACACATCCGAACATACACACTCTACTGATATGTAACCTACTCTCTTCTCTAGGCCTAAGCAAATGTCAGAGAGCTCAGGTTCATAACCTGCTTTCTGGTTGGACATCTGGGTCTGACATAAGCACCACTTCCTCGTACAAAGCACAGTGTGAAGAGGTAAGGGGCAAACACACATAAAACACAAATATCAAAACATATGTAAAAAAACAAACGTTTATAATCATGCTACCACTAATTCTAACCTGAGTATGTTCTGGTTGACCAAAAGTTTTTCATTATGTTGTAGAGCGGGCTGTTCTCTGTGCTGCAGAGAGAGGGCGCCAGAGCCTTGTGTGTCAGTCCAGTGACAGGGGAGGTGCTGCAGAATGCAGCTATAAGTCCTGCAGGAGAACTCACATGTACTTGATCATCTTTCACTTCCACACACACACCTTATTAGTAATAATATTTCATACACTGTGGTGTTGATGTGTATCATCTGCTCTGTTGGGATGACATTAGGAAAATAGTTGAGCATTGGATTTGTGTGTGTGTGTGTGTGTGTGTGTATGTGTGTGCTTGCTTGCGTGCGTGCGTGCGTGTGTGTGTGTGTGTGTGTGTGTGTGTGTGTGTGTGTGTGCACAGGCCAAAGCTGGTGTGAGTTCTTGGCTAGTCTAGCAGACAACTCAGACCAAAAGCCTCAGTGTCAGCCAGATGGAACCTTCAGCCCGCTGCAGTGTGACATCTCGTCCTGTTGGTGTGTGTCTAATGATGGACAGGAAGTGCCAGAGAGCAGAGCCCCACGCAGTACAGGAAAGACACCAGCATGTAATCGTAAGACTCCCAAAAACGCCTCTGTCATTTACTCATTTTTGGATGGTCTTCTGTGGAAAACGTTTCCTCAATATTTTCTTTACGGTTGTGCTGTGAAAGAACACAAACTTAGCCGTGTTCTTAATGCTGGTTATTATTTGTGACGAAAATGTTGGACTTTGTGTACTTGAATGTGTCTGACAGAACCTCAGTGCCCAGGCCTCCTGACCCACGGCGCTCTACTATGTGACTCCACGGCAACAGGCAGCCAGAGCTGTCAGCTGCTCTGTCACCATGGCTACCAAAATGCTCTCCCCGTCAGCAGATTCCTGTGTGATGTGGACAGCCACACCTGGGTGACAGAGGCTCCCCTATCCGGTGCCTGTCAGAGTAAGCTCTTCCTGCCCTACCTCACCTGAAGTCTGGCTCCAGACTGATTCCACCTCTGAATAGACTCACACACATTGTGTGTGTGTGTGTGTGTGTGTGTGTGTGTGTGTGTGTGTGTGTGTGTGTGTGTGTGTGTGTGTGTGCATGTGTTGTGGTGTGTGCATGCGGCATGTTTGTGTGTGCCTGTGGCGTGTGTGTGTGTGTGTGTGTGTGTTGTAGGATCTCATGTGTTCCAGACCATGCAGAAGTCCGTGGAGCTGCAGGTTTCTCTGTCTGAGGATCAGTGTCCTTCTCTGGCCACTCGTCTTCAGACTAACCTTCTCAGTAAGATGGCCACCACAGGCCTCTGCTCCATCCAGGTACAACCATCTCTGTGTGCATTCTGTTACACATTTAAACATAGAGCATTTGGAAAAGATAAGTGTATAAGATTAAAAAACATTTGGAATCAGAATAATGATGACAATAATCTGACAAACAATACACAAACAATTTAGTATTATTTTGGTCTCAACATTGTAATCATGCAGAATTGATTTAATTGTGTGTGTGTGTGTGTGTGTGTGTGTGTGTGTGTGTGTGTGTGTGTGTGTGTCCTACAGCTGGGTCCACTTGGCCCCCCTGTCTCCATTTGTGATGACTCCTCTGTGCGTGTGGCGTGTGGCCCAAGAGAAATCAGGTTAAAGGTCACATGGAAAGCGGCTCTGGCTGACTTTGCAACCCCTGACCTTCCTGACCCTCTTGAAATTGGTGAGGACACAAACATTGAAACACTGCTCATTGAAGTTGTGAAGAAGGTAAAATGTTTCAGAAACAAAATCTATTTGATGTCATGTTGAAGTTTAGCTCTAAATGACTGTTTATTTGTTGTGGTCTCACGGGTCTCCTTTGCCTCCTAGACTTATCACATGGTGAGGTCAGAGTGCTGAGGCTGCTGCAGGAGCTGCTGGCCAGTGGCCCTGCTTTTCTGCAACTTTCCCTGACACATGTTGCTTCCATGACGAAGGCAAGTTTCGGTTGCTTCCCTGGTTACCAGCCCGGCAGAGAGGCCACAGGATGTGGTAGGTCACCAAACAGATTGAGTAGGACTCGACTATTCCAGCTGAACCTGAATAACTTCCCGTCATCTCTTCTTCTTCAGTGGTGTGTCCTGCGGGTAGTTTTTCCAGTGGCGAGGTATGTCGTCTCTGCCCCCAGGGAACCTATCAGAGACAGGAGGGGCAGGACGCCTGCGCCACGTGTCCCAAAGACACCAGTACAGCTGCTTCTGGAGCCTCCTCAGTCACGCAGTGTAAGTCCCTGACCTCTGACCTCCAAACCAACCACCTGTGTGCTCTGAACACATATCAACTCTAATTTGGCCGTTTGAAATCCTTCCATACACATGATGTTAACCGTCTGCAAAGATGATAACACATGTGGAATCCTGTATGAGTGATGTTATATGTTATATGAGTGATGTTATAAGTTATATGAGTGATGTTATATGTTATATGAGGGATGTTATACATGTGTGTTCCTTGCTGTGTGCGCCAGGCTTGACAGAGTGCCAGCGCAGGGGACTGAGGTGTTCAGAGCGCGGGGGCTTCCTGCTGGCCCAGCCTGACTCCCTGTCCACCATGTGGAGGTGTGGAACACCAGACGGGACCATGTTGGATTGGACGACCACTGAAGAGCCTCTCACAGAGGAGGAGTGCACAGGTACATACTGTACTGTACACACACAGCCTGCGTGGGAGCTTTGTGGTCAACACTTGAACGTGAAACACCCATTTGATGAGCAGGGGTGCTAAAAAAAGCCAGACAGGGAGAATCTGCAACTTCCTCAACCACGACATGAGCTTTTTGACAACAATTCTGACAAAATATGAAAAGAATATCAATTTGACCTTTTCTATGATTCAGTTAATGTGTGTGTTTGTCCATAGAGTTTCCTTTCCTATATGTTTTAGTGCAGAAGCTCTGAGACTGCCCGTTCTCAGTCTCTCAGAAATTACTAGAAATTAAATTATTAGAAATTACCTCTGCATCCACTTATGGATTTAAATGAATGAACTGATGTGATTATGTTTGTGGGTTAAAGTGCTTGGCAGGTTTGAAGCTGTCTCCACATCAGCACTTGTTGTCGGAGCAGGTGATGCAGAGGTTCTCATCTCTAAGTCCTCCGACAGCGACTTAACCAGTTACCTTCAGACCTGTGTGCAAGGTAAGCTGTACAGAACGGTTTATCATTCCCCAATACAACTAATAACAATCTAGCAAGATCCTGCAGTATTTCAGATGATCACTTGAAATACTAAAGTCGTTTTGTTTTATTTAAGATTTCCATACCCATGTTCAGTTTCAAGTCATTGAGTCAGAATGACCAGAATGGCTATGCTTATTCAAACCAACAGTCTGCAGTGGTTATTGTTCTGTAACTTTTACCTATCACACAAAGCCAAAACAAACAGGACCCAAAGTAGCTGCCCTTGGCAACAAGCTAGTTAACGTCCAAATTGCCATGGTACCAGACTCTCTGAGCATCGTATTCTTTCCCAAGTCGATGTTTCAAACACTGGACTGCTAATTGCCTGTTACTGCATAGTTCATTGATTGCTCTGGTTGTTCAGCATGCGCTGAGGAACTCTCATGTCACCACGTGGCGCTCTTCACCGAAGGAGGACGCACTCACTGTGAGCTGTACAGCACACACACATCCAACACAGTCTGCAACACCTCTGAACAGGTAGGACTGTGTACTGGCACGCACACACGCTCACAGACACACTGTAACACAGACACAGCAGAGAAATGAGTATACCTCTGGTTGTGGATAAAGCGTGAGGTTCTAGAGTTTCACTGGTGAATGTCCGTGCGTTGCAGGCTAGAGGTTTTCTGGCTAATCCTGAAGCCGTGTTGTTTGATCAGCTGAGCTGCTCCATGAAGGTCAAGGGGCAAGCTTCCGACCTGCTGGTGGTCAGAAAGAAAGGTACGATAACGACTTTGTTATATTTTGCTGTTAGAGGTATGTGTACATGTATTGCCATCGTTGATGCAAAGTTTGTTGATATTGTGTTTCGGGTCCGTAGGTCAGGAGTTTGCTACGCAGCACCAGAAGAGATTTGAAAAGCTGAAGTTCCGGAAGGCTGTCTCTGGAGTGTTCCGTACGCTGGTGTTCCCTTCAGGGGGAACCACTCTTACCGATGCCCACCGCTTCTGTCAGGACCATTGCAGTCGTGACACCTGCTGTGATGGCTTCATCCTCAACCAGAATGTTTTGAATGGAGGTAATTTAACAAACAATTGTTAAATCTTCTACATAGGATGATCCAGATACAATTAGACTTCATGAAAATCAACTGCACTACTGATATTATTATACCTCCAATATTCTATTATTTATCTGTTATTCTTCTCTGTTAATGTTTGTTGTATTCGGACACAAGTTTAAAGTTTGGGGTGTTTTTACGGCCATACAAAAATATACGTTTTAAGTATGTCTATCATTGTTATACATACTTATACATATACTATATATAAGCCTTCTTGAAATAAATCATATAATTTTGTATTAATTGTTTGTACATGCTGTTTATTGTTTCTAACACCAAAGACCAAATTGGTAACAACAGTGTGCTTGCACATGCATCGGCATAGCAGACCTTACACTTTACAGTGTCTTCCAGCCATTAACCATTAGTCCTCTGGTCACCCCTGAACCCCCAGGCACGTTACTGTGCGGCCTGCTTAGCCCTCCAGCAGTGCTGCTGTGTGGAGACAAGGACTGGGATGTGATGGGCCTGGCCACAGCTAGTCGGCTGTGTGGTGCAGGGCTATCGTACAACGAGCAACAGAAGAGCTTTGTCTTTGACTTTGGAGGCCAGGAGTTCACCATCAGTAAGAACGTCTAGCATTCTACGTCTCTCCTCCAGTGAGAATATGTCTCCTCTGTTTTAGTGAGGGCGTCATGCATGAGCATGGCTTTCTATCACCTCTACTGGAGGGGCACACTATCCATCAAATGATCTACCATATGTGTGTTTGTAATATATGTGTTTCAGGTTTTGTACTTCCAAACATACAATAATTGGTTTGTAGTCCTCTATTTCCTTTCCTTATAGATATTTGCTAACCCCAATTTGCATCTTGTCCGTATCAGCCGATGCAGCCCTGCCAATATCAAGCAAGAACAAGACAGACTATCAAGCTACCATCATTGGCTTCCAAGCCATCTACCTCCACACCGGTAATAATAATAATAATAATAATAATAATAATAATAATAATAATAATAATAATAATAATAATATCTGTTCGTCTCCATGTAACCTCCGGTGAATTGTTAAAACCTCGATCTAAAGCTCAGGACCCAAACACATCTGATGTTGCCGTAGATTGAGAGTATGTGCTGCTGTTCATATATAGTATTTTCTACCTGTGTGTGTTCCAACCCTAGCAGAGTCTCCACTGGCAGGTCCTCCTGACTCCTCTAGCTGCAGCAGCACACAGCCTAACTCCACTCTGACCTCCACACTGACCTCAGGTCAGTCACGGCTTTCTATGTACATATTAAATAAATAAGGATCTATAGCAGAGGTGGAACGAGTATCTTAAATACTCAATGAAAAGTAATTTTGAATAAAGGATACAGCTTAAAAAACATGTTTAGTAATAATAAGAGAATAATGTTGACTAAGAGTAGTTAAGTAGTAAGCTACAGGGTTACATTGAAATGTAAGCAAGTGAAGTGGTTGAAGTACATCAAATACAATAACTTCACACAAAGCCTTACTTGTTGGACTTACATAAAAAAAAAAAAATTTGCACTCGTTGGACTTACCTGCTTAAATAACGGTTAAAAAAATTAAATAAAAATAAAATAAAGAACAGCAGTACCTTACAAAAAACTCATGTCAAGTAATTTTTTTACCTTTGGTGCATAGCCTTTACATAATGACCCTGTAGGTCCTAGTGTGTTGGTGTGACTCGGAATCCATTGACCACCAGAAAACATGTACAGTATGTGTTTCTACAGCATCTGTGCAGGAGAGCTTTGAAGTCCTGGAGGCCAGCGCAGTAGTTGTCGACCCTCAGCGCAGCCCACCTGCTCTCACCTTCAGGCTCTCCAAACTGCACTTCACCTCACAGCAAGCTCAGCTCTGGTGCCTCAAACGTACGTGTGTGTGAATTATGCCTCGTGTGTGTGTGTAAAGGAAAGTGTTTGTATGTTTGTAACAGCATACAACAGTGGCTGTGTGTGTGTGTGTGTGTGTGTGTGTGTGTGTGTGTGTGTGTGTGTGTGTGTGTGTGTGTGTGTGTGTGTGTGTGTGTGCGGTACTGAACACGTGTGTGTGTGTGTGTGTGTGTGTGTGTGTGTGTGTGTGTGTGTGTATGTGTGTGTGTGCGGTACTGAACACGTGTGTGTGTGTGTGTGTGTGTGTGTGTGTGTGTGTGTGTGTGTGTGTGTCTATGTGTGTTAGGTTGCGAGGAGGAGCCGCAGTGCTCCACAGTGGACGTGCGTAAGGACAGGACAGACTACTGGACGTGCTCCCTCTACCCAGACAGCAGGGTGTGTGGGGCCTATGACAAGCCTCTCCGAGCCGCCTGCTCTCCTGTGCTCCCCCAACAACCTCACAACGCATTCTCCAAGAAGGGTGAGCACAGACACTGAAAAATAATAAAAATAATAATAATAATAATAATAATTCATTTTATTTACTTTTTTGTGCTTTTCTCGAGACTCAAAGTGCTTTTACACGAATTGGTCGCCAATTAATTACACAGAACGAACAACGAATGGACCGACTGTTATCAAACGCAACACTCAATCTGAAAACACACTGAAAAAAAGCAATAGACACTCAAAGGGATTTGTAGTTGAAGTAAATCGTGCGTGTGTTTTGTTTTGTGTAGTTGACCTGTCTGGACCAGTGGAGAGTTTCTACACTCGTGTTCCTTTCAAGAAGATGGTGTCCTACTCTGTGCGCAGCCGAGTCAGTTTGGGGGCCAAACCTCTAAACAAAGGGTAAGACCCCGCCCTAAAACACAACACGACACACCTAGCTTTCTCACGCACACCCAGCAACGCTCATGCGTATACTACGTTTTCGTCCTTAAATGTGTTTACAATTGAACTCTCAAATGGTAAAGAACAACAGGAGGAACCTTTGCTCTTTCAGATTCATGGAGTGTGAACGGACATGCGATGAGGACCCCTGTTGCCGTGGCATTGGTTTTGTCAGAGACACCAAGTCTCCAGGTCTGAAATGTTTCCATAACAATACAATCCATATGTTATTATACCTACTGTGACATGCACAACATTACTATAAATAATTACAGGTATACAATAACCAATGAGTTATTGTGTTGACAATGCTTATATGTATAGGTAGACAATCAAGCTTACTGTGTGCCAGAAGGGGGCAGTAATGTGTTTGTTCTCTGTCTGTCCAACAGGAGGGCCAGAGGTAGTGTGTCTGCAGCTGATCAGTCTGGGCATCCAGACGTGTGGTGAGAATGACACGACCACCTGGAGAAGCCAGGACTGCAGCCCCTCCGCAGTGCAGACCAACCTCTACCCCTTCGGCTGGTACCAGAAACCTGGTACACGCACACGCACGCACGCACGCACGCACACACAGCCCTGAACGAAACACAGCTTTGTGTGTTGGTTTTGTAAGTGGTGGTCTGTTCTGATGAAGTCCATGTGATACATGGTGTTGCCGTGTCCTTTCTCTCCCCAGTGAATCAGTGGACCAGTTCCCCAGCTCTCTGTCCTCGCTTTGACCTGCGTGACCCATCCAAGAATGGTAGGACATTCTAACCGGTGTTTTTCACCTTAGGACCCACTGATTAACTGGCACGTTTATACCAAAGCAGCATACAATGCTTAGAGGAACACCAACTTTATCTTCCACTTGCACATTATGGAGTATACCCTGATGGGTAAGGAGTTGAACTTGAATAGTGGATTTTAATACCAGTTGAAACCCTCTGCCCCCAGTGAGTCTGGACCAGTGGGCCCTTCTGGACCAGTCGTCTGTCACGGTGGACCCGGCTCTCTCCTCCTACGACGTGGTCCACATCAGCCAGGACATCGCTACGGACCCGGACCGCACCAGGGACTGGTGTCTGGCGGGTAGGAGCACATCCAATAACGTTACATATCCAAACTTTATACTGGGAGCAGGGCCAGGTATAGTATGTACAACTTCAACCCAAGGAGCTGTGACTGTACTAACACGGTTTGTCCTCTTCCCCCAGCTTGTGAGATGGAGGAGTCGTGTGTGGCTGTAGCCGTTAGCCAGGTGGACTCGGCCACCCGCTGTGTCCTCTACCCAGACACCCGCGCCTGTGGCCTGGGTCCAGCCTCCAGAGATCAGCTCTGCAGACTGGTGCTCAAAGAGCCCAGCGCCAAGGTCTATCTGCTGAGGAGTAAGGCCAACACATCCCATATTAACTTCACTTCATATATTGCTGGGTAGTGCTGACTAGTAGATGAAAAAATATCTGGATAGGTGTTCTTCTAATACAACGTCTCAGGACATTTACAATCGTTACTCGAAAGCACATACAGTAACAGTTACACGGATGGGTATTCAATTTTAAATAACACAGCAATAAATATTTTTTTATGTCCTTAGTTATATACAAGAAGTATATTGCACTATCATCTTATATAATTTTCCATTACTATGGAAATAAGTTTGTTATTTCCATGCAAATCCAGTTGTGGGTTTATTTTCTAGATCTCTCACCATCGTCAATGATCTCAGTCCTGATCCCCGGACATGGAATGTTGCAAGGTACCAACACACACATCGCTGTAGGAGCTGGAAGGAAGACCGTCAACCAATACCTGGGCGTTCCATATGCCCGTCCACCAATAGGAGCCCTTCGTTTCAGCTCACCCAAGCCGACAGAATGGAAAGGGACATGGAATGCCACCATGCCCAAGTAAACTGGCTTTAGTGTGTGTGTGTGTGTGTGTGTGTGTGTGTGTGTGTGTGTGTGTGTGTGTGTGTGTGTGTGTGTGTGTGTGTGTGTGTGCGTGCGTGCGTGATTGCGTGCGTGCGTGTGTGTGTGTGTGTGTGTGTGTGTGTGTGTGTGTGTGTGTGTGTGTGTGTGAATTTATCAAAACACACTTTCATTGTTGTTGTTTTTGTTGTGCAGAGCCAGCTGCTTACAGCCAGGAGATCTTGAGTCTTCTTCCAGCAGCGAGGACTGTCTTTACCTCAACATCTTTGTCCCCAGCACCATTGTAAGCCTCCATCTAGACAAATGAAGTTTGCAAAAGAAAAACATAACTTTGAAATTCTTAGATATAAAACGTTTTGTGTTTGTTGTTTTATGTGTGTGTGTGTGTGTGTGTGTGTGTGTGTGTGTGTGTGTGTGTGTGTGTGTGTGTGTGTGCGTGCGTGTGCGTGTGCGTGCGTGTGCATGTGTGTGAGTTTCAGAGGGGAAGCGTTCCGGTTCTGGTTTTCTTCTACAACCCTTCTAGCTCGTCCAGTCAGGGCCCAGGTCTGCTAGACGCCTCCTTCCTCGCTGCTGTGGGTGACATTATTGTGGTGACAGTCAACTACAGAACAGCTGCTCTTGGATTCCTCAGTACAGGTACACACACAAACACACACATACACACACACAGATACAAACACAAAAACGCAGAGACAGTCGAGGTACCTTGTAAAAAGAAAACATGGTGTAAAGACCTTTTATTTATACATTGGCGGTAATTGTTAATTTATGATAAGCGCAAATATAAACCTAAAGGCCACTGAAAAAACTGAGGTGGATTTCCTTCCTGTAAGAAAAAGCATGGAACGGTTTGCGATGGTACAGTCAATGCGTGGTTGTGTTTGCATCAGGCACGGCAGAGTTGCCCGGTAACTACGGACTGCAGGACCAAGTGTTAGCACTCAGCTGGGTCAGAGACCACATCTCTCTGGTGGGCGGGGACCCCAGGAGATTGACAGTTGGGGCAGAGCGCCGCGGTGCTGACATGGCCAGCCTCCATCTTCTAACTCCGTCCACTCCTCCCCTTTTCCAACGGATGCTGCTCATGGTGAGCTGCCGTCTGACCCGGATGGTGACATACTGTATCTCTCTGACAGGTTTAGGACCAGCAGTGTGACCCACTGTGTGTGTGTGTGTGTGTGTGTGCGTGTGTGTGTGTGTGTGTGTGTGTGTGTGTGCGCGCGTGATCTCTAGGGGGGTTCTTTGTTCTCTCCAGCGGTGGTGCAGAGTGTGTCGAGTGCAAAGCGACAGGTGGAGGACCTGGCCAGAGAGCTAGGCTGCCTGACCTCGGACACCAACCTTGAGTTGCTGGCTTCCTGTCTCAGGGATGTTTCTGCACACACACTCAATGCAGCCCAGACCAAGGTAGGCAGTAGCCACACTCTCATACCTCCCTCTGTTTGTAAATGACATAAACTTACTTCAGTATGTGGAAGAGCAAGCCACCCTTAATAACTTTCATTTAGGGAGGAAACAGTTTTCCTAAACTTTCACTTGAATGCCTTGAAACCCTGTTTTGGTGAGCCATAAGCAGATAATATAAATAATTACAATCTTCTCTGAAACGGTGTGTTTGTTTTGTGGCCCCTAGCTGCTCTCGGTCCGCGGTCCTCTCCAGGCTTGGGGGCCAGTGGTGGACGGGGTAGTGGTGCCCCGAAGGCCCAGTGTGGCGCTGCAGGCCGGGGCCTTCCACAAGGCTGACCTCCTGCTGGGCTCCTCTCAGCAGGACGGACTCATCAGCAGAGCAAGGAACATCAAGGTACTGTCAGTTTGAATCCCCTGGCTTGGCTTGGGCCATAACCCTGCCACTAGGATTGGTACCTGACCTTGGTCCTCAACCAGTTGTTCTGCCTACTCATAGTCTTAACGTATCTAGCAGGATCTGTAAGTTTAGAGCACCACTTCTTTTAAAATTGAGGAGAAAGCAACCTGCTCCTCCACATTTAAAATAAACACTACTACCTTCAAGAGTTAGCTTTTAAAAAAAAGTCTAAGTAGTCGTCGTCACTATAATAGATGCAGTTCAGAAAAAGTCACTGGGATTTCTACTGCTTTTCTCCTCTGGTTCCACCAGAACTTTGAGGCCCTCCAGGGACGAGTGGACGGTAAGACAGCCTTCTATGAAGCTTTAACCAACTCCCTGGGAGGAGAGGAGGCCAACGCGCTGGTGAAGGAAGCAGCTACATGGTTCTACTCAATGCAGCACTCTCCGACGCCAGCAGGATACAGCGTCTTCTCGCGAGCTCTGGAAAACGCCACAAGGTCAGAAATACACTGGTCTGAATTACTGAGTGTCTTACATTTCAGAACTGGTCCATACCCCCACTACTTTAGCCCAGGTTAGTCCTGGTCCATACCCAATCTGTACTAGCCCAGGTTAGTCCTGTTCACACTTCAGAAATGATCCACACCCACACTACTTTAGCCCAGATCAGTTCTGTTCACACATCAGAACTGGTCCATACCCACACTACTTTAGCCCAGATTAGTCCTGGTCTATATCCACACTGTACTAGCCCAGGTTAGTCCAGTTCACACTACAGAACAGGTCCATACCCACACTACTTTAGCCCAGATTAGTCCTGTTCACACTTCAGAACTGATCCATACCCACACTGTACTGGCCCATAGTAGTTCTGTTCACACTGCAGCACTATGTTAACTATGTTATCACAATGGACTTCTGTTTACGCAAAACTTTCTCCGGCTTCAGAATACATGTCCAGAAAGTTCAGTTCAGCTGGATACATTAAATGACACTGAAATCCGTTCTTGTTGCTATTTCAGAGATTTGTTCATTGTGTGCCCTACCCTGCTAATGGCCAACTGGGCAGCGTCCAGCAAATCCAAAGTGTTCCTCTACCACCTACCCGATGCTACAGCCCAAACCAGGTAATTCCTTTGTTCTGCTTAGTGCTGCTTGTGTTATTACATCTGGGCATCCCATTCCAACCAAGACAGAGTTCGCACGGCAAGGGTAGTAACTGTATTAGGATGTTTGGGATGTTTTTAAAAGTGCAATGGGGGACTCTAATGGTTCTTTCTAGACAAAAAGTTGTTATGTTTTGTTGTTTTTTTCCAGTGTTGACACTTCAGTGCCGCTGGACGTTCGGTACGTGTTTGGAGTTCCCCACCAGCCAATGAGCTCAGAGCGTTTCACCTCCACAGACAGACAGTTATCACTCGGCATGATGACCTACATCTCCAACTTCATCAAGACTGGGTAGGCTAACCACACCAGTGTGACAGCAAGGACCTTATCATCATCACGCATCAGGTCCCCATTTAAAACTCCACCTGACCTTTGACCCCTCCAGGGATCCTAACCGGGCCCAGGCGTCTTCCCGGTTGGTTCTGGGAGCGGCTCTGTCCCCCTGGTCGTCTGTCCTGCCCAAGCCTGCCCCCCTGTCCTATAAGGAGATGGAGGCTGGCCTCAGGGAGAGGGTGGGCCTCCGCACAGCCCAGTGCTCCTTTTGGTCTGACTACATCCCCAAGCTGGCTGCCAGCACTGGTAATTGCAAACACTGACCAGACACAAGCTTACCAACATAAATTACGTAGACAAAACTACAGTAGTACACACATGGGTTAGCCAGCCATATATCTGTGATGAAGGCAAACAACAAAATTGGTTATTCTGGTATTTCTTGCATGTTTCTCTGACTTACAATGTGTAAAGAAAAAGTCTCTAATAGTTAACCACTAATGCCATGTAAGAATAGTGTATGACAGTGGTTATACTGCAATAGATCCCATCGGAATAAACTTACTCACAAGTTAAATTATTCCGCTCGACTAAGCAGCTGGGATATTTTCACTTCAGCCAATTTTAACAAGAACACCTGTGTTGGGTTTGAGTTGTCCTTCGTGCTGGTAAATGATGGTTCCTAGTTGATGTGTGCGCTGTCTTAATGCCTAGCAGCCCAGTGACACTGGTCACAATAACACCATGTTTCCTCTGCAGTCTGAGTAACACTTGTCTGTTTTCTTTGTCTACAGCACAGCTTTTTTTTACTGAGCTGGAAAAGGAATCCGATGTCCAGCCAACGCTGACTGCCGTCTTCCCAGCAGCTGTGACACCAATTCCATCACAGTCTGGAAAAGATGCCTACAGTTAACTAGCAGACCCACCAGAGCCTAAATTAAAGACTGTTCAAATTGTTCCAAAGCCCATACCACTATTTTCATGCTGATATGATCAATGTTGGCTTTTTTGTTTTGCAAATAGTCCACTGATCCAGACCTCTCCGACTGTGCCTTTGTTACTATTTGAATAACATAATAAATGCATTCCAAATTACTCAGTTGATCTGTTTATCCATTGCCACACTGTGTCCATGTATCCAATAGGACGTAAAGATGCTGATTGGATTTTATTTTACTTTATCGACCCAAAATACTTATCAGCAAACATATTATTGATAAGGTAAACACTCAACAAACAATACCACTATAGACCATAGGAAGCATCAATATTATCTGAGCTGCCTTACGAAGTATAAAAGTTTGGGCATTTACAAAAACATTGCTTAAATTCATAGTCCAATCAATTTGACATCAAAATTATCATCAAGCTACTTGCACTTCACTCTTTCAATACTAATAATTATGATATGATATCCATAGAGACAGAATGATATTACCCTCAGCTAATAATATACAGTTAAGCCCAAAAATATTTGGACAGTGACACAATCTTCATGATTTGGGCTCTGCATGCCACCACATTGGATTTGAAATGAAACAACTACAACGAAATTGAAGTGCAGACTTTGGTTTAATTTTGAACAAAAATATATATTCTGCCTTAAATCAGAAGTATACAAGATAACCAGACAAACATACTCTTTCATACCATATTAGGCACAGTTCAGTTAATCTCTACAATACATTACATCATAATCAATGTGAATAATTTATACATGTCTATGTGCATAAAAAATAAGCTTTTTTCTTGATGCATCCAGGTTGGGCATCTGTCAGAATGCAAACAGGTGTTTTTGAAGCAGCTGATAAATGGTTTGCACCAAGTTTAATGTCAGTAGCAACACAGGCAGGGCTGCACTGTTGTCTTCCGTGGCTGCAGTTCCCAAGCTCACCAGGCTGTACCAAACTGTTGATTTGGCCACTCCTAACATTTCTGCTATCTCTCTGATGGATTTCTTCTTTTTCAGCCTCAGAAGACTTTGAGATGTTGTGTGTTCACAGCAAAGTGAAGAGGTGTTATTTTTTGCAGTTAGACTAGGAAAATAATAGAGGGCTTCAGGAGGATTTCTCTGGGGTTCAGGACTAGGCCATTTTGTCCAAGGCTGTTGTCTGTAATCTGAATAATTTATACATGTCTATGTGCATAAAAAATAAGCTTTTTTCTTGATGCATCCAGGGGCACTCAAACAAACAGGCTTTTGAAGCAGCCAACTCAAGTTTTGGAGGAGGGCTTGCTCGAAAGTAGGTGTGGAACAGGAGGCTGTCTGGCAGCGCATCAGCCTGGTCATGCTCGCGGACGACACTGGAGGGAGATAGAGACTTAGTCGAGTCAAGTTACGGGTTTTGACCGGTCGAACCCATTACAAACTGTAAATGTTCCCATGTTGAATGAAATCTAATAGGAGTTTGATTGAGGGATGAAACAAATGAGTGTATTTTTGTAATGAATTTTTCAACTCACCAGATTCAAACATTCAAACTTTAAAAATGTGCAGATTACAGTGGCACCCAATGGGGACCAGCGAGCACTGTTAGGTGCATGTATTTTACAAGATAGGCACTTTTGCTGCCTTGATCAAGTAGAATGAGGTAGAATTGATCAGGCCAAAATGCAATTGGCTCAAGTTTTAGACTTGCATTGAATAGGCTGTACGCACTGTAGCCAAGGCCCTGGATGAAGTATTTGATTGCCTCTGTAAGTTTGGCTGGCTGTTCCACCTGGGGCAGTCCTCCACAATCAGCCATCTGGAGACACAAATCCCAGGCCAAACATACATACATAATAGTGCATAATTTTTAGGCAGGGGATGCTGTTTTGAAGGCAAAGGGTGGCTACACCAAATGTTGATTTGATACAGATTTGATTTTCCCTCACTTTGAATTTCATGAATTAAAGAAATAAACAATTAATATTTATATTTATATATATATTTTTTTACTTTAAAGACTTCACAGCTGCCTAAAACCTTTGAACAGTACTGTAGGTCAAAAGAGATGAGTTAGTTAGTTAGTTAGTTAGAGGTAGAAGTAGTTACTTTGAGCAGTGTGGTCTTTTTGGGATTTAGCCTGAAGTTGACGTCAACCACAGCCTCAACAGCAGGAGAGTTGTCTCCCACAACCAGCAGGGTGGGGCACCTGCACTCACAGAGACAGATTGGGATCAGGCTACGGGCTCAGGGGCCAGAGGGCTACAGCCAGAGGTGAAGGTAAAACTCACAGCAGGCTCTTCACGTTGGTGTTTGACCCGATGACAAGCCTCTTGATCTCCAGCGCCTGACGATAATTGTAGACATTCCAGAATTGGCCCAGGTTGGACTGGTTGACTGAAGTTGTGATGTGTTTCCGATATGTGGCAATTAAATCATGGTTGGTGTGCATCTCCTCCTACACAAACAAACCCCGAATGGACACACTCACAGAGTGAATTAATTTTGCCTGTGACTTGTTTATCCTGTTGACAACCGGCTAGACTCTGCCATGCCAACTCACCCTTCCAAACAGGTGTGAAATAATGGTGTTTGATAGTTTCTTGGTCAGGCTTGTAATCTGTTTGCAGACACACACATTTGCTATCAGCAAATTGCACACGCATATAACCCCCCCCCCCCCCTCCCCAAAACAGATCAAAAGGTAGTTAGTTACCTTCTGTGTGACAGAGTCTATTAGGCCCTCAGCATCAGCATTAATGTTAATGAGAACCAGGCCCTCCACCTGGTCAGGGTTGTTCAGCTACACACACACACACAGAGAGAGAGAGAGAGAGAGAGAGAGAGAGAGAGAGAGAGAGAGAGAGAGAGAGAGAGAGAGAGAGAGAGAGAGAGAGACACAGAGAGAGAGGGAGAGAGAGAGAGAGAGAGAGAGAGAGTTGTGTCTGTACTGTAGGCCAATAAGTTATCTAAAGTTTCATACACCTTATCTAAAGTCTCATATACATTGCAGAAAGACATGGTGATTCAGTAAAGTCATGTTCAAAGAGATGGCTATTATCTGTGGCACTATAACAGACCAAGAGTTCATTTAAAGGTTGTTTAAGATACAATACAACATGTAATCTAGGAAACAGTCTATTGCCTTTAATTCCATATGTGTCCATTTTGATTTGATTTCCAAAGTTTAAATGAAAATTATTATTTTATTTTAATTGAGAGGAAACCCACAGCAAATCTGGCTAGAACGTTGGCTCCTGCTCCAACTCCCAAGCCAATCACACTGTTGAGTCTAGAAAGCAATGATATGGTAGAATTGAGTTATGGTGAGACTACTAGAAGTTGCAGTAGCGGGTTAAGTTAACTGATCCTTAACCAGAGGAGGACCAAAAGACGGGCGCTACAGACTTACCCAAAGTGCTTGAAAATTAATGGTAAGGTTTTTGAAAGCTGCTTCATAGAGGGATATATGTACCTATTTAGAGAACGGAAGATCACACACAAACAAATCAGAATAAAATTAACCAAACAATTTATAATACAATATAACGTTGCACTTTTAGATATTCCAATACACAAAGAAACAATACATAAGAAAGAAAAAGGAAGCTGAAGTTTCCCCTTTAGTGTGAATTCTGTCTGAGGTTAATGCTAAGGTAAATAGTTATCCAGAGGAGAGGGTGCTGTCTGAGGTTAATGCTAAGGTAAATAGTTATCCAGTACAGGGAGCATTGTCTGAGGTTAATGCTAAGGTAAAGAGTTATCCAGAGGAGAGGGTGCTGTCTGAGGTTAATGCTAAGGTAAAGGGTTACCCAGTGGGGAGGTTATCAGCTCCTTCGTGTTGTCCTGGAGCATTCACATGAATCACAGCAAAATGATTGGTGATCTCCACCATATCCCTATGGTTAAACAGGGGGTCAAAGCAAGTCTTGTCTGCAGGCAGACAGGAGTGATATTGATTTAGAATTATTGATGCACCTTCGCAATACTTCTGCAACATGTCACATGTTATATTTGTACACATATGTCTGCATATGTTGAGAAAACGGCCCACTTCAAAACATAAGACCATGTCATGATTGAAATAAGGACCTGAGGTAAGGTTTGAAAAGGAACGTACGGTTTAGTCCCACATCATGGTAGGTGAGGATAACTTTATCACTGATAACCCCCATGACAGCACAGTGGACCTTCCCATATGGGGTCTCCACATCCTCATCCTGAAAATAACAAAACAAATTTATGACAAACAAGGGCAAATAAACAGTCTGTAGGTTTCAGTGGAGTAATGCACATCCAGGCAGTAACCCTAGCAACCAAACCACTATGTGTGAGTCAGAGCCTTTTGCCTAAAATGATAATAATAATAATAATAATAATAACAATAATACATTTAATTTGAGGGCACCTTTCAAGACACTCAAGGTCACCTTACAGTAAATATTACAATTACAAAATACAACATGAATTAAAATCATATATAAAATAAAAGTAATTCAGCAACAGAGTAACAATACAGCCCCCGATAGCAATGATGACAGACACATCAGCAATGCTTTTCTGGGAAAGGGGTCATGTCGTCAGCTATGATACTGACTACTGCTATTTCGTGGTCCCCCGAAAACATGGCTGCAGTGTTATGCTACTTGGCCCGGTAAAGTTAAACGATAAAACTGGATAAGGGTTAAATATTTCAATATACAAAAATATAATAATATAATACAATATTATATCTGTATACAGAGCTAATATGCTTTGTGACTGTAAGATGCAATAGCTGTGATCTCCCTCCATGTCCACTAGTTAGAAGCTGGTCCAAGCCCAAAGTGTAGATTTGATTTGGAGGAGGCGACAGAGCCAATAGTCCTATTTCCACACATCCTAAAGAGTGTAACGCCCCAACCCCCCCCCCCCCAAAAAAAATAAACAACTGCTCATAGTCCCTACTCCAGCTATTTATGACAGAACCTCCTCTATCTGTGCATCAATTTCATATTACTCTCTCAATCACTGACATGCAGCAAGCCCCTGTTTCTATAGTACATCTTACTATGACATGCTATTTCCGGGAAAGTGGTGGATCATGTTCTGTGACTCAGCTTGCTACATTGAAATTGTTGACACGTTGTTTAGTGTATCCACTCAAATGCAACAGGGAAAGTATAGATGTTATTACAGTTGGAGTCCTGACTCCTGATGTCTCACTGTACTATTAGTTCCATCCTGATCCACACACCTGTCCTCTATTTCTGACAATAACCACTGCCCTGCTGGTCAAACATAGGCTCATTTGGTGCCACACTCCTTCTCAATCCTTGTGTTCGCCACCCTCAATAGTCTAATTTTCACTGGTGCACATAACTAGTGCGGATGCGTTGTCAAAATAAAGGACAGGGACAGACCATACATTCGGATTTCCTCCATACATCGCTGGCAAGCTAGCCATGACAAATGTGTTAATGTTAACAATAAGTTGTTATTCATGTAACCTTTTGCCTTCAATCTTGATTAAGTGGGTGTGTTTTTCCCCCAGCTAATAGTTTGCATGCGTTACAAATAGTTTACGTTACAACAAAGGGCAGTGATGCCGACAGCTTGTAAGATAACCATGAAAGTGTAAAGCATGAGAAACAAGCAACATTTCCAAGTGCTCCCTTGAGAACTAGACCATAAAAAACGTGCACCCTCTGCACAAATACATGACTTTTCAGCAGAAACAAAATGGTTTGGTGGTATGGTTACTCTTTAAAGTAGCTTTGAAACAGACAGGCTACACAATTATTAAATAGATACATAATTGAACCTCTGCCTAACAAAGTCACTCACCTTGTACCTGTCAGTGCTCTCTTTAACACACGTCATGCTGTGGGTTGGGATTGTACCAAATATTAAATCAGACAAAATGGGTCTGGAAGAGGACAGAAAGAAAGAGAAAGGCTGAAAAGGTGACTGAACTATGACTGAATGACCCAACAATAGTGTCCAAGGTGATGACTAGAACTAAACTCATCTATGAAATTTAAATTCGCTCTGTGACCTAGTGCAGTGACGAACGTTCGATTTCTCAAAGGTTGGCATATTAGTTTCCGGTTTGGTTTAACGGTTTTCCAAACAAAACTTTAGTTTTTTTCGAGATGCCTTCAAGATCTGCCTATTATAAACGTGGGCGATGTCCACAGTATTGGTGCCTGTTCCTCTGCTCCTAGGAGCAAGAGCGAACAGGGGTTCCAGCAATACATATCAAGTTATCTGCACACAACTACTAGGGTAAGAAGATAACGTTATTGTACAACTAACGCCTTTCGTTTTTAAGCTAGCCTGTTACCTGTGTTAGTTGCCGACATGTTAATTTAGCGTTGCTTTTGTTCATGTTAGCTTGTCGTTTTTCTTAAATTTGAAACACTTTTGTTCGTTGTTTACGGTTTAACATTGTGTCCCTCGCTCAGTTTTTAATAAAGATCAGGGCACAGGTGAAGTGATTGTCAGGGCGTTGTTCTAGAGGTCCATGAAAAAGTCGAAAAGCCTCACAGTTTGAGCGTCTGAATATGATGAAGCTAGGATCTAGTATAAGCCAACTGTTATAAGCATGTTACTTTAATAACCCACTTTCCCCGGGATTCAGTTAGTGTCATACTATGTTAAGCATACTTGAAAATAAGAAATAAAGGTCAAGAATAATGGCTAAAGTATGTTGCTAAGTTTGTCTAGCAAGTTTTAGGCAGGGATGCTGTTTTGAAGGCAAAGTGTGTGGTTACACCAATTGATTTTTCTTTTCACTCACTTTGGATTGAAAATATACATTTTATTTTTCATCTAAAGTGTGAATGCCCAAATAGCATGAAACTTTATACATATGACCTAGGGTAGAGTCTTAAGTCAACAACTACAAGAACATTTAAACATTTTTTAACAAAAAAACAAGCAAAACAACACTGATGTATACAAAACTAGTCCCTGCCAGCTATTTGTTTTCATTAACCAATACACTGTTTGCAATTGGTGCTAATTAAGGACACAAGAAAAGGACAACAGAGGAAGCGAGTCACTGTTGAGACATCCAGAGACGCACACAGTTCAAATTTTGACAACCAATGTGCATGTGGCCACAAAAGAGCAGAGGAACCCTTCTCTTTACAGTACTGGTATTCTCCAATTTGCAAACACGCTGGAGAGATACTACACAGGACTTAAATGCTGGAAACAAAACATTTGTAATAATAGCTTTAGAATATGATCGAAGTTAATATATAAAAAAGAACTCTTGACAACATTACCTGGAGTCCCAGTCCGAGTCATCACTGAGCAAGTCCAAGTCAAGTCATGAAAATCAGAATGAGAGTCCGAGTCCTGGGCTTGAGTACTAAAGCACTGACATGTTCTATCTATAGTGTTCTCTGTAATCTCGATAATGTGGCCAAACTGTATCACACTTTTTGGCACTTTGTAATGTTTTTTAGTTTGCTGCGTATAATCTGTATCACATTTTTCAACCCATGACTGACAAATGGGACTCTGATTTGCACTAGAAATGCAAACATCAATATTGAAAAAAACTAAAATTGTGGTTGTCTTGTGCTTGGTTTAGTCCAATTCTGATTGTTGTTGTTTGTTGTTATCGGTCCGGTTTTTTATCGATTTGCTCATCGATTCCTAATACATTTTCTGTGCGGAAAAAAAGAAGCCTACACAGGTTTTCAGTATCAACGCAGCTCTTTTTAAAGTTACTAGAGGCAGTTAATCTGTAGGAGGTGATTCTGGCGATCCCTACCATTTGCTTGGTGAGATTATTTTCCCTAACCGTCTCAAAGAAGTTGTGCAGGATGCTGGCGGTCACTGCATATCGCTAGCATGATCAACGACTACACTCCAAGTATGGGAATCTCTTCCTGATTTAGTGACGCGATTCCTTTTGCCATAAAGCAATTCATCCCGGTTTTACGGAGAACGTACCCGGTAGCAGACAAAATTTGTGTTAAATATTGAGACTTCAAGAGGAACCATAATTTCTTTTCATTTATCATAGACATTACAATGTGCTATCAGAATAATCTTTTGACAATACGTTAATAAGCAAGTTGCCTATAGTTGCTTTAATATATGACCATTGAACATACTTTTCTTATAAAAATATATAACAAGCAAAACTAATATAAAATTAGCACAAAGTCATCGTCTAAAATGGAATAATGAGGATATTTGTATACATTCGTTTTCATTTAGGCGTTCTTAGTCAAAGATAAAAATGACCGTAATGATTTTTATTCTCGGAATCAATGACTCTTATGCGCCGTAGAATGCATGATATACTGATATATAAGAGAATGTTTAGTCGAAATATGTTTTAGCATATTGCTTTTGTTTTCACCCTTACTACAATTTTACGCACATCGCAAATAACACTGTCTCCTGTGTTTTTCGTGTGCAGCCACGCTTTGGAGTGTTTAATTTGGAGAAAAGCCACGCTGCGGCTTTTCATTGGAGCAAAACATGTCGTCATCTCTAAGAGTAATCGATAACTTCAAAAGCATCCGATTCCGATGGATTGGACAATTTTTAACCAGTTCTCAGCTGGAACCGGTTCTCGATTCCCGTCCCTAATGCACGTTTCGATGTATGAACCGTGTGTCTAGCATGTACGGTTATTGAGATACAGCTGTCGGAAAACAATACAGAAGAAACTATAATAATGAGTATGCAAGAGTATATTGTGTACAAGTGTTTATATAATAATAATTGAATGGGTAATTGAATAATTTAATGTATTTTAATTGAATCAATGCTTTTCTAGACACTCAAAGCGTTTTACACCATAGGGGTGGGCTTGGCAGCCCTTTGGCACCAGACTTGCTTACCAAACATCCGTCTATGACCTGCTGAGAGCCACAAGGGGTAGGAGAGAAAATTGGGAGCTGAGGGTTGATTGGGTGGCAAAGATCTTTATAGGGCAAGGTAGGGCAATTTAGCTAGACACAATTTAGGTTAACACCCCTACTCTTTTTGAGAAGTACCATGGGATTTTTATCGACCACAGCTAGGACACCCATTTAACGTCCCATTCAAAAACCAAACTCTGTATAGGACAGTGTCCCTGTCACTGTTCTGGGGCATTAGGCTGCCACAGACCATAGGGTAGAGTGACCTCTTGGTCAACCAACACCACATCCAGATGCAATTGGTCTCTGCTTAACAGACAAGCCAGAGGTGGCATGCAGGATGCTATTGGTGCATTGCTTCAGTGCTTCATTTGCCTGGTAGAGAGGGTTCCTTGATTTAAAGGGGTTAAAACAGACATTCTATTGGCTTTCCTTTTACTTTCTAGAATAGCTTTTCAAGTTAATGTTAGCTTGACCAGGTTTGGGTTGGGTTATAATATGGTTATTATATTATATTAGTTGATTATGTTTTGGTCCCTTCAGCCTTGTCTGTCAAATACATGCTAAAGAGTAGCCTGAAACAGATACTTTGTGGTGTGTCACGCTGTTCACCCGATTGTTATCTCTTATAGTGTACAGGAACACTACAAGCAAATCTGTACTGTTCCTGTAGGGTGCAGTGTGGTGGTAAGTTGTGCAGAAAAGGTTTGTAGAAACTATTTCAATAAACAATGGCAAGCTCATCATTCTTGGAATACTAACATACAAATATCTTTATCTCTGGAAAATGTCTTCCACAAGAAAACGCTAATTAATAATTTAATCAAAGTACAACTACTTACAACTATTTTATTTTTGTTATAACAAATAGCACACAAATATACAGTTTTACCAAAAATGGCATGACAACAGTGATTCCTCAGTATTTCTGCTATCAGTGGGGAGATGGCTGCTGTTTGTATGATCAAGAGCACATGAGGCTGTGTCTGTGGCGGCCCTGAGTTCGTGTTAGTATGTGAGGACAAGTACAGTATATGACATGAAAAGGTTTCAAGAGTTCCACAACTGTAACTAACAAAGAAGTTGAACCTCCGGCCATAATTCTGTCTGTTTGAATGCGTGTTCACATGGAGCAGCACTTGTTTTTGTGTGTGTTTGGGTCTTTGATGCGGAGCCGATGTTTAGAACGGTATTTCTCCAGGTAAGTGAGCTGTTTGCTGTTGATCGCCCCGCGACGCTTCCTGGAACACACAAGTGCACACCAACACAAACATAGTTTATACCAGCCAGTCCAGTCAGTTGATTTGTATCCTTCATGATTGACCAGTAGGTGTTTGCTTACTGTCTGATTAGCTGAATAGCATCTTCGTACTTCATGCCACTTTCTATGAGGGCTAGTGCCACAAGGACTGGAGCCCTGCAAACAAAACCATATACACACAGAGTTCAGAAATGGAAAGGCAGAGGTGTGTGTGTGTGTGAGAGAGAGAGAGAGACACACTCACCGGCCCAGCCCAGCTACACAGTGAACTGCAACACAGCATCCAGGATCTTCAGCAAACTTTTTCTTAAGCAGACTCAGCCAATCATCAACAATCTTACTGGGAGGTGGGGCACCATCATCAAAAGGCCAATCCTGAATTTTATATTATATTCATAAAGATTAGTAGAATTCCTGGGAATCAAGGGCAATGGTGTTGGAAAAATAAATAATGACTGAACAGACTCACTCTAAAATATTAAGCAGGTCAGAGCTTTGAAGGACAAGGCCTGTACCAGCACAGGGCTATAAATAATGGCTCATACATGTCTGGTATTTATAGGCAGTCAATCCTGTGAAAGGGTGTGTCTTGCTCTCAAAGTCAACACAGACTGGTTACTGAAATCTAGCCCCAGCAGGCAAGCATCCTAAGCTCAGGTCATGTTGTTTCTCTATGTGTGTTGATGTGCATGTCCTCTCACCACAACAGTGATGCCATCTTGTTCCAAAGAGGTTTTGTCGTAGGTAATCTCACACACACGGACAACCGTGGTGGCACCAAATGTCTTTAAGTCCTGCAGGGGTCAGGATAATTCAGGTCACAGAAGAAAAACAGTACAGCTATCTATAGTACCATCTTTCTTGCTAGTTGTTTATAACCTGACCCCCAACTAGCCATACATAAAGAGATAGTAGTGTGGTAAGAGTAACAAGCTACCCTTCATCAGCCTTGCCAAACAGATCGGTGCATAAAATGATTATTTTTATTAGTATCTCACTAGAATCTAGTGACTAGATGGTTTGGCGGGCAATAATGGTGTGGTGCCAAAGTGTTGGGAGGGTGGAGTGTGATTTCAAAAGGGGTACATACAAACGATGTGTGTGGCTTGGCTTGGTTGGTCTAAATACATTTTTCTTGTGCCTCACCTCAATAAAAGAACTGAGGGTGCTGTCCGTGGGGTTGTGAGTGATGAGGAAGCGCATGTTTTTGTGGCACAGCTCCACAGGAGCTGGCCGATTCAAGTTAGCCATGCTGATGCCTCAGTCTTTGATAGGCCACAACTCAGAAGGCTACGAGCTGCTAGCCACAGTCCACCAGGCTGCTAGCCACAGTCCAAACTGCTAGCCACAGCTGGTAGCCACAGTCCAGCCTGCTAGTTTCAGTTAACAAGCCTGCTAGTCCCAGTCTGCAGTCTGATAACTGGTGAGACAGTCTGGAATAGTAATATCTTCCTGTCACTTGGCAAACACTGTACTGTTTTTTCTGAAGCCGGTTGGTCCCACACTCTTTACCCCATGAGCTAGCTGGCAAAGGGGTCAAAGGGTGTTCAGGTAGCCCCTAGTGCAGCAGGGTGGAGCATGTCCTCAAGCAGGTATGTCTAGACGTGTTGGGCATGGCAGTAATCACCACTCCCCTGAAGGAACTCCATCAACTAGGGCCTCTGTAGACAAAAGAGAACAGTCACAAAGGGAAAGAGGCAGACCTTTCCAGGCTTAGGACCCAGGCATGTATCGACCTATTGAGTCCAATAATCTGATATTCTATGCAAACCAGGGCTGTATTTAAGATGCATTGATCAGGTGGGTAGGACAATGAATTGCCCTGGAATGGAGGCTGCTTTAAATTGCCAGTCAATTATAGCACCAATTATGATGGAGCTATATGTGGTAACAGTTACTTGTGTCACACGCAACAGGTGTATTGTTGGGGGGACTTTGGGTCTCGGGACAATATGAAAGGAATACATTCGGGATACAGACTAGTTAAATTGCGTTACCAAAATAGCTCCAGATTCTAAGTAAATAAGCATACATTTTGCACCTTCAAACTTCTTACCTCAATATCACACTGCTAAGCTTTTGCTAAAGCCAAGCTTTTGGGCTACCTTCATATAAAGCTGTTGTCTCCCTCTCTCTCCACTGACCTTTTAGTAGATCTCTTGGTGAGGAACAGAATATCCTTATCCCTTCTGAAGGCCTGTATTACAACAATATCCCCCTGTCTCCAAAAGAAGAGTCCAATGGGGCGCCTGGATTCCGGACTGTAGTGTCCAACAAAATTCCTGTGTTTGCTGGGTCGGGCAAGGCTGAAGACTGTGGGTCAGAATGTCTGATCGGTGCGGCGGGAACTTCTCAGGAGGGTGTGTACTTCTATATCTAATGGATCTGCTCTGATCCAGTTGGAACAGGGCTAGGTTGCCAGATGACACTGACAGCACTCCACAGTGGTTGTCACAAACAAATTCACACTTAATGCTCTTAAGAGTGTGGAGAGGTTTCCACCCCTCCCCCCTCCCTGGCTCAATGTAAAAATAGAACCTCTGGTCAACTAGTAGGCAGGCTAACCCTAACGCTATAAACTCCGGTATACCCGTATCCTATGTGCGCGCGCAGGCACACATAATCATGTTGGGGTAATCCCAACCTTACAGTTCACTGTCAAATTGTACACACCAATAATATAATCCCAGAATTAGAGACTACACTACAATAAACTACACTACACATGCTTACACCAATGTCAGCACCGTAAACAAGTGAGCTCCCTCCCGCCATGCAAAAATAATGTCATTTCTTTTTTAATTTTTATCATAATAGTTGTTGACAGTTGGGGGCGGGGCCCGTTTGGGCTGCGGGGGTATACTTTATGGCCCCCTGACCAATGTACACTTATAATGTGCTGTTTCAAAAGCCTTTCCTTTCAAAGATGTCTCCAATTACATCACATATAGCTTTTTATGCTAACCAGGAAAAGCTGGTACACTTCACTTTGTTTTCCAATTTGTTGTCTTGCATAAAAGTAAATTATCTCTTTATCTAAACCTGGGTTTTAGCAAATTGTCTTGCTTCCAGAGCAAAGGTACCACAAATGTAGAACAAGCTCAATAACAGCTGCTCATGGCATACCTATTACTGTTACCATACTAGCAAACATGAAAACCATTAGAAACAAGACAATTAAAGCCAACCAACAAAGAATGAAAACAGGGGAAAAGTGTCTCCGGCTTGCTGAAGCTTCTCAGTTTTTTGGTAGATCAGATGTAGAAAGCAATAACTAACAATCAATCTGAAATAATCTTGTTCCATACTTAACTGAACTGTAAGTAGCAATAACTAACAATCAATCTTTATTATTTTTGTTAAACCTTTGTTTAACCAGGAAAACAGATCCCATTGAGATTAATAATATATTTTTCAAGGGAGACCTGGCAAAGACAGGCAGCAGCAAACTCACAAAAACAACAGTTACAGACAGATAACACAAAACGAGACAACATTGAAGTAACCAAATGGAATGCATAATAAACGAGAGTTCATAACCATCTGAAATAATCTTGTTCCATACTTAACTGAACTGCAGTATACGAGTCGTGAGGTAATAAATGGGACGTTTTGTTGGAGTGTTCCATCAATCTGTGATGTCACTCTCCCCTTGCATTATGTTGTGGGTATAAAAAGTCATTAAGGGCCCTCAAAAATAAAATTTTGAGGTCATGCTCTATTGAACATAGTATTTGACACTTCTCATATGTAATGGTCATTTGAGGTGCTTTGCACACAGATTCAAGCGTTAAGAATGCAATGGACATTTAAAATAAGTCTTCTCCTCATTGGTCCTCAATTGGACAGACAATAATGTGACAATATTTATAACCTAGACAACTACTTGCTTAGTGGTCCCAATTTTAATTTTGAAAAATTAAGACTCCTATTGGGTATTTTGGTGCTGATGTTCAACAATTCAACGAAATTGTGCTACTCTTTGGCTTAGCTTTCTGGTGGATTGTTCCAAAGAACTCAGTTTCCTCTGATGATCCTCTCCTTTTACCAACATGCATGGAACTCTGTCTAGATTTTCATTCAAATGTTTATTTTTGACTATAGTTTCTTTGTATTGCATATGATGTATTGCTTGTGTTTATGTATCAAATGTTTTACCATTTGTTAAAGTATTTTTAATGTTCCATACCAATAATAGTTTTTTATTATTATTTGGCGCTTAGACTGTGAGGCCGATAGGAAACATGTTCTATAATTAGGTTGTTTATCGTGGTGAAAGGGTGCCCTGCTGCCTTCCAAGTTTTGCCTGGCTCTTGGTAATAGAAAAGGTTCCCTGGAGAATCCATTAACCCTGGTTAAAGATCCTTAGGAGCGTACATATGTGTAAATATACTGGTTGCCTCACAGGAAATCAATAAGAATCTATAAGTGCAATACAAGTTTACACAACAGTATTTGCTGTCCGGTGCGGCTACTTTAAGCCACTGATCCGGCTCATGATCCTATAGTTGCCCAAGATGGCCTACAGCCTGTTTTGAGTCTCGCTGCATCTAGAACTCCTTACCCTGATATTACATGACTTTGATCCTTTATAAACTTTGACCCCACACAAGTAGTACTTATCTTAGAATCCCAGGCCATCTACCACCTAATCCCTCTGCACAAAGCTGCAGTGAAAGGCTGCAAAGGGCCAGTGTGTGTCTCTCGCTCTCTCACACAAAAGCACACAGGCCAGCAACAGCTGCTAGCTGATATATTTAGCAGGAATGAGAGTCCTGCCTCGTGCAGGAAGGTTCTAGTTTACTACCTGTCAAGTTGCCATGGTGTCCATGTAAGGCCAAGCACTTAACTAGTCAAAACAAGAAGCAATTCTTGACACCAACAGTAGTACCAATCAGCAGCAATACCCAGCAGACATCCATGGGTAGCAAAACCTTAGTATATCAAGAATTATATGCACTTAAACTTTCCAAGCCCACCCTGTAACCCACTGCTGTCCAATCAAAACAGCTAGTGAAAACCAACCCTTAATTTGCGTGTTGGGAGCATAACATCCATCAATAAATCCATCCTTACATATAATATATAAATAAATATTTTCATACATGTGCTTACTCAGGTATATTTATGAGCTTATTGATGGATTTCATAAAACATTTATTGATCTATGTCACTTTCCATCCTCCATATGTAAATTCTATAGGTCAATAATGAAAAGCAGTGTTTACTCAATATATGTGCCAAAGAGCATACTATACAATTATATAAAATAAAGAAGTTGCCATGTGATAAGAAACAATAAGCACAGAATTTCAAATAAATTAAATATACTTTTGACATGGTTTTGGCTGTAAAACCAAACATTTTCAAGGTCAGGCGGTTTCAAAATCACACTACTCCTAAAAACAGAAGCATGTTTTTGGCTACACCACATTTGTATGTAATCCCTGGTATAGAATTAAATGCATTTAAAACGTCCCACTAAATCGAAAGAAACCAGAGTCTCCACCAATCCCCCCCCTTTTTTTTTCACTGCATAAAAATAACTTTCAAAACATGATGTGATGTGTATCACATTTCACTACAAAATTGGACAAAGTTGAGAAGCTGCCATTTTTTAAAGGAAATGCTAGTACAGTGCTAGTACAGTACAGTACAGGGCTTTGGCTATATTGTCATTAAATACAGAATAATTCACACTGTCAACTAAACACTACAATACATAGTACAATTACATAATGTACAAAATGTGAATCTTAAAGAAATCCACCTAACACCATTCAACATTTTAGGGATGCTGGCTGGTATAAGAAATAAAGAGGTCCATTCAATCTTGAGGTTTTGCTAACCCTATGGTGAATTAAATACAGCGTAAGCGTACTTAAGGGACATACACAGATTGCCGTTCCACATCACAGTTAAATCTCCTCTCTGCCTCTGGTGTTTGAGAGGACATGTCGGTCTAGCTGATACAGTCTAGGTCTTTGGCTCAGCAGCCGGTCTGTGCCTGTTGTTCAGCAGTCTCCTCTTCTGAGCTGGCCTGACGCGCGGCGGAGCGAAACAGGTGCATCAGGTCCCGAAACCTCCGGGACACCTTAGAGATCAGATGTGTTCAGAGCGAGAGCGAGAGAGAGAGTCTTTCCATTGCTAACGAAATTAATGCACTAAAATACCAAAACACATGCAAAAAGTTCACCTCCCTAACGAATGTGAATTAGGGTTCTTCCAATAAACAATTACATATAGATGATATGTAAATGTTGAACACCAACAAATGTGAATTAATGCATTGCATGGTAACATATTCCACTCACCTCACTGGCCGTCTTGTTCCCAAGTTGGGAGGAGATAGCTTGAAAAGTGCTCTGATAGGCTCCTTGCTGTTGACACGTGGTTAGAATAACACGGTCAGCCTCCCTGCAAGGCCAATAAATTCATATTATACTTATATACTGAATACAAACAAATAATTGGAAGAACTTTCAGGTCGCATTCTTAGTAATCTATCTGTGAAAGCATTGCTCAGACCTGCATTAAGCCAGCGGGTCATTAAAGAGACTAGGCAGCTGGGTGAGTTTCTATACATTCCTACTAGCCTGGCTAAAACGTTGCTGGGCCTATAAGGAGCCGGCTTTCTTGATAGTAGCCAAATCCTCTAAAACTGTAAATAAGATCGAATGCAGTTCATTGGCAGCAGATTGTCTAAACATTTTCATTTGTCCTTGAAATTAATCCTTTTTTTACATATAAGTGGAAAAAAGTATCTGAATACTCAGTTTAAGTTTCTGGAAAACAGTGGGATTTCAAACAGACTACTCATTTACTCTAAGCCTCAGCTCACCAAGTTACATGCATGTCGTCTGTGTATAAGATCTAAGCCCTTCAAAGCCAAGGGATCCTGAAGATGAAAGTACCACTGTTCATATTCACCCTCAGAACAAAGTAGCCCCTTCCTGCATGACACTTTACCTTGTCCAGAGGATGACTTTCTCTCCACTAGGGGTGAGAGAAATGTTTTTTGCACACACAGTGGGATCGGCTTGAGGGCTGGGGCGAGGCTGCACAGGGGTGACGGCGCTGTTCCCAGTCTCAGACGTGGAGGCGATTGGGGGATCGGGATCTGTTCTGCTCTTCCTTGGTGATGGACTGGGTTCACTTTGAACGTCTTTCCCCTCCTCTTCCTCCATGGGGTCCTTCTCCTTTTCCCGGTCTTCAGCAACAGGGAGTAGGCCTCTCACAGGGGCCTCACACACATCATCACCATGTCCTACCAAGAAACAAAACATGTTAAAATAGTTTCAACCCTAGAATCAAATGTAAACATACTTATTTAACACACCAGTATCTTTTCTGCTAAAAGATGTATGGTCTGTCAAGGACCGGCCAAAATCTACACGTTCTACACGTATGAGAAAACGTTAACATACCGGGTGACGGACAGTTAGCCCCACCAACGACGTCTGAATCGATCTGCTTTCCTTCCTTTTGTTCAGTCTCTTTCTCTCCCTCTTTCTCTTCTTTCTCCTCCTCCTTTTCCTCCCTGCAGCTTTCTGTGTGGAGGTCCAGTGGAGGACTAGAGTCTATGCTCTGTATGGGATCAACACTCTTTATAGTTCTGGACGTAGCTTCTGGGGGCTGTGAGGAACAAGAGGGTAAGAATGGACTCAGCAAGTCTTCATTACCACAACAGTCACCAAATTAGTCACTATAATGGAATGTCATTGTTAAATGCATTAGCAAAATTTAACACCCTGGAAAGGTTTTTTACTAATTACTAGAGCAAAACGTAATATGTTGGGTGAGCAAGTCTGGCGCAAATTGGCTGCCGTGGTATCGCTCAGACGAAGTGTAGTGTTTGATAGCTGTCGGTCCATTCGTTGTTCGTTCTGTGGTATTAATTAATAATTAATTGGCGACCAAATTGTGTAAAGCGCTTTGAGTATCTAGAAAAGCTAAAAACTAAATAAAATGAATTATTATTGTTACTATTACTAGTTGTAAGTAAGCAGACTCTAAAATATCCTGCTGGTTTGAGAATGTCAAATAAATAATTATTTGTTTTGTTTAAAAGACAGCACAAATGGTAAGCTACCTTGTTGCCATTACAGCGAGAGCATCCCTTCCTTTTGTGTCGCCGTAGCTTCACTTCCTGGGAGGAGTCAAAGGAAAGGCAGGAACATTCCTTCTCACTCCAATCACATTCCTTAGAACAGAAAAATTAGACCAATCAGCATCATCAAAAAACAGATTACACATACATATATCGTCTAATTCTTTAAATACTATATTTATTCAGACCTTATAGTTGCCATGGGAATCAATCTTTCTCCTTCGACTTCGAATCTTCTGCCCTTCCTCCTCTTCCTCTAGATCAGGAAGTGTGACCTCTTCAAATCCGGAATACATTCCTCCTCCTGACCCCCAGCTGACCCCCTCCCCTCCCTCCACGCAGCCATCCTCCGGCCACACAGCCTCCTCAAACTGCCCTGGGCGAGCTGGGGGTGGACGCATATCATCAAAGAACACGCCAAACTCCCCTTGCAGATGAGTGTGGCCTTTGAGCAGGGAAGACATCTGCGTTTTCAGCTGTGGCGATGAAGAGGAAGATACAGTTTAGGTCATTCAAACAATTCCACTGTTCTAATTGGCACTGAAGACACACTGAAAAAACAGCTCTCCATAACATTCCTCATGACGTGCTTATCCTGGCCTACCTCCTCGATGTTGGCTGGGCTCAGGACAGGTCCCACTTGTAAAGCCTTGACTATCTTTTGGTAGTGGGTGGGGTTCTCCCCAAAACTGATCTCCAGCTGCCTGAGAAAGCGCCGGCTTCGCTCAAAGGCCTGCTGCTCCTCCAGCTAGAAGGAGGAGAAAAGGAGAAAGACGAGGCTGTGAGGGAGGGACAAACACAGCAGCAGGGGTAATGGACAGTAGCAAGCTCTACTGGTTAGACAGTCCTTTCTGTCTGATCCCAGTACCCTACCAGTCCACACTCCAGCGCCTGCTCCGGCAGCAGGAAGGCAGCAAAGTCTTTGATGAGCTCCGGCTGTCCGTCCAGCACGGAGCGGAGCTGGCGGAACAGTTCCACCACACTGCGTCCCTCCGTCCCCTGTTCAAACTCATAGAGGAGGCCCAGGAACTCCTCCCCTCGTCCTGGAGACAGTTTGAGGGCCTCTCGTACCTGTGAGGGCACAGGGCTTCACTGAACATGGGCAAACAGGGGTTCTATTGCCTTAAGAGGCAACTTTCTTATATTCCACTGTTCATGAGCTTTGAAGCACTACACGGCTTGCAGACTTATGTGCATGATATTATACACAAAACAAAGAGCTCTACTGGTTTACCCCACTGATTGGCTGCTCTGTGCCTAACTAGACTGTTCTAACAGAGAGCTGCTCACCCGACTGAGGTAGGCCTGGGCAAAGGCCACGTCCTTGCTCTCCCTCAGCGGGTCGTTGTCCAGGATGCGGTCATCGTAGAGGAGCAGTAACTTGGAGGCGTCCTTGCTGTCTCGCTCCTGGCGTCTGCTCCGTTTCAGGTTCCGAGGAGGGGGCCTCGCTCGCCCTATGGAGGGCGACAGACAAGAGCAATCAATCGTCTGAGATGCCTGATCCAATACCACGGCAATCTCTACACAGAAAACTTTTAAAAAGTTATAGGATTAAGTAATTTTGGTGAAGTCATTGACAAACTAAACATGAGCGACACTTGTTTGAAGTAGGTTGTGAAAGGCTCCTAAGTGTTAGTTCTGTAGTAATGACAGGGTTAGACCAGTGGTTCTCAACCTTGTTGAGTCACGACCCTCCAGAACAATCAGGTTGGTGTTCGCGTGTAAAATCGAGTAAAACATAAAAACATATATATTTTTTGTGTTTTTTTTTCACACAACTATCTGGCGACCCCAAGAAATGATCTGGCGACCCCCAGGTTGAGAACCACAGGGTCAGACGACCAAAAGGCGAGCGAGCAGTTTGAACTATTATCACACTGACTTCTGCCTCGTCCTGCTCCTTTCCCCGTGGCTGGACGGGCTCCGCCCTCGACTGGCACGTCCTCATCTCCCACCACTTTGCTGGCTCCGCCCTCCACAGACTCTAGCCCCTCCTCTTTGGCAGGCCCCTCCTCCTCCTCTTCAGAGTTCTCCTCCTGGGAGTTCTGGGACACGGGAGAGTTGGGGGAAGCGGGCGAAGGGGGGGAGTTCGGGGAGTGGTCTTCCTCGGAGTCCGCTTCGGGACAAAGCCTCCGTTCTGAGGCCAGCCAGGTCAGCTTCTTCATCGTCTCCTGTGGGGTGACAGAACAGCATTAGAGGATTCCTCAAACCAAATAGCTGCAGCATAGCTGAAACCCTGCCTTTCAAAGACCCGGACTGTACCTGGAGCTCAGGCACAGACAGAACGGACTCCTCAGACGCGGACGACATCACTTCCTCCTCGTCTTCGTCCTGAGTGAGCTCATCAAAATCCTCTTCCTCTTCCTCCTCCCCTTGCCTGTCCTGATCTCCATCTTTATCTCCCTCCCCATCTTTTTCCCCGCCCAGTCCTTCCTCCCTCTGGTCACCTTCATCCCCCTCACCTTTGCCGTTTTCTTTCCCGCCCTCTTCTCCCTGTTTGTTATTCCTCTCATCCTGATTACTCTCCTCCTCCTCACCTCCTCCTCCTCCTCCTCCACTACCCTCTCCACCCTGCTCCACTCCACCATGTTTTTCCCCTCCTACAGTCTCTTTGCTCATCGTGACCACGCCCTTCACATTGTTTTCTCCCTCTTTCCTTCCTTCTCCATCGCTTTTGTCCTCCTCTCCTCCCCTCTCTCCCTCTGATAAAGAACGGACACTGGCAGGGGACTTGTCCACGAGGCACCGCCGCCTCTCCACACCTCCCTCTCCCTCCGTCTTCTCTGGCTTCCCATCTTCTGTCTCATTTAACCTTTTGTGCTCCAGCGCATCTTTCCCTCTGAGAGCCTTTTCACGGTCTGGGCTGGAGCAGGAGCTGGAGCAGGAGTCTGGCAGGATCGGAGGAAGCTCTGAATCTCTCCACCCCTCCCTCTCCTCCTCTTTCTCCCTTCCCTCCTGCAAACCCTCCACCAGCCGGTGGAGTTGCTCCTCCAAGCTTCGGCCCGGCATGTCCGCTTGTCGAGCACCATTAGAGGTCAGCCGTGCGTCCAGCGAGGGTCCCTGCGATGGAGAGGACGGAGAGGGACAGGAGGGGGTGACAGGAGCAGGAGAAGGCACCTGATCAGGAAGCTTTGTTGGAGGAGCTGGGAGGGAGTTGATTTGGGACACGGATGTGCTTGGGACCAGGCAGCTTTTGGGTACCCATAGTGTCTGGTTGGCCATTTGAACCAGGACGTAGTCAGCGAGGTCGGGCCCCGAGCCAGGCGTATTCTGGTGGCCGACTGGGAGTGGGGTGGGGGGGCACTCTGTGGCAGAGTCTCTCCTAGGCGGGGCAGGAAGGAGAGGCCTGGTGAGTGCACGCTGGCGGGAAAACGCCCTGGAGACCCGGGGTTGGAGATTGGGGATAGGCATCCGCCTGGAGCGGTTTGGGACACACCTAGGGGACACGCCCCCGTTGTTAAGGAGGGAGATGTGACCTGGCGGTGTAGGAGGAGCTGGTCGGATACAGGCATGTTTGCTAGTGGGTACAGTGGGGGTTGCATTTCGATTGGCTAATGTTGGCATCACACATGCTGGAAGCACGGCCTGACCCACAAGCGGAGAGCTCAAAGGGACGGACGTCGACATCTGGACCATAGCCGTTTGACTGACATCTATAGGATCTACTGCTGACATTGGCACAGCCTTTTGGGCCGGAGTGACAGCGATCTGGACTAATGGCAGGGCTCCTGGCACTGGAGTGCACGGGGCTTTGGCCAATAGCACGACGCCTTGTGAGACGGTAGGTTGAGAGATGCAGGCTGCATCTGAAGGGGCTATGGCCAGAGGTGGGAGAGAGGCGTTAGAGTTGAAGGCATGAAAGGGGCGACGTTTATGAACAACGGGAGACCGATTCTTCTTGACTTTGGGGATGTAGGGGTGGAGTCGCAGGGTGACGTCTTTGGGAAGGGTAGGCGGGTATCGTGTCCCTTTGGGGAAGGTGTAGGGAGGGGCCTGATGTGTTGGGGTTTCCTGTGGGCCTTTCCCAGGCGGCTGGTTATAGGCCATCACTGCTTTGTAGATGACTGGTAGACTTTTCTGCAAAGGACAGATAACAGAGATCACACAGACATTCTCTCATTTATTCCTCTTTACATTATGAGAAAATCAACATTAATAGCTGTTATTAAGGATCCACATTCTACATGAAAGCAGTGACAATATTGTCATGATTTTTCAAAGACTATTTGCCAAGAAGTTAAACAGTTTCACACAACACTTCAACTGCGGAGGCTGACCTTGAGCCAGTTTGGCATGAGCGATGTGTCAGCCTCCACAGGAGGGCGCTGTTCTCCTGGCGTTACTCTACAGCAGGGCAAAGGCATGGAAGGCATCACGTTGGTCTGACAGTACATCTACAAGCCAGAGGAAAGGAGAGTGGTCAGATCAGCTACATGGTAACGACTTACTGATACACCATTGATGAATCATATCAAACTGTTGCAATTTTGCAAAGAAATATTTCAGCCAATAACCACCGATTTGATCAATAGGCAATCATCTTTGAGCTTTGAATAGGTACTTTAGCCATATTAGAAAGTAGTTTTCAAAAATAGATCAATACTATTAAAATAATTTATCCCCCCCTTTCTCCAACACACACACACACACACACACACACACACACACACACACACACACACACACACACACACACACACACACACACACACACACACACACACACACCTAGCTGTGTCTATCCTTGTGTAAGACTATTTGTATGTTCTAACAATGTGGTGTGCAAGTTGTGGCTCTGCCATTAGAGTTTCCCCAATCACATCTTTAGATGAGAAAACCCTGCAGGAGCTTTCTTCCTCTGCCTCCCTACCCAAACAGTCACAGCACTTCTCTGCTGCTCTGTCCCGAAGGGAGGGCTATGCGTGTGTCAGAGAAGGGAACCCCATGAACTCAAGTCTAGTATCACAATAAATTATAGGAGATTTGACTGGGTTTGGTCCACTCAGATAATGAACAGAATATGTAAACTTTGGACATTTTGATGCATTCTGAAATATACCAACAATCTTGTGATTTGGTCACACAATCATTAAACCTGGTGATTTTGAAATGTTAAGGAACGAACTTTAGACAAATCAATGTAACTTTTGGAATCAAAAGTGGTACGTGGTATCACTCAGACTGAGTGTTGTGTTTGATAGCTATCGGTTCATTCGTATTTCGTTCTGTGTAATTAGTTGGCGACCAATTTGTGTAAAGAGTTTTGAGTATCTAGAAAAGCGCTAAAAACTAAATACAATGAATGATTATTATTATTATTTTGTCATGAACCTTTTCACAGTAATCAAAGGAACGCTCTTAGAACAAAGAGGAACGGTCTGTGGAACCTTGATGATGTTCTCGGGAGCCGAAGGGGTGCACATCTCCCGGACGTGGTTCCGTAGGTGCTCCGGCCTCTTGTTCCGGACGAGGTGGTTACATATAAGTTGGTATGGGAGCTCAGTGTCCTCAAAGTGTTTCAGGCCGATTGCAATGAGCCTAAAAAAGGCAAAACAAAACGCAGGCATTTAATAGGGGTGATTTTAGGATGATGTTCATTATGTGCTCACAATGCAACTTAATCTGCCGACGGTTCATAAAGAACTTCTGGGAGAACGTTTTTTCCTCTGGGTGTAGTGGGCATCCACGCCAAACCCTGTTTTGTGTCCTACTGTATGTGCGTCGTCGTGGTAACGCGGACTGTGTGTGTGCGCGCTCACCAGTCCTCGCCACTGGTGTAGAGGATGCGGGAGCGCGGGGGGTGCAGGGCCGGGTCCAGGCTGCAGTGGGGCAGCAGCTCTGGGTAAGGGAACACTGCTCTGGTGGCCAACAGCCAGGCAGCGTGCTGAGGCAGCAGGGCATAGGCGCGCGCTGCAGGGACACACAGCAAACATTACCATACAGGACAATCCATACCAAAACACCCTCTTCTATGACACACCAATAAGGATGCATGACAGGTTACATATTGTTCCTACAAGCAATGAAGCTGAACTAGTTGGAAAATAGGGATATTTCTACAATATCAATTGCTTAACCCATTTAGACAGACAGACAGACAGACAGACAGACAGACAGACTAACCCATTTAGACAGCCAGAGAAACCCATTTAGACAAACAGACAGACAGCCAGATTAACCCATTTAGACAGACAGACAGACCCATTTAGACAGACAGACAGACAGACTAACCCATTTAGACAGACAGAGAAACCCATTTAGACAAACAGACAGACAGCCAGGTTAACCCATTTAGACAGACAGACAGACCCATTTAGACAGACAGACAGGCTGTCCTTACTGCTGACTCCACTGCGTGTTCTGGGGGGCCGGGCGGGGGTCTCCTGGGCCTCCGTCTTGGAGGGCTGCTGCTCTAGGATGAGCCCCAGAGCCCCCTGGAGGTTACAGGCTCTGAAGCTGCTGGTGAAGCCTGGCCTTCTGGCTCTGTGGCTCTCCTCCTGACGCCCGGCAAACTGACCCAGCTCCTCCTACACACCGACACAGGAGTGGCCTGTCAGGCTACCAGACACGGAGATATTCTTCTTTCTATTCTGGAAAGTACAATAACTCTACAAAGAGAAGAGACTATAGGTCTACTGTCCACAGGACCCTTAGCACATACGCGGGGATTTGACTAGAGGCCCGATAACTGCTATGAAAACTTTATTCCAGCAAAAGGTAAAAACTCTTTTAACCCCAGCGCAATTGTGTTGCTGAATAGGAGGGATAAGTGAATGTTATAATTCCGTTCGGACAATGTTACGCTGCTTTTTATAAAATCTATTTATCTGTGTTTTGTTTTGCAGAAAGTTGTATTGTTGTTGTATGCCGTGGATGAAATTAACTTAAGTGACTGCTTGCAAATCGATTTTCTCCTTGAGAGATACCAATAATAAAGACTAAAGAGTAGAGGCGAGCTCCCTTTAGAAGCAGCTCACCAGGTACTGCTTGGTGGTGCAGGCCTCGTGGTGCAGGGCCTTCACAGGGCTGCACAGCAGGTGGACCTGGGTCAGGAGCTGCACGTGCTGAAAGAGACGGAACACCCTTGACTAATGACTGTGTCAGTCAGTGGGATGTGACCGTGACATACCAACGACAGCGTTGCGACCATGAGCACCGCTAATGTAGTCCCGTTATAGAAGGGTTTAATGGAAGAAGCCACTGTTAGCTAGATGTCTGTCTCTAACTTTCCATAGGCAAGGTGACGCCTGTTTTATTGCTACACGTGATAACATTTTGGGAGGAGCTCCATTGCCCACCTGCTGGACCTGCTGCTGCAGCTGCAGCTTCTGCGTGTGGTTGAAGGTGAGGGTGGGGCACAGCTGGGGTTGCACCAGCACCATGGGAGCAGGGGAGTGGGGGGAGGAGGAGGAGGAGGAAGAGGAGGATGAGGATTCGGGGCTGGAGCCGCAGCTGGAGTCTGGGCCCGGGGGCGGGGCGTGGCCGGGGGTGTCCTGGAGGGCCCTGCGCTGCTGCAGGGCCTCGTACTGCTCCCGCACCGCGCGCCGCCGCTCCGTCAGCATGCTGGCTAAGGGGGCGTCGAACCTGTGAGGAGGGAGCAAAGAACAGGGGCTTCAGAAGCCATCAACTGGACTGGGGAGGAGTAGACTCCCCAGCTACCACGTCATAAAAGCCCACCTGCCAGTGTTCTCTACATTTCATGACAGGGTGTCAGAGCAGAATAAACTGCTGCTGGGAAAAACCCGCACGTCATACCGCCTCGTTAACATTTAAAGCAAGACAATACCGGCACATTGTGACGTTAATCCCTCTCCCTCTCCCCCCTTCTCCCACTCTCTCTCTCTCTCTCTCAAGTTGTGGCTCTGCTATTAGAGTTTCCTCAATCACATCTTTAGATGAGGAGAAACCCCTAAAGGAGCTTTTTTCCTCTGCCTCCCTACGCAAACAGTCACAGCACTTCTCTGCTGCTCTGTCCCAAAGGGAGGGCTGTGCGTGTGTCAGAGAAGGGAACCCCATGAATTCAAGTCTAGTATCACAGTAAATTATAGGAGATTTGACTGGGTTAGGTCCACTCAGATAATGAACAGAATACGTAAACTCTGGACATTTACTTTATGCACACACACACATAGGCAAGATGGCAATCATAGCTCATTGGCATTCCCAAGTACAGTAAACGCTTGGAAGAGTAGGGCATGTGTGTTCACGGAAACAACGTTGTACATCCATTAACCTCTGACCTGTCCCCCATAGTTGACTTAAGGCCTAAGCCAAGTCAAAGCACTCACCAGTGATTAAATTAGTAAATGTAAAATGTGTACAAAAATCATACAAATTCCACTGTTTTCACTTGTATCCAAGCACATAATGTTTGGTACTTTTGAAGACTTTGAGAGTGAGAATTTAAATCCAGCACAGTCAAGGTCTTCCCACCCTGCTCTGATGAATCCCACTGTTGAAGCTTGTTCTAAATAGTTGCTCATTCTGGAGAGCCGTGATGGGGGGCGGGGGTTACCGTATGGCTTGGGGCACGTAGAACTTGGACACACCGGAGGTTGCAGCCTCCTCCTCCTCCCTCTCTTCGTCTCCCTCAGGGCGATCCTCGTCCAGCTCATTCACTCCCAGCTCATCCTGAAACTGGAGGAGCAACAGAGCAAAGTAACATTTAATGACTAACTAACTCTCTTTGAAATGTGCCATTACACATTTTACTTGAGGGAAGGATGCATACAGCCAAACAGCTACATAACGTAAGCATCTTTATTACTGGGCAAAAACTCTTTCACAAACGGCCAATGAAAATAAGATGATAATTTCAGTTAGATGGAAAGAAAAAAAAACGATTCATTCATTTTAAAAAAGTACACACCACCAGAAAGTGTGCAAAACGTGGAAGGCTCTTAAGACTTTGCGGGGCAACTGAAACAGGTTTTTTTTAGCATTTGCTCCTCACCGTATCGAAAAGCTCTTCCAGCAGTTCATTCACTTCCTTTTCTGGAAAAGGGAGAACGAGAGAAATAGGCATGATAAACAAAACGACTTTGCTGTCCTGACTGGCTCTTTGTTACATATATATTTTTGCCATGGAAAAAACTATTAAATACCTGTGTCGCTCAAGACAAACTTAAAGGCGTAACGTAATGTAATGTAACTGTATGTAACTAAAGTAGTGAGTCTTGGTTGAATGTTTACTTGCCAGAAGGTCAATCTGAGGTGTTCTTCAAGAAAGGGACTGGGATTGTTTCCTAATTATGCACTCGTTGGCGAGACTTACTGGTGATTCGCACAGCTTTGTCTGTCCTGTAGTCCTCCCGGTCCGGCTCTACCAGATCCTCCAAAAAGTTATACTCAGGGTCGTCATCATCATCATCGCCCTCTGAGAAACCGAGGAACACACAGATGTTTGAAGAACTTCAACTCAACAACAAATGTTTCATATTTGATATATTATTATTATATATCGCTTAAATATATGTTTACATTGTAGGCCATGCCCTAGACAGTTACTTAAGTTCAACTGAGAGACAGAGAGAGGAATGGGAAATAGCAGGAGCTAGAAGGTCTGACCACAGCCTCCTCTCAGAAGGAGCAATTCTGTTAAGGTGTTGGTGTGACAGTGACAGGTGGGCTGGGGGCACGCTGCTGTCCTTTGCAAAGAGACAGTGGGGGAAAGTTCAGCGCCAGCAAAAACAAGAATGAGCTAACATGATGGGGCTCTGCAAACACTTGAGCATCCCTCCTAGTCAAGCACGTGCACACACCAACACACACACCATATGTCAGCTTGCCTGCTTAGCTGGTCTCTCCTCTTTTCATTCAGGTTGCATCAATCTCTGGCTCTTTGCTTAACTTTCTATGTCTACAGGAGATTTTCGGCTTGAGTTAAAAGTCTGGTGCTCTCGTGACCTCTCGCGTCACCTTTTGACCCTTTGACCCTGACCTTCGTTCTCTCCGTCGGAGGTCATGAGGCTCTGCAGCCATTGGCTCCAGTGGTGGTCCTCCTTGGGCGTCAGATCGTACATGTCGGAGGTGACGTCGGGGGCACGTAGCTCCGCCTCTAGCTGGCCCAGGGGAATGTTCCGGAGGGGTCGCTTGGAGCGCGTGCGGCACGACACCAGACCAGTGCGGCCATTGCTGCCCCCATCACCACCTATAGGCTGCAACAGACAGCAGGAAGGAAACATCAAATATGAAGGATTAGCAACACGCTGGTGGACAAACCTCCAGTTGGATTTTCACGAGTGAAGAGCAGTTTGTGCTTATCGCAAGGTACACTTAGCTGTGTTCCAGAGATCCTGTTTTTATGTTTCATGATAACCAGCACAGATGGTTTTCCTCACATAAACTTGTGTCTATTTCTTAAATGTGTAGTGGAATAAAAGTATGCTACCATAACATTTTCTGACTAATATTAACTCAACTGGCAAGTTATGGGTCTGGTTGTGCTATTTGTTGCCCTATCATTCTTTTTAAATGAGTTTTCAGCAAAACATATCTTGCATTTTGTGCAAGCCCATAGATTAAATAACATCTGCATTTTGCGGCACAGCCTAAAGCCTTAGTCGACTTTTGAACACGGGATCACATTTCAGGGTACCTGATAGGGTTGGCACATAGAGTTGAGGGCTAGCTCCTCCTCCACAGCATGAAGCCTCTCCATGAAGGAGGAGTCCGGAGCATCCCTGGGGGAGGACGGGGGTGGCGGGGGGCCCATAGGGACGGCCTCCACCCTCAGGTGTCTGGAGCACTTTGGCTTCTGAACGCAAAACAAAGAACACATACAGTACTGTGCAAAAGTTTTAGGCAGGTGTGAAGTCTTTAAAGTTAGGAAAAGATAGAAATATATAAAAATATAAACGTTAATTGTTTATTTTTTATCAATTCATAAAATACAAAGTGAGGGAAAAGCAAATCTGTCCCAAATCAACATTTGGTGTGACCACCCTTCGCCTTCAAAACCGCATCCCGTGCCTAAAACTTATGCACAGTACTGTATGTAATATTCACGAGGTAAGGTCTATAAGCTTCTGAAAATAGGAATCACTTGTTGTTTGGGACTGTAGATGCGGTCTTCTTCACTCTCTGAGTGCTGCACGGGGGTCCTGTGCAGAACCCCCCGGGGTATCCTTGGCGACGACGCTGTACTGTCAATATCGCTCTCCAGAAACGTCTACAGACAGAGAAACTCTGGTTCAAAACAACCGAAACACACGCTTAGGAAGGTGACTTCATAGACAAGGTCGTAGTTTAAACATCCGGAGTCCAGAGGTTTTCACACCTTCTTAGCTAAATCCTAGTCGTACATCAATATACAGCACACAGGTGTGTCTACTTAAAACATGTCTTAAACTCAGATGCAGTCTACATCTTCCTTGTTACCTCCTCAGCGGTCTCATCCTCCTCATCATCATCTGGACAGTACTCTTCATCAGAAGAGTCCTCCTCATCCTCCAGAGGTATGTCCACAAACTGGGGAGGCTGAAGTGACCAGAATGTGAAAAGGAAAAACTATTCTTTCAAAGCAGCTTTTACTATTGGGTATAGGTAGTTAAGAGACTACTACTTTGATCCTCCTCTTAATGCAGACCTTTTTATGACAAATGCACAACAATGCTCACCTGCAAGTCACATAAAAAAGGGCTTACCTTAACCTTATTGGCCCTTTTAATAGGGGATATATCCCATGCGGGGTTAGCCTTAGAAAAGGAAAGCATGGCACATTTGTGAGATGTACAGTGGTATGTATACACTGTCACATCTTCCTGCAAAGCAAAAGCCTTGTGACCCCTTACCTCTCCCTTTTCAACCACCTGCTTCAGTCTGGATCTCGTCATTTTAGGCTCCTGACAAACAGACAGAGAATCTAATTTAGAGGATACATTTCAAAAACATTGGTATTAAACAAATGGTTCAATCTCAGTACAATAGTACATTTACAAGCATATACTACAGTCAATTGCAGAAGGTTGATACTTACAAACATGGGCATATCTTGGGTGTTTTGTATAGCAGTTTTCATCATGGCCACCACATGTTCATTGGTTATCACCTCCTAAAGATATTTATATTACATATTAGAGAAAAAAAAACTGCTGAAAACAAATTATTCACATTTAAGAAGACTCTCTTTCTTTATCCTAAATGTAAAGGTTCTTTTCTTAAAGGGACTTACATGGAGGATGGTGCGGATGTTGACTGAGGTCAGGTTGTGCTGTTTGGATTTCCTCTCCAGGTCAATGTCTAGCTGTCCAAACTCATCCTCACTATTGTCACTCTCACTCGGCTGGGAGGATGACGCCTCAAGGCTCACTAGCTCATCTGACTGCTCTTCTTTTTGACTGCATTCTGACAGTCTTCTGGGTCGCGTTGTGTCCAAATTGTCTTTCTGTGTGTGACCCTTATCATCTGCAGAGGAACATGAGATTGTGTCAAAAAGTTTTTTATGAGCAGAGCAGTCTTGAAGAAAAAATAAAACAGCGTATCCTTTACACAAAAAAAAGTGTTTAAAAGTGCATTACATCAAATTAAATAACTAGGAGTGCAGCATACCTAAGGTGATGACCAAGTCTACAGAGTGCTCTTCAGCTTCGGAACAGCTCATTGAGGGGCTATCAGAATGTTCATGTTCTTCCCCATCATTTACTTGCTCTGCAGCCAAAGTTATCAAATTAAGGCAAACGAAAGAGCAAATGTCACACAAAATGATTAAAATGCACATATGATAGGTTGTACTTCAGACGGCGACAGCGGACTCAAAAACAGTGCTGCGAACACAATCTATCAAGGTATCAAAGACAAACAATCATTCCATGTTGCAGTTTACAACCTGAATTTGTAATATTATAATATAGGGCTCCAATAAACTGTCAAATTGAAACTCCTTGTCCCTCTTCTGGTAGATTTATATACACACACAGCCCCCAACTGTAATAGTACCTGAAACAAGAGGCAGGGGATTGCAGGTAGTTGCATGCCTCTTAAGTAATAGTCTGTCTGGGTCCACCGCCTCAGCGCCTTCTTGCTTTGACGGTGTGGACATGGAGACGCTCTTGATGTCAAGGCACAGGGGCCCACCATTAGGAACCTGGAGCTGGCACACCATCTCGTCCCTCTTCAAGACCTTGGTTGGTCTCCAGTTTGGGGAACTACATTTGCGTTTCTGCGCCATGATCCTCATGCTACTAAAAAAGGCAAAGAAGAAAACGGAGTCTAAGGTTTGCTTCAGGTCCATAGTTATGTGGTTCCCGCAGTATTTTTTCAACCACATAGCACTGTATCACTAATATTGTGGACTAGCACCAACCACAAATTAACCTGATCCATGCCATGATTATGCTCAGTCTCAACCTTAGCTAGATACCTTCGTTGTTGCAGGCAAAGCCTTGTTTATGTACAGATACATTAACCTGCTATGTTAAACAACCGAGAAAATAAGTGAACCAACAATTTAGGAATTGTTTGTGTGCTTCAACAAGTTCTAACCCCATCATTGCAGCCTAAAGATCGCTAGCTAGACAGCTCACCAACCCAACAACGCGTTACTAGTCCTATCGAACAGACTGGAAAGTAAAGATAGCTTTTACTAAGTCATGATTCGGTGCTATTGCTTTAGTGCTAGGTCATTAACCTAGCTAGATAGTTTTTATAAATGCAATGCGGGTATGGTCAGCTAGCATACCCAACTGTAGTAGCTTACTAGTGTAGCGCGCCACTTTAGGCTATTCAAGCTAGCTTCCACTAGTACCACAGGAAGTGGCTTGCTACGCAGCTTAATCAGACCAAACGTTAAGCATGCCATGAATTTCTTTACTTTCACAAACGATCGCAATAGTATTATTACATTACATACCATCACATTGTCAAAGACACCGGCATTGGCGCAAGCATCGAGTCTATGACTATGGCTCTCCCTGCTACGCTTCTGCTCCTCGTTCTGTTGTTGTTGATGATGATGTGATCATCGAGTGACGACTGACGACGCTGCTTCGAGTTCGATGGGTCTGCTGCCCTATAGGCCACCCGGCCTCCAACCGCCTGCACCCACAGAACGTTTTGGAAACTTTGCTATGATGATGACCGACTCGGAGTTAGCTGTATGGCGTTAACCAAAATGTAGTTACAGGACATTTACAGAATAATATAATTTGCAATTTCTAGTCAAACCTGATAAGAATGCAGCGCATGTCAAAAACTGTAGTCTTACTATTGCCTCTTATAATATGGAGCAGACAACACTATAATTGGTCATTCATGACATTTTATAATTGCTAGAGGTTTCAGTTGAAGTGCACATACAACCTGTGTTTAGAAGACTTAAAAGGACGCTGATTTTGTTCATAAAACATTTTATTTTTAACAGAACACATAATATGGTTTCATCTGTGGGTATTCGATTTTATTAATCAAGAGTTAAATTGCCGTAGCTAAGTGCTTGTTGAGTCTACTAAATTGATCTTTGTGTTTGATAGAATATAAAAACATAATTCTTAAACAGACATCAAACACAAACACACATTTCTTACTCACACTCACACTCTTTTAGAGATCAAAACAATTACATAAAGTATGGAAACATACAACAAACACGTTTATCACATATCATTTTTACTCATGACATAGACAAAAGAACAGTACACGTGTAGACCACCAGATGGCATGGTCTATCTAACAAAAAATATCCCCTTGAAGCCTTGGTTTGGAAAATTAAAGAATACATCTGGTGCTATATCATATTATATGAGAAGCATTAAAATACAAACACCAGGTTATCTAGGCTTTTGGGAGGCTCAGATGTGTGTTTTGGTACATTAGTTTGTAAATGTATTGGGTTGTTTTAAAAACCTTTTGTACCACATCAGTGTCATCTTCTCTATCCAACTGTAATAGATCCTCTTCTGAGTCACTCAGTATTCTAAATATATCCACCTGTATGGCTCCCATGAAAGCACTCACTTGTATCCACAATTCTAAACCGTTGTTTCCACCATTCCAAACCGTTGTTTCCACCATTCCAAACTGTTGTTTCCACCATTCCAAACCGTTGTTTCCAAACGTTATTGTTGAAGAGTCTGGGGTCCTTTGACATGTCACTTCTTTTTCGCCTTATGTTCGTCACCCTCTTCTGTTCTCCTCTTACATTAACGTGAATCTTTTTCCTTTTTATTTGCCTCCTTTTCTGCCTTTCACTCACTCCTGCTCTCGCCCAGCAACCAGTAGGTGGTCATTTTGCCCTTGCCCTTCATCTCCACCTCTCCTCTTAACTCCAGCTGGAAGCAGTTGAACTCTTGGAGGACATCATATGTTGCTGCAGACACATGGATCTTCAGAGCTGTGGTAGGACAAAACAGGCAGCCATTATTTTATAGAAGTACACCTCATGTCCCTTTGCTTGCTTGCATGTCTCCAATGACTATCTCTGTTTTTCAAAACCTTTTACATATTTCTATTGTTTTGCTGTTTCCATTGCCATGTTTGGCCAGGTTGATATGTCCTGACCTATCAAAACCATCACTATCTTTAGAACCTGTGCCTGCAGAATAATTCTAGATTCAACTTAATTTTACAAACCCCAGAGGCCGTCTTCCAGCTATCTATGGATAACAAAGATGTCTCTGCAAGCTGAGTGGAGGTGGGTCACATATTAGTCCAAATTGGCCTGTTATTTGATTATTTCTTGATGTTCCTATTAGACATCCCTTGGTCTGTAGGTGTATTACACCTACATAATTGAAGTGGCATACAGCACACTCTGAGGTTTGTGCAAAGGTAAAATATGTCGAATTATGTGGACTGGGCTTTGATGGGCACTGAAGCCCCGTTTCCCACTTACTTCTGTAATCTCTCCATATCAAAGTATTCCATCCCTCAGAAGTCAGTATAAATTATATATTAGAGGGGTTTCACCATATCCAACAACGCGCAGCATTTACTTTGCTGATCATCCAACATGTCTAACAGCACCTGAGTCAACGAATCCTATAAGCGGCCCTCACAATCATTACCAACTATGACTGATACATTGACTAGAAATGCCATGGTCTAATGATGCACGCTAATGGTTGAATGACTGCCTGGCAACAACAAACAAAAGGCAGGAACTTTTGTTCCATAGTGACGCATACAGTGTCAGTCAAAGACCTTTTTAACAAAAAGCCAACAGATTAAAAAAGTGGAACAGAAACTTTAAAATAGCACATTAAATAAACAAAATAAAATGTATACAATCAACACACAAACAAACAAACAAACAAACAACAGCAGACCATAAAAAAAGACTTAGCTGTTATTTACTGTATATATATCTTTTACACAGTTGGGTCTCCAGAATGCATTTAAATGTAGATAATGAGTTAGGCAACCGTTTATTTTCAAGCAGGCTTTTTAAAAGTCTACTGGCTCTGGGGGCTAAAGGAACTAAGCAGTATTTATCAGTAGCTTTAGCTCTGGTACGGCAGCAGAGAAAGGACCCCAATATTCAAGGAGCTAAATATTATTCTGACATTATCATCATACCATCTCATCTTTTTGATTGGGTTCCTGTCAGTCAAAGAACGTAATCATCATAGCTGATTTTGCCCATTGAATATTCATGTTTAGTATGGTTGTGGTGAGACTGTATCCTTACCTTCCCCGTTTGACTCAAGGCGAGAGGAGGTGTTTACAGTGTCCCCAAAAAGACAGTAGCGTGGCATCTTCAGCCCCACAACACCTGCACACACGGGGCCTGAACACAAAGTCATAACAATATACAAACTTCAATTTGCTATTTATACACAAACGCACTCGTTTTCGCAAGCAATTTTGAAATGTGTTACAATTGTTCAATGCACACTACTTCTTGTGTATGTGTGACTGTGTTTGTGAGCGGTATATGTACGGTATATGTGGGTTCACTAGACTACTGTGTCCCCTCTCACCACTGTGTATTCCGATGCGTAGTTTGAGTTGCTGGCCTGGCCGGTGGCGGATCTTGAAGTTGCGCACGGCCGCCAGGAGAGCCAGCGCCATGCGGGCAATCTCCCTCCCATGTTGCTTCCCATTCCTCACTGGCAGCCCAGACACTACCATGTAGGCATCCCCAATCGTCTCCACCTAGGAACAAAAAGGATACAGACAGGCTTTCTGGAAAGTATTGAACTCATTAAACACGTTTCTGTTTTTTACTTTGATGGTTCGCATTCATTTTGGATGCTTTAAAGTCACTTGGACACTGCAAGCACTGTTGCAACCAAACAACAGCAATAGAAAAGTGTCTGAGGAAAAGTACTGCAAGAGCCAGGAAATAGACGTTGGAGTCATTGCTCAGTATCGGCTCAGTAATCAGACCAAAATATGTCTGATTAAGGCCTTTTGCTTTGCTTTTTCTTTTTTAGCTTCTGCTAGCTTCTGTAGTCCAACAAACACTCTGCGAAACAAATTAAGGCATTCAATCAAATCATAGTAAGTGTGTTGAAGTCATAAAAGAAATATGCAGTGCCTTTAAAATGTCTGATCAAACAGCTCAAGGTTAGGATAACAGCCAATGCAGCAAGCTAAATATTGTTAAAGGATTAAACAGCAATATGTACAGTCTGTTTCCTCAGACTTTGGTCTGTACAAACAGAAATTATGAACCACTTTGGAATGAATCATCAACCAGGGTGATGCTGCCTGGTTTGGCTGGTATAGAAACCAGTAGTGCCTCTACCTCTCCAAAGAAGGAGAGGGAGGGAAGTAAAACCTACAGCATGTCACCTTTTGAGGGAATTTCTGAATTAGATTAAGCACAGTTTGACTAAGCATAGTTTTGACAATGTTGATATCCTTCCACCAATATTGGGTGTGCAACTGCTTGTCTTTTGACTATTGTAATTTGGAAAACTTAAGAAAGGGGACTCCCGTGTCCTCTTCTAAAGGGTACTGCTGCTGCTGGGCTTCCAACAAAACATTACATTACATTACATTTTACATTACATTACATTCATTTAGCAGACGCTTTTATTCAAAGCGACTTACAAAAAATTGTGCCTACAAAAAGATAAGGTAAAAACAACAAGTCAGGTAGATAAAATAAGTGCATCCCTGATCTAATCATCTAGATAAGAGCTAGGCAAGTGCTAAATTAAACTTTAGGATACAAAACAAGAGAAAATACAAACCTAGACTGAAAATATATTAAGTACATCTACCATCAAGACCCTGGGACTTCCACATATTTCTATAGTAGTTATTATTCTACAAAGTACATTCATTCTTTTCAATTGTAGTTGGTTTTAAAAGCAAGCTTAGATTGTTGGTTAAAACTCCCCATGCAAAACAACACTAACCAGACCAAATATTGAGATTGAAGTGTGAGTACCCACCTTGTAAACATCAAAGTTGTCTATGATAGCATCAAAACAGGTGTAAAGGTCATTGAGCAGGGTTACCACCTGAAAAGGATAAAAAAAATTGCGTGAGAATGTTGAATAAAATGTTCAGTACAGTTAGCTCAGCAAACACCTTGAAAACTTGGTCATTATTCTTTCGTGTAATGGGCTAAGGAAATATTTACACCTTATAATTCTGCTTTTTAATTTTTATCAAATGTTCAGTCAATTCAATTACTTTTTGGCCCTTAATTTATACACATTCTCTGTATTAAAAAGGTTTTGCACTTTTATTACAAAAATATGTTCGCAAAAGTATTGAAACCCTTTACTCAGTGCTAAGAAGCATTTCAATTGCTGTCTTCAGGCCTCTTGAAAGATTTTCTATTGGATTTAAGGCCAGGCTTCAGGTAAGCCAAAAACATTGAGACATGTCCCAAAGCCAATCAAGCATTTTCTTAGTTGACTGCTTTAAGTCGTTGTGGAGAAAATATATGCTTTACTTCAGTCTGAAGTTACGTACATTTTGGAGCAAAGACTAAACTGTGTTTGGCTACATTCATCTTTCCCTCAGTTCTGACCAGTACTCCTGCCTCTGGTGCAGAAAATCACCCAGTAGCATGATGCCTGAGATGGTTATCCAAGATGGTTGTCCTACCTCAGCAGAGGACTTCTGAAGCAGTGTACAAGTAGCCACTAACCCTCATAACCCCAAACCCGGCGACGGGATCAAAAATGCATGTTGTCTTTAAAAAAGTCGGCAAAATTACAATATTTATCATACCCAGAAACTTTAAGAACAGCCATTCTCGTCGGACTCTAGACTTTCATAACGCCCACAAACCGATTATGTGCACAGAGCGCATCCGTCAAAAAACACCCAGAAATGGCTTGGGGATCAAAGGGTTAAAGCCCTTCTATGACCAAGGTTCTTCTTGCCTGGTTACTGAGTTTGGCCATTTGGGCAGCTTTAGAAAGACTCTAATTGACAATTATGAAGCCCACTCTGCTCCTGGGAATATTTTAAACTTAATAAAATGTTTTACACCGACCAGCCAAAACATTAAAACCACCTGCCTAATATTGTGTAGGTCCTCCTTGTGCCGCCAAAACCCTCTTGGTCCCACTTGTGCTCTGACCCAGTCGTCTAGCCATCACATTCTGGCCCTTGTCAAAGTTGCTCAGATCCTTACGCTTGCCCATTTTTCCTGCTTCCAACACATCAACTTCAAGAACTGACTGTTCACTTGCTGCCTAATATATCCCACCCCTAAGACAGGTGCCATTGTAACGAGATGATCTACGTTGTTCCCTTCACCTGTCAGTGGTTTTAATGTTTTGGATGATCAGTATATATCCTTGCTCAGATTTCTACCTTGACACAATTTGATTGGTTGCTTGGTTTTTGCTTTCCCAGTTACTTTGAACTGTGGGGATTCAAAGTATATACATGTGTTTAAAATAAAAATCATGTCTAATCATTTTAATTTGCCCTAAATAGAATCCTAAATTATAGATAAATATAATGGACAAATTTATTAAACAGGATGCAAGAGAGCTCAACATAGAGTGCCAGAGCAAAGGGTCTGAATATTTATTCATATGTGATATAGTTTTATATTTTTCATAAATTAGATAAATTCCTAAAATATGTTTTCATTCACTGTCATTATCTGTTATAAGCTTATACATTTTTAACCAAACATTATATATTGATTCAGTTTACTTTTTACTTAACATTAAGAGTAACACGCAAAACATTGTAAGTGTGTGAATTGCAAAGATGTCTGAATACTTTCCAACACAGCTGCACCAACATAAGCTTTTTATTTTTTTGAAATGAATCAGTCAAGCCTGCAGGTGTACTCCTGCACCTATGGGTGTTGTATCTCTAATGGCTCATTTCCAACAAACAGTCTAATTTATGTTCAGTTCTTTACACATGAGAACAGTTATTTTTGCATTTCCAGAGGTTCCTAGCACACAAACCCACCATTGATTTGGACTACCGTTATTTATAAGCACCTCACGACAAAGGCCTATTATTTGTATTTGAAAGCTACGTTGCTGTGAACACTGCCTACATTTTAGGATAGGTGTAAGCAGTGGAAACGCAAAACAGATCTAATGTTAGATACAGATTGGCACAGGTTAGGTTTCAAGGGTACTATATTGAAAGTGTTTAGAAGAAATTAGCTGTATGTGTGCTTGGTCTAGCTTAAGTGGTTGCAAGGCGGGGTCTCACCTCCATTGGCGTGCTCTCTGCAGAGATGGCTGTGAAGCCCACTATGTCACTGAAATAGATGGTGACGGAGTCAAAAGCCTCTGCCTGCACCGTTTCCCCTCTTTTCAGCTGCTCTGCTACGGAACTGAAACACAAAGGGGGTTGTGAGTGCTTGTGTCAGAGAGCGAGACACATTCAAATATGACGAGGACCAGAGTACTGGCATTTTTGAAAGGAGTTCGCAGCCGGTTGTACATTGTAACAAATACAAACGCCGCATAACAATAGATGAACACAAAAGAGAGACGAAAGTGGACCAAGATACTATGAGAGTAAAAAATGGCATATGATCTGTTCTGAGCTCTTTTGAAAGTATGTACTGTGTCTGTGTGTTGCTCACTCACTGTGGCAGTATCTGGTAGAGCAGGGCCTCAGCCTTGCGCTTTTCCTCATTGTAGGCCTGTGTCCTCTCCTCCACCAGCTCCTCCAGGTTGTTGGCATACTGCTCCATACGGGACAATAGGTTGTCCAAGATGTTGGTGCTGCAATCCCTGCCAACCATCCAAGAAGACACAGACACACAATGGGATTCAAGATTGTTTTTCAAAGGGTGCAAAGAGTCAGTGGTTAGCACTGTTACATTACAGCAGAAGGTCCTGGGTTCTCCCCGTGTTTGTGTGGGTACTCCGGTTTCCTCCCACCATCAAAAAACATGTTCCATCCTCCTACCAGTGCACTGACCAGTCACTGCCAATTCCACTGAAGTCGGTCTGTGTGTCCTATGTCATAAGTCTGTTGCATTATGTTTGGTGAGCAAGTCTGGCTGCCGTGGTATCACTCAGACTGAGTGTTGTGTTTGATAGCTGTCGGTCCATTCGTTGTTCGTTACGTGTAATTCATTGGCAACGAATTTGTGTGAGTCTTGAGAAAAAGTGCTAAAAACTAAATAAAATTCAGTATTAATATTACGGGACGGCATTTTCTGACGCATAACGTTTACAAATAAGACAAAAATACACTGTCTAGTTCCTAAAGCACTCTAAGTGGGTGAAATGCCCCGCTAACTGTGCTGCCACTCAAGTGTCTCAGTGCTCCTGTGCTGTTTGTACGTATTTAAATGAGGTAATATGCATACATTTGGTACCTAATTGCCTCTTTTCTATGCAAATGAGCCTAATTGCAAAAACAGACCAATTCATAAAGATCGGCCCCTGCAGGTCTAATAATAAAATATTTCTCTTTCTTTCTGTCATAGTCCTTCGTTATGTGTTCTTGGCGCAAAAGCAACAGTTATACTTTGCCACATTGACCATTGCACTTAGACGCAAAACAGGGACATATTGCACTCAGCAGTAAAATCGTATGGGGCTGTTTGCGCTGGCATATCATTACTGCAATATCTTTAGTGAATCAGTCATTGAGACAGAGCAAATAGCGGGCACAATTCATGGTGCTATTAGCGACCGCAATCCATTCTTTGTGAATTCCAGTGGTGGACAATAACGAAGTGTAATGTAATTTGTAACTGTACTTAAGTACCTTTTTCAAGCATCTGTACTTTACTCAAGTGCGAGACTTTCAGCCCCACTACATTTAAACTAAAATATCCTTCTTTTGACTCCACTACTTTTGTTCGATATCTGTCATTACTCGTTACTTTAATGTTGAGATTTAGTGATGGGTTGTTTGAGAACGAATGGCCCTTAGTGAATGTCTCTTTTCGGTGAACTTAGGGAACAGCATCATCTCTGTAAAAAAAAACTGTTCTTTCGGCTCAGATTTTTTTATATATATATAATCAGTCTTATACTGCAAATGACACACACCAATTACTTTATTGACAATTTTAAATATTTTCTAATATTCTATTTCCATAAAATACCATTTGAACTTCAATAGCTTTGAGGTCATGTGAAAATCTATACCAAAACACTCAATGGGGTCTCCCACGTAAGCTACACCTTGCATTTTATTTATGAAGTATTTTAAATTTAAATTTAAATAGCTTTGCGGTCATGTGATCAAGAAGCTTTAGTTTAGACCAAAAACTACAATATTCTGTGATATATCCCAAGTGACACACATCTCTCACTTTATTTGTAAAGTACCTGCAATATGTGATTGTATTATGTGTCCATAAACAATACCATTTGAATTTAGATAGCTTCAAGATCATGGCCATATACATTTTTTATATATATACAGTATAAAGGTTTGGACACACTTTACCCTTCACGTCAATGGGAAAGTGTATCTAAACTTTTGACTGGTACCGTAGACTGGAACAGAAGGAAGCAGCATTTACTTTTAAATGCTGTTATTATTTACTTACCCGGAGCAGTCCGGTTAGACAGCTATTGACAAATGTATGTAAGCCCTGTGTAGTTCTAGAGCAGTGTAGCCAAATTACTACAGCCTACAGCCAAATTATTCTGAATTGTACAACAATTGTTCTCATTCTGCAAAGATAACAAGCTGCATGAAAGAACAAGCTCTATTAAAGATAACCTGCAATTTTATTCCACAGTCAGCTGCGTCATATGCCCCTTTCTTCACCCGAACTCCAATCTTCAGTAAGAAAACAATGCAGGGACAGAACTTGAGGGTGGACATTCTGATATGAAATAGCTAATGGGACACAATTAAGGGTTATGCATACACGCACACGCGCACGCGCACGCACACACACACACAACTGAGTAACTTAAATTATTATTGAAATTCCATTCCATGCTGTTTAAAATGAAAGCCATTTTTTTTATAAATTGAAAAGTTTGCCTACTGTACTTTTAAATACTGTTTGCCATGACAGGAACCATACTAAATAATAGTACTTTTTATTTTTGATACGTTGGACATTTTTCAAAAGCAGGTACATTTCGTACTTTGACTCAAGTAGACATTTTAAATTAAAGACTTCTACTTTTAGTGGAGTAATATTTAGCAAGGTTATCTGTACTAAAGTACATGTTTTGTGTACTTTGTCCACCACTGAGAATTCGCCCCTCAGTCTCTTGTCCCAAGTAGTTCCCTTCCCACCTGTTCTGCTTGCGCAGTAGTAGCTTGATGTGGCTGAATTCAGGCCTCTCAGTGGGCTCCTCAGCCCAGCAGCGCTGCATCAGAAGGCCCAGCTCAGGGCTATGGTTCTGGGGGTCCACGGTGGGGCGAAGGCACGGCCACTCCCCCAGCACCACTCGATCCACAATCTCTGACAAGGAAAAGGTTCATGACATGACAGGTGAGAGATGTGCATGGACATTCCGGCGCGACATGCTCAGTTCAACATTATTGGCGATAGCTAAGTTGGCAGCCACCTAAATAGCAATAACAGAACCGTTTATAAAAAAACTGTTAAATATGGGAGACTTAAATTCAAATGAATCCAGTGGTAAGAACAAAGAGGTTCAAGGACTCTTGACCGCTATTCACTAGTAATAGTACTGTTAATAAATGTGTCACCCTTCCTGCACGAGTACGAAGACTTGCTCTGAGTGCTTCCTAGTTGGCCAGGGATGCAGGTTGGAGGAAGTAACATTACATCACATTACATTACATTAATTTAGCGGACGCTTTTATCCAAAGCGACTTACAAAAAAGTGCCTACAAAAAGATAAGGTAAAAACTACAAGTCAAGTAGATAAAAAAGTGCATCCCTGGCCTAATCACCTAGATAAGAGCTAAGCAAGTGCTATATTAAACATCAGAATACAAAACAGAACCATCACAAACCAACTACAAACAATTTCTGAGTGCAAACAATTACTTAGTTATTAACAGGTACGAAAAGTCCAATCATTAAACAATGCTTACTGAAACTAGGTAAGACATTATTACAATTTAAAAATATATTGCTAGAACATGAGAAATCAGTTTGTCCTGGTGAATACAAAAATATCTATTATTTCAAATATAAGAAACATGTCTAAAAAACGGTATCTGGTGCTCTATGTTGTTTTTCCAGAGTGCAGCCGAAATCACAAAATACAGACCTAAACAACTAAAATAACTAAAATACTAATCATGCTTTGAGTTTTTTATAATTTAATAGTCATCTTCCAAATAAAAATAATAATCTGGAACAATAGTTTTACAATGTGACCTAATCCTCCAAACCCCCACTGAGAAAAACAGGCACAAAATAAACAAAATTTGAGAAAGAAATTTAATTCCTAAATGTCTTCAATAGATTGGCATGGTTCTCTTAACGCCAATAACTCCATAATTTGGCCCAATCATAGATCCATCTGCTGCAAGGAACAGAGGCCTCACATGCTCACATTTAGACAGGACACAAATTGCTGACTATAATGTAATCATCACGATCACAGGATCACGTCTTGGGGATTATTCTATTATGCAAAAGGTCTTTTAAGTGGTGAAAATCACACAAGGCAGGCACAGAACCTGTATCCACAAGGCAGAATGTCCTTATCCATACTGTGCAACAAGATTGTAACCTACAATAGGAATGAGTTTAATTAAATCACATAGTTTTCTCGCAGTTGCTCTTACGTTTCATACTTTTCATGCCTAATTAAGACCCTATTTTTAAATCACCCGTATTCAAAATCTGTGTCTTCCTATTATGAAATCTGTTCGGGAATATAAAATTACATTATTCATGCTTCACAAACTACTGTAGTATTAAAATTATACAAGAAACAGCAAATGAAGACATTTTTTTAATTTTGACATTACACAAAGGCACTTAGATAAAATAGGAAATGAAAGTCGCTGATCTTTTGACAAGGGGTATCTTTCTCCCTGCTTTTATTCTCCCTGGCCAGATTCCATTCTCATTTCCTCTCTCTCTTGTGTAGCTGTGCCTTTTTCAGACCTTTAAGTCATTTCAATTGTCCCTGTCTGCGATTCACACCAAATACTGGTGTTCAGATTCAGAAGGGCACAGATCAGTCAAAAAATGCTCATGACTTATGCCAACCCTGCTTCCAATAACCTTCCCCTTGACAAGGCACAGATCCTCAAATCCCTCATGGAATGTGTTGTTACGCTGTTGAAAGGTTATGGGGTTGTGTTTATATCTTGCTTGTGGTAAAGGTTGAAGTCATTTGGGGATATGGCAACATTACCGCTCTTTACATCTACGGTAGAGTGCCATCTATCTGTCCATCCACCTGTCAATCTCGCATTAAAAAAGCATCGTCTGATTGGTCTGATTAGCATTGTGAAGTAGTACCATGGAAAATAATAGATAAAATAATAAACTCTAATGATAAGAGTTTTTGGTTTCATTCAAATCCCGCATCAGTAAATTAATCACAATAAGGCTCATGGCAGCAGCAACTGTAAGTGGTTTAAATTTAGATAGAGGGGGACACATATATGTGCTCATATTCTAATTCACTTCATTTTCCTCACTTTGTGCCATGGCGCTGCTACAATCTCCATGGATAGACACTTCTGTTAAGTGGAGTCTGTGTCTTGGTGGCTCAAACCCTTGTTTTTTTGTTGTTTTTTTTGTTTTATCCAATCTCACACAGTTTCCAAACTAATTCCCTGAGCAGTGCTCATTCAAGGAGCGTATTAGAGAATAATCATTTTCTCCCGGCTAACGCAATGCACAGCGGGATTGGTACAAGAGCAACTGTATTGAACCCTTTTGAGAAAAATACCATCTCAGAGTAGTAGGAAATGCAAAATATTTTCTTTTCATGAGCATTATCATTATCTTGAAGATAAACCTTTCAGCAAAAATGGTGGTTATCGTACAAATAAAGCAGGAAAGGACAATAGACAGCTTGATAAAAAGATGTGTACAGGGAAGTCGTCATACATGAAAGTTAAACATAAAAACATGTTTAGGGCTTCCTGTCAGTGTCCTGACCAGCCACTGGCATAGAACTGGAGTTGGTCAGTTTCCCCCTACGGGGTCACAGGTCACCACTGCCAAAGAGCATTCGTGCTCAGTTGGAGTTACCTGGTTAAACAAAGGTATAAAAAAAAAGAAAATAGAGAATAAAAATGAGGTGATCTATTATACAGCTACTGGTGCCACTTATGGTAGCCATGTTGCTTCTTCATGTCAGTTCCTCCTTAACAACCCGGTGACAGGGAGACGCCCAATGGGGATATTTACGAGGGTGAAAACGCATTGTTTGGAATCGACTCCTCGAGTGATACCACCCATTAGCGTCTTACCTTTAGGGCTGAGAGGCTCTCCCTCCAGGTAGAAGGCGCCACGGCGTAGCGCCACCTCCTGGAGAATGACGCCAAAGCTGTAGATGTCGGCCTTCTGGGTGCCACCTGGCAGGGAGCAGTCTAACCTCAGCAGCTCCGGAGCCATCCACAACCTCCCTGAACAGACATGGGAAAACGTTCACACGATATATCCCCAAAGCTCTCCATGAAACAAACATCAAGTGAGACACAGGACTTTTTGAAAATAAAAATGGAATATTTAAAGCTGTCTTTATCATGATTTTTTCTATGATCATAGGCAACACTGAAGTGATTGCAGGGACGATTGTCTGACAATTAGGAATGCATCCCTGTTGGAACTTAGTTGATGAGTAATATTAATTGTTTTGTTACATAACTAGTCGCTGACTTCACCTCTTGTGAAATCAGGGAATCAGTTGAGTGTATTTATTTGTTTGAGGAAAAAGTAGGTGGTCAGAAAAAACAGATAAGCAGAGCAAGTTGCCACGACTAACATTATAGTTAATATCTGTGACGAGCTTGTCAGATATCCCAGGATGCACAGAGGGAACTCACGGGCGTAGTAGGCATGGGCGTCCTCTGTCTCCACCTCTGTACAGAAGCTAGAGAGGCCATAGTCAGTAATCTTCAACACAAAGCGATTGTCCACCACGCAGTTCGAAGACTTGAGGTTGCCATGGGAAATGATAACGCTATTGTGAAGAAAAGCCATGCCCTGGTGAGAGAAAAAAAAGGGGGGAGGGCGAGATAGGCTGAGAATTGAACAATAAGAGAGATAAGTGGTTCAGGAAAATAAATTGAAAGATAAGTAAATAGACATCAAGAGACATCCTGTTTGAATTGAATATTACAGCTGTATTCAAAGTCCCACTTAATTAAAGGTGCACTTTCTTTCACAATGAGCACAGGGTTATGAATGCCTGCTTTCATTCCAGTACAGTTCGTTCAATTGAAGTGAGAGACGGTGAAGTTCTGCATGAAAAGGGCATGAGAGAGGAGGAATATCAGGGGGAAATGGAAGTAGATGAGATGGAGAGATTAATAAAGAGATCAAGGATTAGGCTTAATTACTTAGCTAAAGTGAACACCAGTCAAGCCATAGGAGGGAGGGAGAGCATAGAACATCTTCTGAGCCATGAGATGACTACAACTAAAAGTTGATAGGAAAATGTGTCACGGTAATTCTAATGAAATAGGAAAGTACTGATGAAAGACTAGTGGATGAATGCTTCTGATTAAAGACACTCTGCACACTGTATATGATTGCATTAGAGGCCTTACTGAAAATGTAATTTCAAATTGTTACTTCTGTATGCAAGTATGCAGAAGTATTTGTTGTGAATCTGTATGTTGTGTGCGTGTCCATGAAAATTGTTTTAAAAGGCTTACCTTAACGATGTCGCTGATCAAAGAGTATTTAAACATCCAGTCTAAAGTTATGCTCTCATTTTCCATGATATCCTAAAAAGATAAATGCATATACAGCTATACTTCAAAGTTAAGGGATGCATTGTTTTCAAGTCTCCATACTGAGAATAAAAATGACAGTAAACTGTGTCTAGTTCATTTTCATTCTTAAATTCAAACTCCATTGGCCATTAGCCAGTGGTTGTCAAATATTTTAGCTTGAGACCCCTTAAAAAAGGGGTGAAGATGTGCAATCCGCTCACATTCTGGTTTCAATTGTGCTCCTACATCCGAAACCCCGGTTTGAGGTTCACTGCCCAAAACCACCTAGTTAGTGATGTCTCAAAACTACAACCTCCAACTTGTTTTTGTTTTTGTTAACAGCAGCTGGAGAGTAAATGGAAGGTTATTGTGTTACCTGCAAGCTACCACGAGGGCAGTATTCTGTGATGATACAGATATTGGGAGGGTCGATGCAAGCTCCTATGAAGCGGGTCAGATGTTCGTTCTGGACATCTCTCATCTATTACAGAATGGAAAGCATAATTTTGAGTAAGACTATGACTATGAATATAACTATCTATGCAAACCAGCCAACACTTGTGAACAACAAGTAGAACATTACTGCCTGTATTTATACATTTTTACCATTGGATTTAATCCTTCCAATATTTTAGCCAGTTACTTTAGCAATGAACCCAGGCAGTAATATATATTTGAATTCACCAGACTCTCAACTGGTGGACCCTCACTTCTTGTTTGACTAAGATAACCTGAGATGACACACAGAAACTCCTAAACTCTTTTGGTCATACATTAACATGGGGAAGATCATAGTGATGATATCCAACACCTCCTTCGTTTGCTCCTTGCATCTATTTGTTGTTGTTTTGTAAGTTTAGGGACAACATTCTATAGTTTCCATGGCAGCAACGACTTGATTACCTTAGTATAGCATGAAAGCCCCAGAATAGGCAGGATTAAGGAATGGTAAACAGCCTTACCGACAAACATTAAGTACTCACATGTTTAAGCTCAAAGAGAATGTTTCTGGTAAGATCAATGCGTTTCCTGTTGATGTGCTTGATAGCCACTATGTTGCTCTAGAAAAAAGAGATTCATCTTAGAAATGAATAAGGTTGAAATGGAATGACACACGCATGCACTTACGCAAGCATACGAGGGCACAGGCATGTGCTAGAACACTCAGACAGAAGCCCATTGACAAAAACATGCACGCGCACACCTTATAATAGCCAGTCTTGGCAAACACCTGGACATTCCCATCCCCCGTAAGCAGTGAGCCATAGTTGGAGCCCCTCTGTGGAAAATAAACACAGCCTTAACAGATGTTATGAAAACATGAATAAGTGAGTGATTTAATAATTAATCCAGTTCCGTGTACTGCCCAGCTTACAAGGGACACACCAACATGACAACTTAACATAACCGGCAGGTAGTCTCCGAAGAGACATGCAGGAAAAAAAAATATTTTGATAAAATTATAGAATGCATCTTATACGGTATTTAGCCTAACAATGGCAAACATTTAGCAATGCTCATGGAAAATGTGAACGAAAGCTGGCTTTGTCTATATTCACATTAACATTTTAATCCAGGCAGTACTACAACCGGTTAAAACACCCAGATATGTTGTATTTACCAAGGAGAGCGTGAGTTTGCTGCCGCTGCGTAGCACTTTCTCTAAGTTCCCCATCTGAATGTCCTCCCAGGAGATCCTCCACAGCTGTGCCACTAACTCGTTCTCCAGCTTTAACTTTCTGTGATTCCAATACAGGTCACAGAAAAACACACCGCGGATAGGAACAGGGACATTCTGGTAGCTCAGTATTATTATACATTCATAAACTGGAGGAAGTGAAGGAGCCGGGGGCAGTTGTCACTGTAAATGCCTTTTTTTTTAAACCTTGAAAGCTGCAACAACTAACTAACTAATTCTTGTTGTAGAGGTTATGTTGATGTGGATTTGCTGAATTTCTGGATGTAGCAGGGGTCAATTTACTGGTATCTTGTTTAAGCCTTCAAAAATAAACAGTATGGCCCCTTCACACACCTGACTGTCATCCCCTGACCTTTGACCCAAAGCAATGGCGTGTCGCTAACCTGTAAATGAAGACGGTGACAGTGAGGATCATCACGATGATGAAAAACACGATAATGGAGACCATTTGGTGGATAGTGATAGTCTCTGGGAATAAGAAGAAAGACTCACTATTAGAATTCATCAGGCGTGTGTGTGTGTGTGTGTGTGTGTGTGTGTGTGTGTGTGTGTGTGTGTGTATCTGATCACGTGGGTGTGTGTGTGGGTGTGTGTGTGTGTGTGTGTGTGTGTGTAGAGCCTTGGAATTTCAAAAAAAGTAAGACTGTTAATGTGGCACTTATTTATCCTCAATAAATAGTTACTGATGGCACTAGATCTGTTAGGTAACACTGACTTGAGAGACAGATGGGATTGTCGCCTTTAAAACCACAGACGGGCATGTCAAGAGGGATGCTACCGCCTGGCCACTGGACCACTGTACCAGGCACCGCTGTCAGCTTCTTCTCAAAGCCTGAGTACATCAACACAATCTGACAACCGCAAAGGTTTACAAGTCAACGTTTCTGTTAGAGTCAAGAAAATGACAGCACTTGTTTAACTTGTTTAATATGAGTGTATTGCTTGAGTCAAACCTATGATAAAGTGTGAGTGTCTATGCATGCATACTGAACAGATACCTGGTATGTACTGGTGTTGGTGTCCGTCATGTCCCACAGGGCAAAGTCTGTTTCTCTGTCCCCATTTTCATCTATATGCACCAGTCCTGTCACTCCTGTAGAAAGAAGATTGTTTGAGTGATGTTGTATCACTGTTATTAGTGCTATTTATGACATGTTTCTTGGTGACTAATTTTGTCTTGTCAAAGAATATTTTCTAAAAGCGTATCTAAAACTTTAACACAGTAAGTACTGTTTTGAGAGCAAATAGCAGGGACATCATAAGACTATAATATAGCCTATTGCTTTGGAAAGGTTCCAGAAACACCAAGAAACTGTGAAGAAGGAACTGTGAAGAAAGTGTTACATTTTGCTCATATCTGAAACCAATATTTTTGGTTTCTTAAACATAGTATAGAAATGTTATTTTGTTATTGAGTAACTTGGTGACAAAGTTCAGCTCCCCTCTACAAAGGCACATATTATTCTGCATTCTTGGGAACTTTTCCTTGAGATACAACTTGTTGGAGAGACTCCCATGTCTTCCTGGAAGGCTGTTTATCAGGCAGGAAATTATAAGGCTAATTTAAAAGTTGTTAATTAGACAATGACTTTGATGTTACCTTCGGAATTAGTTGACTCGGGTTTGTGTTCAAATGTATGCTGTTTCCAATTTGTTTTATTTTTTCTTGCATTTTCTTGCTGTCCCTTTGACAGGCAGTTTCCAATACTTGCAGTGGTGTAATGAACTTAATTAAATACATATTGTTTTAACACACGGTTGAAGAATCGGACAAGCACGTGTTTGAAAATATTTAAAGTGCATACATACTATAGTCTGTTTTAGACAAAACACTTATAGTTCAGCCTTACAGAAATTCATCCATTATTCATCTTACCTCATACAGTTAGCTCACAGAATAGGTTGCCACTGAGGAGCTTCTTAACTACCTCTGTGTCCACCAGCGGTTTCTTAGGTTGCCGCCACGATAGGCACCGATGACCTTCTGACCACAACTCCTAGCAGCCACTTCCACAATGGTTTTGAACATGCCCACTCGGAGTCAATGTTCCCAACCTCCCCCGGGATGCCAAAGAAGTTCTTCCAGAGGTGGGAGTTAAAGACCTCATGGACAGGGGCCTCAGCCAGACATTCCCAATTCACCCTCACCACACGTTTGGGTTTACCGGGCCTGTCCAGGGGGCCTCCCCCGTCATCTGATCCAACTCACCACCAGGTGGTGATCAGTTGACAGCTCAGCTCCTCTCTTTACCCGAGTGTCCAAGAGATACGGCCGCAGGCCTGACGACGATACGACCACAAAGCCGATCATCGATCTGCGGCCTAGGCTGTTCTGGTACCACGTACAGTTATAAACCTCCCTATGCTCGAACATGGTGTTTGTTATGGACAATCCATGGCTAGCACAGAAGTCCAGCAACAAAGCACCACTCGGGTTCAGATCGGGCAGGCCATTCCTCCCAATCATCCCCCTCCAGGTTTCTCCATCGTCACCCACGTGAGTGTTTAAGTCCCCCAGCAGAAACATAGAGTCCCTAGATGGTACCCTTTCCAGGACCCCACCCAGCGACTCCAAGAAGGCTGGATACTCTGAACTGCCATTTGGTGCATAAGCACAAACAACAGTCCCCTCAGCGAGTCGCAGTCGCATAGAGGTGACCCTCTCGGTCACAGGGGAAAACTCCAACACAGCGCCGCTCAGCCGGGGGCTTGTGAGAATCCCCACACCTGCCCGGCACCTCTCACCCTAGGCAACTCCGAAAAAGAAAAAAAAGAGTCCAGCCCCTCTCCAGGAGTTTGATTCCAGACCCAGTGCCATGCGTAGAGGTGAGCCCAACTATATCTAGTTGGAACTGTTCCACCTCCCGCACTAGCTCCGGTTCCTTTCCCACCAGAGAGGTGACGTTCCACGTCCCTAGAACCAGTCTACGGTGCCAGGGGTTGGCACGCCTATGTCCCCGCCTGCCACCCGGTTGCCACTGCACCCGACCCCAATGCCTATCTCTGCAGGTGGTGGGCTTCACAGGGCAGAACACTAAAAAGATTTGCTCAAAAAGTTTTATTTGTTCATTTTTGTACATCATTAATTCTTTGTAGGAAAACTAATTGTGAAAGGAAAATGGAGCTGGTAATATACATAATCTGGTATTTGAGTATGGAAACCATAATGAATCTACATAAAGTTCAATAAAGTTCACTGAATTTCTGCTACCGAATGCTTACATTAAATAACAACAATCACTTGTGATAACAGCTATGCCTGAATGTATCCATGTTTGAACACGCCACAGGATGTCCACTTTGTCTACACAATGTGACAAGCTAGTACTAACTTTTGCCTAAATACTTTTTGAATGTTAAGCATGCTAAGAAAACTGTCTCGAACCAAGTTATAAGGCTCATGTGAACCTAGATATTAATCGCTGGATTCCTTGCGAGCTTTCTCTCACGTGCAGAGTTTTTTGACTGATAACAAACGGCAATTTATATGAGGATGATACTACTAGATACAACAAAGTAAAAAGTGAGCTGCAAAAAGAGCAAAATGTAAGTTGCAAAGTAAGCTGTTTAACTGATGTTTCTGAGGACTAGAGCTAGCTTCTGTTGTTGCTATGCAACTACGGGAAAACAATCACGACTATCAAGCATATCAGCTCTGTTGAACATGTTTTAACCCCTGGAGCCGCAAACAACCAGCATCAGCATTGAAAACACTAACAAAAAAGACCCAGGTATAATTACACTATACACTTCCTTAATCTCACTGGAGATAAAGGGAGCAGCAAAAGAAAGAGGGAAACCGACAGGGAGAGAAAGACAAGCTTGAAATGGATTTAAGAAAACATTTTAGAGAGAGACAGACACAGACAGACAGACAGACAGACAGACAGACAGACAGACAGATAGATAGATAGATAGATAGAGATAGAAAGAGAAAGAGAGGAGAGACAGACAGACAGACAGACAGAAATATCCATATACATATAGTATCAATAAATAGCAGAGAGTATAAGGGGGATAGGGAGTTTATTTCAAGGAGGGACTGCATGTGAAGTAAACAATCCACTTTCAGTTTGGGGGATGGTGCATGGGTTGAAAATAACCATCAGAGTGCGCAGGGGTAACCGTAATTACCGATGATTAGCGTCGTTAAGAGACGAGTACACATTTGTATTTGAGAGGAGTAGCAGGGGTCACACTTACTAAAGGGCGCAAGAGGAATGAATCACCATCTGACAATTGTAAAGGCTAATTATAACTGCCACCTGACCGGTCAGAGGCAAACACCATAAATAAAAAACAGACCCGACCCATGATATCCCTCCTCCAAAGATTAGCGTGGTGAAAAGGTAAGACAGATAAATGAAGAGAACACCAATACAATATGTCATTCCTCCACCATGGCGGCTATGGCTGATTGATCATAAAATTGAATAGAAGAAAGGCCAATCAGGCTCATAACGTGACTTTAATTTCCGTTAAATATTCTCATCTAGATAATGGGCAGGGAGCAATTCAAGCGGATGTAAAGAAATGTTATAGGTGGAGTAAGAGGGAGGCTATGATGGCCATGGCCATGGCCATGTTTTTACTGGTGATTTGAATGATGACAGAGATATCTATCGACAGTGTTGTAAACTATATGCTCAGACCAACATGTTGCTTCGCAAGTTTAGCATGTGTTCTGTCAATGTAAAATGTTCATTATTTAGAGCTTTCTGCACACCTATGTATACAGCTCATCTTTGGTGTAGCTACAGGAAAGGTAGTATGCGAAGGCTTATAGTGTCTTACAATGATGCAATGAGGTTGCTGCTTCAGGTTCCTAGATGGCATAGTGCTAGTCAACTGTTTGTGTTCTTTGGTGTTCCTACATGTAAGGCACTTCTAAGATATCTATCTGTCGCTTGGATGAGTCGGAGAACAGCATCATAGAGGCTTTAACCGACCCGAGGAAAAGTTGTTTTCGGTACTCATCCAGGCTGAGAAAACATTGGCAAGATCGCCTACATACGAACTGTCTTTTGTAAAATTGAAAGACTTGTGGTTTTGTTGTTTTGTTTTTTTTTGTTATGGACCCTCCTGTGAGTCTGGAATAAAGTTTGAAATAGAAAACTAAAATATGACAGGCTAAGACACAGATGCCACCCAGTGTGCTGCTGTTGTTGTGGCTGAGAGAAAAGCTTGGAATTGTGCATCGATTAAATTGGGAATGGGAGTGAAGCAGAAGTTAAATTTACATTTGAATATCTATAAATAATAATAATTTGTTTTTCACTTCAAAGTTTTAATTGGAAAACTAATTTTTCCGTAGATTTTTATCTGACAGGCCACATAAGTAAAAGAGGAAAATGAAACAGTTAGTTCTGGTTAGAGAGAAGGTAGGTAATGAAATGCTGTTGTTATTCATGCCCATCCTCACTGATGCAATGCCAGTGTTGATAATGTATTCTTAACTGAGCACAGTTATAAGGGGGTTGAACATATAAAACACACCAAGAATGGTACTGTAGATATTGTAGAACGTTGCAGAATATTGACATATTGTATGTTTTGAGGCTTCTGAAATTATTTAGAACCAAATTTTCTTCAAACTTTGTTATACATTTCATTCACAATAACCCATTGTAACTAATCAAAAACACATGTTGCACATTTACTATGAATCAAAAACAGAAATATCAAGGATAAGCTACCTATTGATTTTGAAACTTCCTTAAGTCTCTTCTATAAGAAAATGTGTTCGGGTCTATGAGCTATTTGCATCTGGAAACGGCCAGTTATTCTAGTCTTCCTGATTGACAGCTTGAAAAGATCTCAGAGCCTAGACAGCATCTGTGAGCTGCTGCCGTATTCAGGTGTCTCCACAGCTGTTCTATTGTGCACAAAGCTGGGCTCTAGCTGAGCAGCATTTAGAGACGCACCCACAGCCACTTCAGCATGGTCTTAGCTGTATGCTCTGAAATGTCGCCTGCTGAGAGGTTTTCACATGGTTTGTCACGTCTTCTCATTTTTGTTGTTGTTGTTTTTATTGCCAAGCCAATCAGGTCCATTATCGTGCCTTATCTGCCATCTTGTTGTATCTGTCTCAACTTAAGCTTCAAACACAAGAATTGTGATAGGTGGAAAAGATGCAAATCAAAGGATTGTGGAACTTTCTAATTCCTCTACTGAATTATTTCTCTAACTGGCAGTATGATTGGAAATATGGAGGCACAAAAACAAAGCATCTATTTAACTTGACTACACAAAGTAGCTAAATTTGACACAGAGGTGCAGGATGCACTTGAGTGAGTATGTGCCCACACACATACACAAACACGTACACACACACAAATCTTCACTTCTTACACCCTATGACCCTATCTAGCATGTAAATGATTAGCTCTAGGGCCAGTGTTACTGTACTGTTGTGTTGTCTGGGATTGACAGGGATTTTATGGCCATAAAATAGTTAATAACACCTACTAAAGGTCTATGATATGCTTAAAGTTGATCCAAGTGAGTTTCTGTGGGGAGTGCCACCCTCTTTCCCTACAGTGAAGTAGGTGCTTGCCATCACGTGTTTAGAATATCTATTCTATATTTTGTCATGACAGGCAGCACGGTTTTTTACTTTGTTGCCTCACAGCAAGAAGGTCACCTGGGTTGATCCCCACCTGGTGGAAGGGGCTGTGTGGAGTTTGCATGTTACTCCTATAGTGTTAACTGGGTTTAATGTACAAACCCTCCCATAGTCTAAACAAGCATGTAGGTTAATTGGTTCCTTCAGAAGCTGAGGTGTGAGTGTTTTCTGTTGTCCCTATATGTGAAAAGATTGGCTGTCACACCTGAACATTCATGCAGCATCCACCAGTGCATATCAGATAAGACCTTTTAAACATGATATCACATACACACACACACAGTGGTGTTGAAGTAGGTCTCAATGCTTAAGAAGTTGAAGAACCTAAAACACAGATATTTTCTTGATGAAAACGTTTAAAATATTTTCATTTAAGAAAACGCTTATTTTCTTATAGTATAATGAGAACATTCTGACAACATTTTGTAATGTGTTGCCTATAACTTGTAGCCGCTCATTCACTGTGTATAGTAAATAATGTGTGTAGTTAAATAGTCTATCTTTATTTGAAATTAATTATTATTATTATTATTATTATTTGTATTATTATTATTATTATTATTATTATTATTATTATTATTATTATTATTATTATTATTATTATTTAGTCATCTCTCCTTAAGAGAGACTCATAAAATGCTTTTTGGCAACAATTACCAATTTTAAATGTTTGCATTGGAAATGCATATGCCAATAGTAATGATACTTTTGAAAGCCAGCATGCTTTTATACAATCAAAGCCTAGACTTTTTTTGTTATCGAACCATGCGTCAAATGATGGTCAAAGTATACAGCTGCTGTCAGCTGTATGGCTGTACTGAAAGGACCACAGAAAACGGACTATTTAATTATAACGGACGAACGCCCAGAATCAGACTTCAACCTGACGTGCCAACTGAGGCTGCAGCACTGAAGACTAAAAAAGGCAAGAGAGCGATTGATAGTTTGAGAGAGAAACAAAAGACGTGTAGAGGCAGATGGAAAGGGAGAGATAGAAAGATGGTTTGAGGGTGGAGGCTAGAGTGAGAGCATTACAACCACAATAGCTGCTGTTCAAAGTGTGCCAGGGTGTCTGGTTACCCCTGATTAGATTTCCAGCCTATTTTGGGGTATTTCCATTTTTTTTATTCTCTTTTAGTAGATAGACAAGTTAAACATTTTTTATATATATATTATGTTAATACTTGCCAGAAAGAACAAAAAAAAGAATGGGAAAAGAAACGGAGGATATGATAGGAAATAAAACATAGAAGATGCAAAGCAGTGGAAAATAAAGCCATAGAGGTTGATGTTGGGAAATGAAAGAGACAAAGTGACAAAAGTGTGAGATGCAGAGGCAACACGTTTGGAGGGGTAGTAATGAGATGCAGAGGCAATACATTCAGAGGAGTTGTAATGAGATGCAGAGGCAGTACGTTCAGAGGAGTTGTAATGAGATGCAGAGGCAGTACGTTCAGAGGAGTTGTAATGAGATGCAGAGGCAGTACGTTCAGAGGAGTTGTAATGAGATGCAGAGACAATACGTTTAGAGGCGTAGTAATGCCGGGGCGAATAAATTGTGAAAATATACAGTATAAAGTGTATTAACATTTTGCTGTAATTAAATATTTTGTCTCCAAATTGCTAGTGTCTTTCTAGTCAAATCGAAGTGAATCAAATCTAAATGTATTTGTATAGCACAAGTAAATGTAATGGACAGCACAGTAACGCAAACACGTGAGGCCTCCTCGCAAAAATAATTTAAAAACTTATTTTTTTAAAATTCTTATAATAGTTGCTGACAGGCGGGGACGGGGACCGTTTGGACTGCGCCTCGAGGGGGCTGCAGGGGTATACATTATGGCCCTGGTAATGGAAGCAAATTACAAAGCATTCCCCAATATACATAAAATAGCTAAATGGCTATAAGTAGCTCAATCAAAAATACATTGACCTGAGCTCAGCATTTTAATTAGACCTCCCAATTAACATGTAACATTTCTATTGATCTTTGTGTGTGAGAACAGATCAATTGAAATAATTTGAAAATGTAAAAACAGCTTGCCATGTGGTAGGCAGACCAAGCCCGTTTATTTAGCATGACTCAAGTTAACCTGTAGTAAGATGCACAAGCCTCAAAACAAACATTGTCTAATTATTTGGAGAGCGACGTTTGCAAGCTGTCAAACTGTGTTGGGTCAAGTCTTTCTCTATGAAGACCGAGACTGACATAATCACCATTCCCTTCTAGACAAAAGAGTAAAGTGAGCTGCATTTTGTCAACTTCATTGGGGGCTTCTTAGAATCTCATTGATCACCTAATGGCTTGCTGTTCATGATGGTTACAATCAGTTATTTAGTTACTTTATCAGTAGAATTTTACCATTTGTAGAATGTACTGTACATTTGAATACGGCCAACATTTTCATCAAAACTAGGTTATTGAGGTCTGATCAGTAAAAAAAACAAAACAAACATTAGCATTATGAATGGCCAAAACTAAATTATCAGGATCCAATTAGCCACTTGTAAATACCCTCCTTACCAGCTGCATATTAGTGCCTAATATGTGATGACTAAGATGAAGTGTTACTAAACTTGTATTAAGGCTTAGGAAGGCCTTATTAACACTGCCATTTCTTTCTTAATATCTGGCCATGCCGAGAGCGGATATAGAGGAGGGTGGCTATGAGACGTCATTGCTCGCTGTTAAGCCTTCTGGAGGTGTCGTGGGCTCAAATTAACTAAACATCCGGGATGGAGGGTGCCCAGTTGAAAACCCAAATGACATTTCTGCTCTCAACCCAAGTCTATTCTAAAATATTGTCTTTTAAAGTGCTCATGTTGGAGTGTGGCATAATGGATATTATAACATCCTATCCTGTGTATATTGAAATGCCATAAGCTGGACATTTTATTAGTTACCCTCAAGTCTAATGTCAGTCGAGCTACATGTTCCTATCAACATGCTTAACATAACCATGGAAACCGTATGCTTTTAATAGAGTAACTTATCTTGTCTTTTCTACTTTGCGTAATGGAACTCATAGGAGGGATCATGTGAACTCACCATGGTAGGTACGGTTCCACATCCTCCTTGTGACAGTCTTGCCCAAAGGTCTCTGTCCTGAGGCTGCGAGGGTCTCATTCAGGGCATGGGTGTAAAGCATCAGTCCATCGTAGAAGCCTCCGGAGATTATGTTCATCTGCATACCCAACCAGAAATAGGGGCACATTTTTTCAGTTAAATTGAACTAGATTAAAAAAAATTATATATGGTATACCTAAATATTTTACACCTAAATAAACTAGAATAAGTGCACACACAAATGTATTTTCAGACTAAATATATAAACAGAATTGTGTTTCATGATCATGTTCGTTCTGATAGAGTAGACTATTACCATATTCTCACAATTTTCTGGCAGAACTATGATGACCAATCCGTTGATTGACAAACTAAATGAAATAACTATTTATGGGCATAGGTGTTTATTGGACAATGAAAAGAAGTTGACGGCATTTACAATTGGTTTACAAAAAAGATCACATCAAATCCTGCACTGAGGGAAATGGTTGATTGGACTTGACGTCCTGCAGCATCTCTCGTGCTCAGTATGAATCCTTCTGCTATGCTATGCTCACATTTTAACTAGTGTGCGATGACACCAAACTAACAGTAAAAGACACAGAAAGAACAAAAGTACTAGTAGTTGGTGTACAGTAATGAGGCAAGATGAGCCTTTATCACTCAAACTTTGTGTCAACAATTTCAACACGGATAGGATGTTATAATATCCATTATGCCATACTCCAAGATGAGCACTTCAAAAGACAATATTTTAGAATGGACTTGGGTTGAGAGCAGATATGTCATTTGGGTTTTCAAGTGGGCACCCTCCATCCCGGATAATTGTTAATTTTAGCCCCAAAAACATATCCTTGCACACTGCTGGCATTGTTTAACATTGACAGGCACATAAGTAAATCATGTGCTATATAGAATGGTAAGCAACAGATCCTCTGCCTTCCAAACGATTACATTTCAATAAGCTATTAAACAAACCAAAAAATTGCATTAGGCGCTGACAATAATTCCTGCCACCTACTGACAAGAGAGTACTTCTTAAAAAAACTGCAAGTATGAGCATGCCATACTGAGAGGGGACATTTTTAAATTTAACAACATTATTTCAGACACACTTAAAAGATAAATCAAATATATTTAGTAATTCGTTCAAATGATAGAAAGTTAAAAAAGCCCTTCTTTCTTACATCGGCCCTCAAAGCATCTATAATTTGTATTCTCCTAGCGAAACAGCTACAAAAATAAAAAAAAAGGATTCTGTCCATGGTTGTATACCTCTGCAGTCTTTAGCTCTCTATTCTGTTAACCAATCAGTGTGGGACCAGCACTAATCACATCAAGCACTCCAATCAGACAGTGAGTTTGGCTTTTTTACCACTCTGCTTCTCTTACAGTCCAACTGCAGAGGATTCAAGTTTAGAAAAAATCTGTCTGATTGGGAATTCACACATTTTGAAATGTTTTTGTTTTTGTTTAAATGCTCAAAGGATATGGATAGCATAATTCTTCTTAAAGGTGTGGACAATTACGTTGCAAATAGGAAATACCAAAGCCAAGTCAATTATGTGTCCAAGAATATATATATATATATATATATATATATATATATATATATATATATATATATATATATATATAAATCAAAACGTGCCATCTTATTTTTAACACTAAGTAATGGCTTTTTTCTGGCCACTTTTCCAAAAAATAAAATAATAAAAAAGGGTTACCTTTGGTCTCTGTGCTGCCTCTCTACTTCAAAACCCCCAAAATGTGTTGAATAAATACTAGGTCATTAGAAAATCTATAGCAGATAGTTTCCACTGTGATTTATATTGTTAATTTTATTTAGATTTTTATTTTAATAAATAATTTTTTATATATATTTTTCTCATTTCACTTCACCAACTTAGACTATTTTGTGCAGATCCATCACATAAAATTCAGATTAAAAAAACATTTAAATTACAGGTTGTAATGTAACAAAATAAGTAACTAGCCAAGGGGGTGTTTGGCAATGTATATATATATATATATATATATATATATATATATATATATATATATGTATATATATTTATATATATATTTATTGATTTATTTATTTTTTTTTTTATTTATTTTTTTTTTTTTTTTTATTATTAAACAAATGAATAAGTTCTCCCAGTGATTTATATTGTTAATTTTATTTAGGTTTGGAAAACAAATTAAGTTCTCCCTGACAGACAGTTCCAGAAGTCAGGTGAACTGTACAACTGTCAAAATGGATTTTACATTTACAATTAAACTTTTATATAGCAGGATTAAAAAGAAGTGATTACAGAATAAACAACATTACAATAAATAACACTACCAATGAACAAGCGTAGTACAAGCCACATACCCAAAGATGCCAATTTAGGCACTTACATCCTAGCGATTCTCTCTCCAGGTAATTTATTTTCAAAGCACCGGGACTAAATAACTTCTAAAGAAGTAAAATGAATTTCCTAAGGACAAACTTGAGACCAAGGGATCTTTCAAGAATACTACCTATACCATCTACTATTTGTTTGTGTAAGAAGGATATCAAAGTATAAATGTTCCTTAATGTGATTTAGATTATCTATACGAGGCAAAGTGTAAAACAAACCTTTTTTATTATTACTTGCATTAAGCAATCCAAGTTTTGTCTAGTCTCCGTCAGATGTGTTATAGGAAATGTTTCCAAAAGCTGCCGGATCCACACAGACAGAGAGAGGGTGTATGGCGACAGAAGCCTCTTTGTATTCCCCTCCCTTCTCTCAAGAGTACAGTGCAACCTGTCTGCTTATCACATTAGCTCTACTCAGCTGTCTGCTGCCACTGATTAATAGGCTACAGAGGGGTGCCAGACAGCCTCATCTGAAAGCAGGAGAGGGGGCCCGCACTCACCAGCCTCCTGGGGGGGGGTCATGCCGTGTAAGTGCATTATATTTGGCTGTACGTATGGGTTGGGTTGTTGTGTGTTGGAAAGGCAGCTAGATTATCTTGTGGATGTCATGCCAGGCTCAATCAGCACAATTGTGTTTACGCCTTGATTCTGCGACTGGCATCTGAAATGTCTGCAACAGCAAATCAGGTACCTACCTTAATGCTGACACACACACACACACACACACACACACACACACACACACACACACACACACACACACACACACAGACACAGACACACACACCACATATATTTCAATGCAGTCTCATCACACAATGTGCCTTTCAGTGTGTCCAGTCAATCTCTTGAATGAGATAAAGGACATCCGGCACCTTGAAACACTTGCAGGTGTGTGACTGCAGCTGTAGGATGTCATCATGTACCCTTTGATGGAAAACAAAACGGGAAGATAACCTCCTCTAATATAATTAGCTTGCTCCTCCAAATTAAATTGCATGAATCATCCAGGCTTTGTACAGAGCCAATTATCAATTATGTGTATTTAGCACACCACACAGAACAACATTCTCTGTTTACTTAGCAAGACCATCCATATACTAAAAGCTCTGTATTTGATTATTCTTGTCTGTGTAGGAAAAGGTCAAAGGATGACCAGTCTATTCAAACAAGAATACAAGAATATCAATGTATTGTTTACATTGAATTCCATTGTTTAGAAACATTTAAAATGTAAAACTGAATTTGTTAATTATTTGCAAACAGGTTTGTAACTGGGAACAGGATATCTGTCTGTTCTGTGTTTACTCAGTTACCAGCTATTATGTACCATAAGTAGAGAGGCACGCTTCAACTTCACTTGCACTCGCTGTTGCCTCGTCTGATTGCCTGCAGCCTGTACCTCTTTTTCTTTCTTTTTTAGAACACAATCACCCACAAGCACACCAGTCTCTCACCAGTGAGTCCTCTACGGTGTAGTTAAACAATCTTTTGGCATCTGTCTTCAGGTGGTCGACAAATTCTTTGTATTCTGGGTTCTCCGGCTCTTTGTAGGTCAAGATTTTTACACTCTGCAAACAAACAAGGAAAGATGTGTCACAAAGTATAACACGGGTACAATCCTCACAACAGTTATTAAAGAGCACTTAAAGAAGTCTTAAGGTTATGGATTAAAGCACATGATGCGAAATGCAATACACGGTTTTTCCTGCTTCTACCACTAACACGATGTAATTTGTAGGAACCTGAGATAACAACTACACTCATCGTTCCCTAAATACCCTTTGACCTATCCTTGGAATGCTGCCCACTGACAAAATGACTTTGCTACAGATATAAGATGTGTTTGTACTTTCTTACAGTATTGAGGTCTTAGTGTTTGTTCACAGGTTATATATTTCAGTTGGTGAAATACCCATGGTGGACAATTGTAATTCACCATGGGTCATTCATTGCAAAATGTACTTAAGACAGGGAAGCATTTTTAGTCAACTAATCAGAAAAGGTAGCCTTATGTTGTTTTATTATCAGGTATTGTCACATTACAGAAGGTGTCACTGAATCCGTCTTTTTTTTAAGTGACCTTCTTAACACACTGCTAAGGAGTGTTGTTCCATCCCAGGGTATTACAGGTCTGAGACCCTTGTCTTTTTTTCTTCGTTAATGTCCTTCCTGGCTTTGAGATGTGGCACCTTTATCCATCTGGGATATGGCTGAAAATAAGCTATCTATTCTTCCCCTCTCTGTTTGGCTCTCAGCGAGGATCAGAAGAAAATGGAAAATACTTGATGTTGTTGGAGTGAGACAATGAGACAAAACCCCCCCCAGACAAGATCCAATTTGTCATCTCACATGAAGGTGCACATAACACTTACGGCAAACAAAAACACAACAGACAATGCAGCAGTGATTGCTTTCGGTGAGTACTGTGTGGGTCAGTGGTCAACGGACAATGCAGCAGTGATTGCTTTCGGTGAGTACTGTGTGGGTCAGTGGTCAACGGACAATGCAGCAGTGATTGCTTTCGGTGAGTACTGTGTGGGTCAGTGGTCAACGGACAATGCAGCAGTGATTGCTTTCGGTGAGTACTGTGTGGGTCAGTGGTCAACGGACAATGCAGCAGTGATTGCTTTCGGTGAGTACTGTGTGGGTCAGTGGTCAACAGACAATGCAGCAGTGATTGCTTTCGGTGAGTACTGTGTGGGTCAGTGGTCAACAGACAATGCCGTGTATTACGTATAGAATCCATTCAACTCTTACCCGATAAATCTCGGTGCAATATACCTCATAACTTTGAGGTGCAATCACACACACTGCTACAGTACACTTTTGCCGAGGTCAAATCAAACATAAATTAAGGGAATTAAGCTGCGCTGCTTTTCACGTCGTGAACTGCATCTGAATCAATGCTTTAGTTTTAAAGTAAGCACCTAAAATATCCTTTCAGGTTGGGGGCTTCACCATTACAGTTACAGTACTTGGTCTATGTCTGCATCTGGTTAACTGCACTACAGTCCAAAAACTATTCTCACCTGGAAGGCCTCTTTGGCCACAGAATCGTCCATGTCGCCTCTGGCCCAAGGTTGGAAAGGCTTGGAGTTGAGGCTGTGTCCAAACACATCAATGTAGAAAAAGGCATATTCCTCCTGAGGCATGCCAGCCTTCCGAAAATGCACCATAAGTTGTCTGAAGGTGTCCGGGGGGCAGCACACAAACACCACTGTAGAAATGTAAGATGAGGCATGAAGGATTGAAGATGCACTGTTTCAGTCGGTTTAATTGAATATATAGCAGTTTCATCAGTATGGATATGTGCCTGGGGTTCTGTATATATGTTTAAATTATCCCCTTCACTTACACATATGCGTGTAATGCTAAAATATGTACAGTGCATCCGGAAAGTATTCGTACCCCTACACTTTTTCCACATTTTATTATGTTACAGCCTAATTACAAAATGGATTAAATAAAAAAAATTCAACATTCTACATACAATACCGCATAATGACCAAGTGAAAAAAGTATTTTAGAATTTTTTGCAAATGTATTAAAAAGAAAAAAATTTAAATATCACATGTACATAAGTATTCACACCCTTTGCTGTGACACTCAAAATTGAGCTCAGGTGCATCCCCTTTACACTGATCATCCTTGAGATGTTTCTACAACTTGATTGGAGTCCACCTGTGGTAAATTCAATTGATTGGACATGATTTGGAAAGGCACACACCTGTTTATATAAGGTCCCACAGTTGACAGTGCATGTCAGAGCAAAAACCAAGTTATGAAGTCCAAGGAATTGTCTGTAGACCTCCGAGACAGGATTGTATCAAGGCACAGATCTGGGTAAGGGTACAAAAAAATTTCTGCAGCATTGAAGGTCCCAACGAGCATAGTGGTCTCCATCATTCGCAAATGGAAGACGTTTGGAACCACCAGGACTCTTCCTAGAGCTGGCCGCCCGGCCAAATTGAGCAATCGGGGGAGAAGGGCCTTGGTCAGGGAGGTGACCAAGAACCCGATGGTCACTCTGACAGAGCTCCAGTGTTCCTCTGTGGAGATGGGAGAACCTTCCAGAAGGACAACCATCTCTGCAGCACTCCACCAATCAGGCCTTTATGGTAGAGTGGGCAGACGGATGCCACTCCTCAGTAAAAGGCACATGACAGCCCGCATGGAGTTTGCCAAACGGCACCTAAAGGACTCTCAGACCGTGAGAAACAAAATTCTCTGGTCTGATGAAACCAAGATTAAACTCTTTGGCCTGAATGCCAAGCGTCATGTCTGTAGGAAACCAGGCACTGCTCATCACCTGGCCAATACCATCCCTACAGTGAAACATGGTGGTGGCAGCATCATGCTGTGGGGGTGTTTTTCAGTGGCAGGAACTGGGAGACTAGTCAGGATCAAGGGAAAGATGAATGCAGCAATGTACAGAGAGATCCTTGATGAAAACCTGCTCCAGAGCGTTCTGGACCTCAGACTGGGGCGAAGGTTTACCTTCCAACAGGACAACGACCCTAAGCACACAGCCAAGATAACAAAGGAGTGGCTTCGGGACAAGTCTGTGAATGTCCCTGAGTGGCCCAGCCAGAGCCCAGACTTAATTCCGATTGAACATCTTTGGAGAGATCTGAAAATGGCTGTGCACCGACGCTCCCCATCCAATTTGATGGAGCTTGCGACGATCTTCAAAGAAGAATTGGAGAAACTGCCCCAAAATAGGTGTGGCAAGCTTGTAGCATCATACTCAAGAAGACTTGAGGCTGTAATTGCTACCAAAGGTGCTTCAACAAAGTATTGAGTAAAGGGTGTGAATACTTATGTACATGTGATATTTAATTTTTTTATTTTTAATACATTTGCAAAAAATTCTAAAAAACCTTTTTCACTTTGTCATTATGTGTAGAATGTTGCGAATCTTTTTTTATTTAATCAATTTTGGAATTAGGCTGTAACATAATAAAATGTGGAAAAAGTGAAGGGGTGTGAATACTTTCCGGATGCACTGTATATGTTAATAACAAGAGTTTCTAATTTATCCCAAATAAGAGCAAGAATTTACAAATTTAGTGGCAAAACTTCTGCATTTCAACAAGATATTCCTGAGAGATGTTTGAGCCAAGCTAGTTCTGAAGAGATGTCTTCTGTTACCTTCGTGATCCTTATGCTGTACGCAGGTAGTGTGCAGGTGAGCAAAACCAAGACTCCCCCAAAAGACACAGTCTAACATCATTTACGCTTTTTCATTTACAACATTTCTTTAGTGTCTTGAGTAGCTATCATTCATTTGTTTTTTATAGAAGATGCAGTCAAGGATTCTCATCATTCAGGATTTTCTCACTCAATTATCTTTCAATTTGTACAATTTAGACCACACTTCAGTCACTAATTTAAACTTCTTGCTTCTAATGAGGCGATGCCATGGCAGAGCTAGTTCAGGCAGGCAACACGGACACAGCATTTATCCACGTCACATCAATCAACCAGTCGCATACGCTCAATAGTTCAGTGCGATCTGTTTAACTGCAATTCACTCACCACACCTCCTCTTCCAACTGCTTGCTCTGATGCACCACACCATACACTTGATCTTGCTGCTACCCACCTCCACCCCAGCTTCCACCTATTTAGGGTCTGTTGCTCAGTATCCGATAGGGGAATTGCAGATATCTGCTCCCTACCAATGGTTGTTCACTTAGTGTTTGTGTAAGATCCCGAGGGGGGAAGCAATTCAGAGCAGCAGACACTTGACGCCAAACCTAAATGTATTAACATGTATTGTTAAAACTGTTAAACTCATTAAACTCATTTAAACTGTTAACTATTAAACTCATTGTAAGTTGTCCTGACTGAAATTTAATAATAGTTAAATATACAGTTGAATATAGTTGATTAATTAAGGAATACCTGTAACATAGGTTAAAAGTAGATTTTTTTCCTTAAATGTCACATAAGTGTTTCGATTTCAAAAACGATAATAGGCCTACTGACTGATGAGCCATGTCCAATGATGTCACACGTAAGTGACAGTTGCTGCATTATTGTTTTGAGACTGAATGGAACATCAGGAGGCCAGTGTGGATCTGATCATAGCCAGGCTTTTGCTGCAAGCAACAAGAGCCTCATAGAATGAAGGCATGAGTTGGAACTTCTCCCTCCATGCAAAATATTACAGAAAATATTAGTCCTTATTTGGCTTGTGATGTAATGTGGTCACAAAATGAGTGTGGAAATGTATTTGGAAGAGCATACCATTATTAAAAAGCATTCAAAGCATTGTTTAAACTGTATGCATTCTTCAATGTATGTTCAGAGACATGCGGTACTAGGCTCTCTGAGGGCCAACTCCAAAAAACAAACTACTATATAAGGCTCAGGTAATGAAAAATTGCACAGAAGCTCACAATATAAATGACTACAAAACAGCACATACAGTTGGCACCCACTTATTTGTCTCCCTTTGGACTACCACCGGTGACCTTTCATAGCTGCTGCTGATGTGAGTCACCAGTCACTAGTCGAATCAGTGGGTGTCATGAGAGAGAGAGAGAGAGAGAAAGAGAAAGAGAAAGAGAGAGAGAGAGAGAGAGAGAGAGAGAGAGAGGGAGAGAGAGGAAGCCCAGAAGCTAATTGGGAGTGCAGTGGTGGCGGTAGAGGCAGTCCCCCTCTACAGTCACTAATGGCCACCATTAGATCTAATCAGAGAACTGATCCAGAAGCCAGCTCTGCTCCGTACAGTGACTGAAGCGGTAAACATCTTTTTGCTGGCTTGTTTCCTTGGAGAATTATGAAGTGTGAAATGTAGTGTCCAGCTTTTTTCAGATGAAAATGTGTCTGGACTAATTATAGTTATAATAATATAATTATTGTATATAATTATAATAATTATATATAGCCTCCATGGATAAAAAGGGAACAGGTATGACCTTTTTAGTTGCTATGAAACTAGAAAAAGCTGGTACCAAACAGACTATGCTTTGTTGTCTATTGTAAAATTTAAATGCCCGTAGCTTAAGATGTGAAGAGCTGTTCAGGGTAGGCCTTCCTTACTACAACAATACACCAGGCTCACTCATACGTTTTAGTCAAGACCAGAGCTGGCATACATAGTGATTTGAATTGAACTAAGTTTACTAAGCACTACAGCCCCCCACGCCCCCACCCCTTTGCTTCTTGGTCTGAGGATACTGTATGTTGGCATAAACAATCACTTTCTGGGACGAAGCTCAAGGCTGGTAAAAGTTGTGGAAGGGCACAGACCTACTCGAAGCAAAGTGTTGGTGTCGGTGGCATAGGAAGTCTCCAGGGGCGTAATGACATTCCAGTGGCCTGCGTTTCCTGTTCAGGCAGCTCTATTGTTACAGCGTTTAATAACGTTTGGGGGGGAGGAAGTGAAGTGAATCCACACCAACAAACCTTTGTATCCTCACGGTTATCTCTCGGAAAGCCTATTACCGTCAGTAAGAACAGGAAAAGGGGAGTCTGGTTCATGGTTCTCTAAAATGTGTGTTGTGTGTGTCGTGTTTTTGTTGTAGACATGTCCAATGCATACAGAGTTTAATTGAAGCTGAATTTGTCTGTTAATAACCAGCCCAGGATCTCCTTAGGGTGTATTGATGCAAAAGAAGCGTGTGTTATTTATATATATTTTTTATTATTGGTATATGACTTTAAATTAGGCTAGGTCTCAGGTCCATAGCTTCAAGGTTGTTTTCATTTCTGGATTTTTATGATCATGCTCTATTCAAAGAAAACGAATGGCAACTTCAGCGCTGGTATCAGATACTGCCATTCTACTTCATGCCCTAAGGTGTAAGGTCTAAGGAAGGCCACTCGGTGTTGTAGAAGCTCAATTTTCACTCAATTTATCTAACACGTGCATGAGCGCATGCTATACTTCAGTGAGTAACATGCAGTGGACTCGAGGTACTTACGCTGTTGTGTGGCATAACATTCCGTAGTCACGCAATACTGACAGAATGGAACAAAAGGGCAAAGCAAAACCATGACCTTGCACCACAGGAAGAGAAGGGAAGTTCACAGATAGCCAGGGCCATAGGCTGAACTCAACCAAATGACATTTGACCATTACATTTTTACCTCGGAAGATATTTATCTTTGATGGAAAGGTTCCATTTCCCTAAGCTTTTGTCTCACCTATACCTAATGAATATCATCAGAGAAGTCATGATGAGTCCTAAATAAGTTTTGAAATATGTTATTTGACAACTGTGACCCTGCCTCAGTTTAACGTCCCAGGAATATAACAAGTGTGAATAAAGCGAATTATTACAAAATTATTACAAACTCTCCTCTGCTCACGTGTCTAATGTTCTGACTCAGAAAATGTTCTTTAAACTTAAAAGTATTTGAGTGCATGCTATTGAGGCAAAGTTAATTTCTTTAAAATGTATCTGGATAATCTCTCGAGATAGGCCCCACCAGGTTCCCTGTCTACCTATGGGATTAGGAATTGTAGCTCCTGTCTCTATTGAACGGGGTCAGATTCACTTTGATGCTATAATTTATAACCTCTTCCCTTTCAGTCTCTTCATACAGATCCTATTTTTCTTGGGGAGTTGGCATTGTCTGTAAAAAGTGGATGGGGGGCTTTGCAATAACTATTTATTTAAAAATGTGAAATTTAGTACTGAATGTCCTGTCTTCTTTCCAGGACTGTTATCCTACTTTTATCTATTTTTCGAACAAATGCAGTCTAACTCATGAACCAGGATTGCCTGTTTTATGGGTGACCTTTAAATAACATGACCTAAAGGTAGTTATTATCAACTGTCTGCATTCAGCACTGCAAATCCATCCCTAACCTGGAAGATCAACGTAGTATGCTTGCCGATGATTTACCGTATGATGTTTAGAATGATTACGATCACATTCTTTATCAGGAGAAAGCGCAACCTTTTAGTGTGAGAAATAGATGTAAGGAATGTTTAGGGCATTGAGAATGGGAAAAATGGTATTTCCATTTTTCAACTTCTTTAGCGTTCCCCTTTTTTTACGAAGTCAATGGCTAAAGTAACAAATAAATGAGCTCGTCCCTAAACCATGTTGGTTCATTCGAAATGTTGCAGAAAAGAGCCATATGAAAATGCATAATGATCACTATGTAAGCTTTTTCAAATAGGCCTAATAGTCAAATGCAGGTTAAGAGTCTGTAATTCCTAGAATCTCATGTTCTCAGAGTCACTAAAGGTATCTCTCACTGTATCTCTATTGTAACCATTATTTATGACTGTTTCATGTTCTGCTTTCCAGCAACCCTGGCCCTCAACATACATTGACATTTTTCAAGATCTGGATTTGACGGTCCTTGACTGAGGTGTCCTCTTGGATTTAAACAATACAGTATTGGATAGAAACTAAACATAATCAATTCCAAGCTAGTCTGATCTACAGTGTCCACATGTGAAGTGTGGAAAAAGATTAGGATTGCCATTGACTGTTCATGCACATCTTCCATTTGTCTATTGCATTTAAGAAACACACAGTTGGAAACTAATATAATTCTAATCATAGAGAAACTGGAGATTGGAGACCCACAGTCTGAATCTTGACCAATGGCCTAGTTCAATAGCGATGTGTGCAGAGGTTATAACAGTACTTAGGATCAGAGACCCCTGCACTCGTTTTAAATTAACTTTTTTTTTTAAAACGGACACTAATACCCTTCTGTCTGATCTGTTGAATAAATCTATAAAGGCAGTAACACCATCTAGCCATGCTACAAAGCACACCATGTCTTCTGCCTTGGTTTACTTCTTGTATTTAACATTACAGGGTTTTAATTTTTAACCAATACCAGATGGACAAGAACAAGGAGAAGGAGGGAAGGAGCGATAGAAGAAGGGAAAAGAAGGGAAAGGCACGGCCTTCTGGGTGGATTTGTTCAGCATGGTCGCCCCCTGGCTCTGCAACCATGGTGACAGAAGATGAGATAGGTAGAGGAAAATGGAGATTGGGGATCTTACATCACGTCTGTCGGGAAGGCTGAGCTTGCGGGGTGCGAGGTTCAATCTAAGGAAAGGTTGACGTCACTGACTGCTAGAGTTACAGTTACTTTGACACTGCGCTAACAAACTTAACTTTGTGAAACTATCCCTCCCACTATGTTTTTTTTTTTTTATTTTATTTGAAGGCAGCCGGTTAGTTCTGTGTTAGCCACATAGACATTCAAAAAGGTTATTTTGACAAATCAATAAAAATATTGCAAATAGTTTTGGGTTTCTTGTCCTATGCTGCTGTAATTACTGCAATAGCTGAAACTACTAAAGTGGGATATTCCTAGGCCAACAGCACGTGCTTCATATATTTTCTTTCTTCCTTCCTTCCATCCCAATTATCTCCTCTTTTAATTGTTCTAATTAATCTACGTCTAACATGCTGTCTTGTTAGATTCTAATGAAAGACCAACACTAAATGGAGAGTAAGAGATAAAAACAGAATTTTTACACCTTTCATGAGAAACAGCATGGTAACACGTCTCCAATGGTAACACGTCTCAAACTGTAACTAGGTGTAGTGTCACATGGCAGGACATAAAACCCTGCTTTGAAATATCCCCTGATGACAGTAGGTAGTGCTAAAGATGGGAGAGAATAAGCTTATTACGTAACCCCCTGTGTGGTAAAGACTTGCTCAATGTCTGATGTTGAGATGTAGTAAGGAACATGAGATGAGTGGGTCGAAGGACAATGACGTGAAGACACTTGAATGTGAGGAGTCCAGGGTTCGAGTTATGTGGGAGCCAGTGGGAGCTGAGCTCCCATAAGGAGGGTTCTGAGCTCCCATGAAAGCAGTGAAGTCATACATCTGTGGGGGTCGCCAACTCAGTGCACCGGTTAAGCTATTATTTCTTTATCTCAGCCAGTAACGTTAGAGACGCCCACAAAGCTCAGATTATAACTCGAACCCTGGAGGAGTCGCAATGCTCTACATAGGTCGTGTCCCTGTGTCCACCACCACTCCATTGCTGCTATGGTGACAGGATGTCAGACGTGTCAACACTTTATACGGCTGGTTAGAGACAAACATGTTTATTCACCCACCAACACTATGCCACTGGCAGATCAAGCCTGTATCCCGAGTCAAGCCTTTTTGGTTGTTAACCTATTTGTTCCATTGTTGTTGGTTTGAGAGAGATGGCAAGATAATGAGGGAAGGATGTAGCTGTGAGACGTGGGAGAAGATCAACAGCAGAATGCATGACAGATACACACCCACACGCACGTACGCACGCACGCACCCACGCACCCACGCACCCACGCACCCACGCAGCCACACACACACACACGGCACTTGGAGTACAGTATTTTAATTAGTTATCCTATTTATTATTTTAGCAAGAACTAAACTGCCAGGCATTTTATCAAGCTATAAAATAAAATGGACTTGCTTTAGAGAATAAACAAATAAACAGCTCATCTTAAGCAGTAGGACATGGCTGTTGAAATTTAACTGACAACATCTGGGCAGCTATCAAGAAATCAGTAAAAACATCCATGTTATTGTAAAATAATATAACATTGGACTTATTTTGCTTACTACGCTAGTTTATTAATATTTCATAAACCAAATGATACTTTATGAAGCGAGGCCATAATCATTGCAGCTTCTTTGTAGGCGAGCAATTATGTAACAGCCTCATTGTATAATTTCTCATTTCGGAGAATGAATACTGATAATCCATGCATTGAGCGAGTCAAGCAAACTAATTGGATCCTAGCTATAGTTTCCTCATCTTTCAGTTCCTTTTCTAAATGAGACAGAGTGGGATAGCGATTTAAAATGCAGAAGGAATAGTTTCTTTATAGACTAAATAAAGAAATTGCCCACAGGAACAGAAAACCCAGATTGAATGAAAGGTGTGACATTTTGTTCCTAATCAGAGCCAGGCTGGGGAGGCTCTTTACATTAACAGTTTTAACAGTCTGGATTTCCATTGTTCTTGTCAACTTGCATTAACATTGGATCAGGAGGCCAACTCCAGTGTGCAAAACCTACAGACTCTGTGTATAAAGTTTATAGGGAGATCATAGGGTTCTGTCTTATAATTCAGAACAGAATCATGAAGATCCGTAAAAGTGTGATCAACTTCATGAATGTTTCACGACGGTTTCTTGAATGATGGACACACAAATCGACTAAATGTCTTAAGTACTATTATAAAAATGATGTCAAAGCCCCTACATTAAGTAAAACGGGGCCCCAAAACGACTCTACTAATGCCAGCTGTCACATATCCAGCCATAGTTGTAGCTTTTTAATGGTTACAGGGCTTTTTACAGTCGTTTGCTATATTGTGAGGTACTCAACTCAAGGTATACTGTAGGTCTATGCTGAAATTGGATTCATGTGCTTATATTAGATTAATGATAGACCACATCCACATTATCTGATAGTCATTTATACTGTTAATTACAATTGGGAGTAGAAATCCAATGTTGTAATGTTTCAAATGGTGATAAGGACTTTTCAGCGTGTACCTCTGAGTGACAGTATTAATCATGTAATCGTCAATTGAAATGGGTTTTTAATTAGCCATGAACTATAACTTGAATGCATGGCAATGCAATACTATTGGTTGCCTTTCACTTCTATTGGAGCATCTCATGACCGTAACTAAAACAAACAAGACTTTCCGCACAAACCTTCCTTTGTTGAGCACATATACTACCTAAAGAGCTTGTAAATGGGTTTACAAATGATTACATCCTTTCCCGCTTCTCTTTGCCTTGGTTAGGGGTAATCCTCTAGTGGCACGCTGACAATAAAAAGCTCAATCAGCTCGAGGACTTTTCAAAAGTGAACAAGGCCCTCTCATGAAACTGATCCCATACATTCAGTCGAGCGCCGCACAGCTCATCAAATGGCCCTTCTGACAACCCTGATAACCTCACAGAGACTGTTACCCGTTCCAAATCAGACAGGCAGCCTCTGTCATAACATACAGCTTTAAAACAACGTATGGCACACCTAGAAGCAGCTTGGACGAGAACATTCTCAATTTCCACGAGGGATCAGAGGTTACCATATTTCAATGGAAACATTTTAGCAATGCACCTCCCCACCCTTCAACATTACTCCGTTCCTGCTGACTTTCAGGCCAGCTGGGTTTCTTCCTGCAGCTGATGAGGTGTGTATTTATTTATCTATTAGGCCCTGGGGAAGAGGCACGACGAGGTTGGGGTGGGATGAGGTAAAGGGGCACATTGTAAAGCACTTCCTGTACGCTGATGAGCCCAGAAGAAAAGGTCACGGCGCTGCTGGTGTCTGCTTTTGGAAGTGTGTGCGTTCGTGTGTGACGCATGCACTACTGTATTTTTCATTAATTGGATTTACACTGGCAAGGATCACGTACAAAGCCTAAATAGGAACACAAGGGCCATCTGCTTATCGGGCGAATGCGATTCATCATTCAATCCAAACATTTATGGCTTTTAGATTGCGTTGTTTTGTTTTCCTTTTATTTTGTTGTATTAAGCATAGCCAGCAGATTATATCTGTGCACCTCAAAAGATAGATTATTTGTAGGCTGTCTCAGTTTAAGAGACATGATGAAAAGGGATACAAGGGGAGTTTGTTTTCTTAAGCTTGTTCATGGAGCGAGGTATGCAAAACATGTCTAGCATCCACCACTGCTTTTCCCCGTAATTACAGCTGAGCTGGTGGCCTTGAAGGTTTGTTTGATATTACAGTTGTCGGTTGTGTGCAAAATGACACACTGTGTCAGACAGCTGACCTCATTATTTGTGATTTGAACACTACCACAGCATGGTACATACTGTATGCTGAATCCCTGCCATGTTTGCAAACAGGGCAGCCTCCACAAGAGTACTGGGACAACCCCTCATTATGTTTCATACCAGGGAAGTCTGACTGCGTTTTCCTAAATATAAACAAAGATACAAAAATATTAAAGCTGGGACAATAAAAAAATGTGAAAGGATCAAGCTCTACTATGTAAAGAAATCCTCTGGCCCACAAAGTTTACTTTGGGACTATAGTACATTGGTTTTATCAAGATCATATCCACAAGTGATTTCTCATTTGCTGTGTGGGGAAAGCTTCTTTTTTTTTTTTTTTTTTTTTTTTAAGGAGTCCGCTCTTATTCCAACATATGACAAACTGCCGAGAACAGACGTGGAAAAAGATTTGGCAAATTTGCCCAATGGCATTTTCTGTTTAGCAGGAAATACCTAGAGATCTGATATGACGAGTGGTGCTCCATTATAAAGCAAAGAGGCTCTTGACCCCTGTTAATAAATATCTATTCGACAGACATTTTTATACCCGTGTGGGAACGAGAAGGGGAAGCTCATTGGAATCCTATTGAGCTTCCTTTACGTTTGCTTACGCACCTGACTTGCATGATAGATTGTGTAGGAAATCAAGCTTCATTTGGCATTCCAGTTGACTACCAGCGCCTCCAAAAGAAAACATAAAACTGTCAACCACTGATACATTTACATAGATCTGTCTAGCATCTATGTCGCTCTATTATATAAAATAGCTTCCCCCAAAAGGCTTCAGACCTAACCACAGAATAGCATTAGATATAGTACATCCCATAACTGTAGAACGTCAGAAAACCGCTGAGTCATCTTTTCGCAGACCTGCAGAGTTCCTAGTCTCGCCTGCAAGCCCATTGATTGGGCTCATATTTCTGGCTCAGGTTAATGCAGCAATGGTTGCCTTTGGCTTTAGCCTCAGACAAACCAGTCAGAAGCCATAGAGGCCAATGGGGCACAAAACACACACACACACACACACACCCACACACACACACACACACACACACACAAACAAACATTGTCCTCATTCTGCTGTCGGTAATAAGTCAAGTACTTATTTAACCATTTATGTGCAGCATAATAAAAGCCAAACCAGGGAACTTTAATATACCAAAGATGTTACTCCCACACAAGAAACTATAATCATTGTTCGCAAACATCTTTAAAAAAAACTGTATTGCATCATTTACTTACAAACGCTGCAAAGACAAAATGGCATAGGATTACCATTTCACTATTCAACCACGTGTTTGCTGGTTCTAGACTTAATGAAAGTCATCAAGACAAAGTAGAGTGAAATGGGATATGTACATGAACGACTCACCTCGCCCCCCATGCTGGATTTCATGGAGGGTATCAAAGAATGACCGAGTGTCCTCCAGCACCAGATCCTCAGTGTTGATGTTCTCCTTGTGGAGCTCGGTGTAGAGGCCCTCCACAGCAAAGTAGCACGGCCGGTCATCCACCTTGTAGTCGCTGAACACCAGCAACACGTGCTCCTTCCACCCAAACTGCTCACAAATGTGGAGGGCAAATTTGCCCAGTTTCTTGTGGGTCGGGCCAGTGTTGGTGATGGAAGGGTAGACGTTGACACCGTCAAACCCCACCGCTGGGGCACCCGCCGTTACCATGGGGACATCCCAGTGGGTGGTGAACAGGCCGACAGGGGAAGACGTGTAGGTGCAGCCTGGGCCGATAAAGGCCCACGGGTCGTACTCAAATTTGAGGTCGACCGCCATCAGCGGGGCAACCGACTCGGAGCAAATGCCTTCCTTATTCTCACTGTCCTTAAAGATGTACCGGAGGTGATGGTTGGGTAGAAGGCTGGGGTCGGCGTTAACCATCCTGAGGGCGCGCTCCAGAGCTGGCCCCACGCGAGGCCAGGCCCAGGGGTAGGCGGTGTTTCTCTGCGGCAGGATAACGGCCAGCGTGATGTTCTGGTGATCGTGGTGGGTTCGAGCCTGGTGCCTCTGGCCGCGGTGCCGCGTGGACCTACCGTGGACCTGTCCGTGGCACAGGCTCATCAAAAGCAGCAACAGGACCGGCAGGAGCCTTCCCCACTCCTTGCAAGAGGCCATTCTCTTTCCACCAGGTTGTCAAGTCCCGCTGAAGTTAATTATATAACCACTCAGATTAATATACACATAAGGTGAAACAAACAAATCATCTTATAACAATAACTCAGGTTACTCACATTAATGTGTGCATGCAAATTGGTGCATTGTCATGTTTGAGTTTGATGTAACAATTTGGCATTACTAGCAGTAATCATGCATACTCTTTACCTCAGGAGAGTCCCCCCGCCCCTTAGGTTATATGAATGTATCTACAGTGACTCTATCTATGAACACACACACAGAATCAAACACAGAATGTCTTGGTAAAGCTGTTGGGCCACTAAAAGCTGGCGGAAAAGCTTCAGTGGCTGTGAGCATTGTCTCAGATGATGTCACTCTGAAATCCTCCATATGTGTTCAATTGGGTTAAGAGCTAGCGACTACTCAGGCCATAACATATGATTCGCATCATAGCCAGTTCAGCTATGTGACTACATCCTTTGTGAATGTAGCTCCTGCCACCCATGCCTAAATAATAAACCCTCTTTGAAATTTGCTTAGAGATTTTCCTTTTTCTGTCTTGAAATATTTTCACAAACTGTGCCTGCTCAGGATTTTTTTATGTGCTACAGAGTATGATAGGCTGTTAATATCTTAATTGTATCATGCTGTAAATATTGGTGGTAGTAACTAATTCCTTATGTATAAAATGTATAAAATGCTTTACTTTAATTCCATTTCTTACTATTAAATTTGTCACCCAGAGGCACACCTGTCTGTGCATTATAAACTAGGAGAAACACACACACAGCGCACACACACAAGTGCAATATAAGTTTGAAATCAGAACCTATTTTTTTTTATTCGGGGCTATGTGTATTTAGCCTCCTGCTCATGCCTTTCTCAATATAAATTATAAACGGACTTGTAAGCAATAAGGTCTAATTAGAATATATATATAATTTAGCATATGTGTGTGTGTGTGTGTGTGTGTGTGTGTGTGTGAACAGCTAAAGCCCTAAAACATATTTTGCAGGTATCATCATCATGGCTAGTTGCCAGTCATTACTCAATTCCTCCGGTCTGTACAAAAAATGTTTTTTTATCTCCTAACCAAACACGACTACAAAGCAAGATAAACAGGTTTGTGAACAATTATAACATTGTCCTATAGGTAAATGTTCTATACCTTAAATGGCGATTATTTTCTTCATTTTCGGAACTGCTTCTCACTCCGAAGTCTGCGCACGAGAGTTGAGAGGTCTTTTAACTGGAAGTGCAAGCACACGCGCACACACAAACATTCGCATAGCATTTAGCGGATTGCACTGAGCAAGCACCAGAAAGGGGAGGCTATGAACAGACACACCCCTTGATGATGGGATGAAGCCCTATAACTAAATGAAATAAATAAAATTCCTCTGAGCAAATTTTGAGCGACAAATTGATGGCTTTAGCCAGGTTGAAGAGACTACTTGGTTAAACTACTAGTTGAAATAGCAGGCAAATGGAACGGGCTTTGTAGTGAACGTTCAATTTCGACTTTCGTTCGACTTTCCAGTTTATGCCAAAAAATATATAGGCTACATTGTGCCTTGATTGCACCAATGTGTGCTAATAGAACACTTTCACTAAAGTAGTTTACCAAATGTGTTTATGTGAGACATGCATACAATGTTTCAATAAAAATACGTAACAAGTCATAGGATTGTAACATGAATTCCAAAGGTTAGGGATCTCAAGCAGATACAAATTTGTGCCTACTGGAGAATGGCCCCTAGCACTTAAAGAAAAAACGATTTGGAAAAATGCTTTCTCTTCCCCAACATTAGGAAGTATTTGGAAGAAAGCTTGCATGTCTGAAGAACGAATGCCGTCTACTGACCTCGATGTTCTTTCCACTGCATGCGTGCACCTGTGAGCTTTTGTTCAAGGATGGTTTGGGCTCTCTGATAAGTGACTTGACTGAGTGCCTCAGTGAGCATGGGGAAAAAGAGTGTGTGTGCGTGCGTGCGTGCGTGTGTGTGTGTGTGTGTGTGTGTGTGTGTGTGTGTGTGTGTGTGTGCGTGCGTGCGTGCGTGCGTGCGTGAGCGCATCAGCATCTCAGACACTGGTGTTTCAGGCTTAAGTTTCCGCTGGAGAGAGGGGGAAGGGGAGAACTAAAAGGCAGGAGGCAATCGTTTAGCTAAATGCATGTTAGCTGCTCTCTTAGTTAAGCTGCCTTTAATGTCAGCAAACTAAACTACTGAAGTTGACATATTTGCGGTCTTGACAAAATATGTAAAAAAAATAAAATAAACATTTGCAGTGCTGACTTTGATTATTTGTTGCATGGAAAACAATTGCAGTGAAAACTGTATTTAAAAAAATAATTATGGTTTGAACTGGGAATAGTATACTGCTCAGTGCATAAATTGTTGATTATTTTCCAGAAGGTTTGAAAACCTACCCTGTTGGAAACATTCATGCTGTCTAGTGTTGTTCACAAAATAAATACAATTAAAATGGACATACTTGAAATGGACATATAAATTATAAACGGACTTGACTTGTACAATTTTGGGTTTGGGGGCAAAATTATCAAATTTCAGTTCAATTTGGCGGCTTGTGACCATCCATCTTCCCCTCATCCCAAAGGGTTTTCATGATGTTCAAGTCTGGAGATTGGGCTGTCCATGACAGGGTCTTGATCTGGTGGTCCTCCATCCACATCCTGGTTGACCTGGCTGTGTGGCATGGAGTATTGTCCTGGGGGGGGGGGGGGGGGGGACGACAATCATCAGAGTTGGGAAACATTGTCAGAGCAGACGGAAGCAAGTCTTCTTCCAGGACAACCTTGTACGTGGCTTGATTCATGTGTCCCTAACAAATACAAATCTGCACAATTCCAGTTTTGCTGAAGCACCCCCAGATCATCAGAGATCCTCCACCAAATTTCAAGGTACCAGTGCGAGACACACTGAGGCATACAGTACAGGCCTCTCTAGGTCTCTGTCTAGCTATTAGACAGCCAGGTGTTGGGTAAAACTGAAAATTGGACTCATCAGAGAAGATTACCATACTCCAGTCCTCTACGGTCCAATCCTTATGGCATTTTGCCAACGTCAGCCTGGCTGTTCTTTACTTTTCATTGGTGAAGGGCTTTTTTTCTGGCTGAGCCCATGTGATGAGGCCCATGGGTGCTGTTTCAAACCGTCCTCACTGTGTACATCACCCCACCTTTCGTCTGCCATTCTTTTTGTAGGTCCCTTGATATCTTCCTACAATTGTTGAGTGACAATCGAACGAGTCGGCACTAGTCATCCCAGTCAGTGGAGAGTTGTTTTCGCCCTCTGCTGGTCTGCATCTTTGCTGTCCCCAATCTTCTGCTACTTCACCTTGTTTAGGAACCGCCACCATCATCATCATCATCATCGTCATCCGCTTTGTCCGGGGTCGGGTCGCGGAGGTAGCAGTTCAAGCAGGGCATCCCGAACTTCCCTTTCCCGGGCCACTTTAACCAGCTCTGACTGGGGGATTCCAAGGCGTTCCCAGGCCAGTGTGGAGATATAATCCCTCCACCTGGTCCTAGGTCTGCCCCGCGGCCTCCGCCCAGCTGGACGTGCCTGGAACACCTCCCTAGGGAGGCGGCCAGGTGGCATCCTTACTCACCACCTCAACGGGCTCCTTTCTACGCAAAGAAGCAGCGGCTCTACTCCGAGTCCCTCACGAATGGCTGAACTTCTCACCCTATCCCTAAGGGAGATGCCAGCCACCCTTCGAAGGAAACTCATTTCCGCCGCTTGTATCCGCGATCTCGTTCTTTCGGTCATGACCCACCCTTCATGACCATAGGTGAGAGTAGGAACGAAGATAGACCGGTAGATGGAGAGCTTTGCCTTCTGGCTCAGCTCTCTCTTCGTCACAACGGTGCGATAAAGCGACTGCAACACCGCACCCGCTGCTCCAATTCTCCGGCCCATCTCTCGTTCCATTTTACCCTCACTCGAGAACAAGACCCCAAGATACTTGAACTCCTTCACTTGGGGTAAAGACTCATTCCCTACCTGGAGTAGACAATCCATCGGTTTCCTGCTGAGAACCATGGCCTCAGATTTGGAGGTGCTGATCCTCATCCCAGCCGCTTCACACTCGGCTGCGAACCGATCCAATGAGTGCTGCAGGTCGCAGACTGATGATGCCATCAGGACCACATCATCTGCAAAAAGCAGTGATGCAATCCTTTGCCCACCAACCCGCAGCCCCCTCCCCGCGGCTACGCCGTGAGATCCTGTCCATGAATACCACAAACAGGATAGGTGACAAAACGCAGCCTTGGAGGAGGCCAACCCTCACCGGAAACGAGTCCGACTTACTGCCGAAGACCCGGACACAGCTCTCGCTTTGGGAGTACAGAGATTGGATGGCCCTGAGTAGAGACCCCCTCACCCCACGCCGGATTGGCATACTCCCAGGCCCCCTCAAAGATCCTCGCGAGGGTAAAGAGCTGGTCCGTTGTTCCACGACCAGGCCGGAAACCGCATTGTTCCTCCTCAATCCGAGGTTCGACTATCGGTCGAACCCTCCTTTCCAGCACCCTGGAGTATACTTTCCCGGGGAGGCTGAGTAATGTGATGCCTCTGTAGTTGGCACACACTCTCCGGTCCCCCTTTTTGAACAGGGGAACCACCACCCCGGTCTGCCACTCCTTAGGTACTGTCCCCGACTTCCACGCAATGTTGATAACCGCCACCATCTTCATTTTAAATTTGAATGATGGAAGCAACCTGATGCTTACTGTATCCATCTTCCAGTAAAGCCAGGATTCAACCCTTCTTTCCAATCTTTTTTGGCTTGGTCAACAGTTATTTTTGATTCCAATTAATTTTGAGGTGTCACTAGCCATATTCCAGCTGGTACTATTGCAAGAGGATAGTGATGACCACACGAGTGGGTTTTTATACTTTTTTTTATTTTAAATTTTTGGGGTCAGGTGATCACCAAATTAGTACCTCATAATGAGGTGTGCCTGGGTTGGAGTTCAACAGAGACGAGAATGGAATGGATGTCATACATGTACAGATGTACTGATTTAGGAAACATTTGGAGTGGTCTCTGAATTTCTTTCAGAACTGTTTATGTTCACACACAAACATGACTGACGTTTTACTCACTTTTGAGTTGCGTTGATGAGTGCATATGTTTGATAACATATACTGTTCAAGCCAACAAACTTGTATCACACTAATGTAGACACTGCTTTGAAGCTGGGTTATTTGGCAAATCTCAACACACACTCACAAATGTTCCTTTAAAAGGAATTTATGTTACACGAGAAGCTATTATTATTTAGAATAATTTTAGATGAAACAAGTTCTAGGAATGCACCTGACCTCAATGATCAACAACCAATGAAACCGTTGATTGAGTTGTTTCAGTGTTGACATCGACAGGAACGCTTGCAAACACATTTAACCATTTATTGAAACTAAAACACAAGTAGTACCTTTCACTGTTGACGTTAATGGTCTGCTGGTCTGGCAAGCAAGACAGAACTGCCAGCAGGCATTAACAGCAGCGCAGCAGCGGTCTGGAGTAAGGTTGTGAGTAAACTGTGATTTGAAAAGACTGCATAATGCCAACCGGGGTATGTAAGTGATTGATTGGTGTGACTCGGATAATAGCTGATGTCTGAGTAGTGTGCCTGCGCAATCACTGCCAAGGCATTTGAGGAATCACATCAGAAATTTTGTCACCTTCTGGAATAGATTGGAACCTCATATTGAAGGTGTTTGGAGGCCTGATTCCTCCATTCTATAGAAGCACATCAGTCTTGGCTCATGTAAGGTTACCTTTATATTGGCAACCAATGGACTCCCTTGTTCCCACTTTCGAAGTACGTTTGGAAATATGGTACTAATCTCAACCAACCTATACTGAGAAAACAGTAAAACAAATCCTATGGGATGGTATGATTGTTCATTTCATAAAGTTGAATAGTTATAAAAAGAAGGCTACAAAAATGATTTATGTTTGGAGATTGTAAACCCATCCCGACAATTTAATCAATTTAGCTAACTCAACCATGAACAGGGGTTACCTTTATTGAGTATTATCTGTTCAGGACTGATAGAAACAGCCAGTAAATAGTGTTCCCTTCTTATTCAAACCTATTTGCAAGTTTTAGACCCTGTTAGTTCAATTGATATTTCAACTACAAAATCACAGATTATTATTATTATTTTCTTTTTGCTTGGATCTCAAATATCTTCAAATGATTAATGAAATTTAAAAAAATGTGTTCCAGTTAGCATTTCATGTGCCAAATGCAAAAAATGTATGAAGATGCCAATGTTTGCAAATCGTTAAACATTTAAAAGTAATTTTTTGAGAGTTAAACAGTTTTGTGGCACTCACACAAACCAGCACGTGATAATGATAGTATACTAGCTTCATAAATTAATTAATTTGCTTGACACAATCTTTTTTCTTTTGTAATATCAATCATGGTAACATCATTTACGAATTACAGCTGTACTATTGTCAGTAAACTATTCTACTGTAATTAATGTACAAATAAACAGTCAAAATGCTCTTAGAACCTGCTCTAATCCCAAAATGAACCTATGAGGTCTCAGGCACATTAATCCTTAGTATGATGTTTGATGCGAGGATTCAGTTAAAATATATTAAGTATAGTGCAAGTGTAGCTATTTAAAGATCATTGACTGATTGGATGTTGATGCTCCAACTGTGTAGTTAATTGTTCCTAAAAAATGAAGGCGTGCTCAAAGGTACTCAATTTATCAGCTGGCCGCGAAGGTTTCTGTCACAAATACGGCTATTCAGAACAAAGCCACACTACAGGGGGTTTGTCCTTGTTTCAAAGAGGGTTGGGATAACACACTCCACTCTCTAACTGTGTATACTGTATCATTTTGAGAAAAATACCACGATATGCCCGAGCATTTCATATCTGTGCCTGTCGAAATGACACTATGTACTAATATCAAATGGTTCACGCAATCCAATGGATTGTGGTACACAGTACACTTGAACAAGTCACATCTCAGTTGACTAGAATAGTTTGACCAGGGCACAGACCTCCAGTTCTGTGTTCAAGTCTCTAAACATCGAGTCTGAGTCGAGTACCAAGGTGTTAGTGCTCTGGTCCAAGCCATTTTGTTCATCGCTATTGCTAAGAACTTTGAAGGGGGCACCCATTAAGGTCAAAGACATTACTGTGAAACCAGCTGGATATCCATTTTATTTGCATAAAGAGTCAAACCAAGGATGTTGTTTCTTCCTGGTTGAACTGGTTTTAAGAAACACAGACATTAAATTGTATGAGTCTTGTGTTTCTTTGCAGACAAAGTAGTTGGCTTACTTCTATGGACCCCTATTTCCAGACTCCTGGTTTTGTGGAATGGCTTCTATAAAGAGCAATGATCTGGTAGTTAAGTCACACATTGTGTTTTGTTACTGAGCAGAACAAGCAATTTAACAGCACATTTTGTTTGAAATATTGTAGGGATGGAATAGCATATTGAGCCCTTAAGTATCAGTCTTAGAATATTTCAAGAATATAGCTATGCTGTGTATGAGACAAAAATAAAAATAACTTTGGTGATGCTGTGACAATTTACTACCTAAATTGTTTATACACAAAATCTAGTGCATATTAAAGTTTTGCCAGGAGCAATTATTATATCTTTAACTTGTCCAGTATCTTCCAAAAACCTATGTGTCAGTTACAATGTATACAGTAAGAAAATAATTTTGTTGAGAATAAAAAAAATGTATACATTAAAACCTGAAAGAGATCAAACATCATCTCACATCAGTATTATGAATCATTGCAGTACGGTGAAAAGCATGAGTCTAGACTACCCTTTATTGATTTTACTTTATGTGCTCCCAAAAAGGTCCATTAGTTTCTCTGACAAAAAAAACATGGTGAGACAGCTCTTAGTCTTTATGGATTTTTGAGTCTCTGATAGCACTGCTATAATTGTTCTCGGAGTCATTTTTCTTTGACACAAACATTGATTACAAACGTGATCATTGTGTGAATCTCAGCATAAAGAACACATGCACGCACACCCAGTAAATATTTGGTGGTACTGCCACCCTGTGTTATAGTAGTCCATAGCTGCATGCAGACTGAGGTTGGAACCCTTCAGCATATTTTTCACTGAAGAGATCTTATGAAGAGTATATAGTCTTATTTTGTATTGACAAAATTGGGAGTTATAATATTTCTTTTTACTTTTACTAATGACTATCCAATTGGAAAATATTTAGTGATGCCACAGGGTTGATTAGTAAGTGGTACCCTTTAAAAATAACTCACACCCAACAGTACAATTATTTAACTTCCGGGTTCAACTCAAACTATGCCCTCAGACAACATGCACATGCTGTAAAAAAACAAAACACCACATGACTGCTTGTAACACTCTGGAGGGAGTAATTCAAAGCACTGTTTAGGATAGGTTTTCAGAGAAACAATTAGGAACTTTGTAAAATCGCAGCACTGACTGTCCAGAAAACCCTTTCAGGAGCAGCCTGGCGAGAGAGCTTCGAAACAGTACAGTAAATACCTCTTACTGTAAATCTTAAGGGAATACTACAGCTTGTGTTGTTAGAGGTCAGAAACCTGACAGTTGAAATGTCACACTGACAAAACATGCACAGTAAAATACCCAATTTCCAAAAGCTTTAATGTATTTCCAAATGCAGCAAATGTACAGGTTATTCAGCATCAGCGTTCTCATCATCTCATCTCAGCACATGGACTCTAGTCCCTGTTTACTGTATTGACCCTGCAATTCAGATGTTCATGTGTTAACAATGTTGAGGCCTATTGTTTACACCTGGAGAAAGGTAAGGTCTTTGAGCTTAGGTTGTGATGAATTTCGTATGTTGAGAGCATGTGGTTGCTTAGTGAAATTATAGTGCAATGAATGAATTATTCGCACTTTTCTGACACTTTTGTGTACGATTTTGCAGATAAAGCTTTAAATATTGAAATATGAGTGTAAACAGGTGTTTGCTGTTTGAGAATTTGGGAAAAGTCTGTCCGTTTTTGGGAATGACATAAGGGTATGGGCTTTTGTGCTACAGGAACCAGTTTTTGTGTTCAAGCAATCGAGAAAAATTTTTTATCTAAAATTCTGAAACATCTATAAGTATATCTGGAGCTAACAATTTTATTGATCACTGAAGCCTTTACAGTTTAGAACAATTAAGTAATAAACTTTGTTTAATTCTGAATGAAACATTTTCATTCTTTTCCTTGATTGATGTGCAAAATACCTTGAATACTGATTATCCTGTTTTATCTGTAGATCTTTGGATTGGAAGTTCCATGTCAAAAGTGCACAGGATGCCCCAATGATCACTAGTGAAATGCCCGCAGTCAAGCCTCTCCATGCCCACCAAGGTCATGCCAGCTGGTGTGACCTTTGCCCCCTCCCAGGCCTGCCTGAGGAACAGGCGGTCAAACCGCAGACGGGCCGGGAAGGGAAAGACTTTGTTGTCGTTGGTGACCATGTCCCAAGTGTAGCGACAGTCTTCAGGCCTGCCCAGGTCTTCCCACACATCACCGATGTCCTCTGGGAGACCACCGAGCGTCTTCAACACCTAAACACAGGCACATGTAAAACAAGTAGACTTGTATATAAAATGGCTTAATGTATTAGTGAAAATGTTATGTAAAAAAATCTAAATCTTTATTGAATGAACAGAAGCAACAGTTTGTTGGAGTCATGGCGTTTGTTAAAGATTTCTTTCATGGGCTGAATCTAAATATTTACTTGGTATAGCCACCTTGATGCCCTTGCTGCAGAGGAGCACAATAAATTGAGTGTAATGTGTTGGTCATGAAACATGCATGAATATTGTTGTAATAGGCCTTTCACGCTCAAACCTCATTATCCCTGAGATTGGTGTCTCCTCCAAAAATGACGTTGCAGTCTGAGGGCTGTTCACTCATCCTCTTCCATACCCGGAGCACCTGGTTGACACGCTCTTGGAAATTGTTCCTCATGCTCTCCAGGTGGGATGTCATCAAACACAAAGCATGGTCAGCAAACAACACCTGAATACAGTTGAAGAAATACAACTATCAAAAAGTGAAAAAGGATTGCAGAAAAAGTACAGATTGTGCTTTTATTGATTAAATATTTGAGTAAAAAAAAAGACAGAGGGCATGGGTGAGTTAGTGAGTGTAGAAAGATTATGCTTACATTTGCGGTGAGCAGATTTCTGCTCATTTTTGTTTCAGGATAAATCATTATGTCAAAGTCCAGTAGCTGCACTCTGGTTTTCCTCAGAAGTATGGCAGTGAAATAACCATCGTCACCACCTAAGTGGAACCATATTTTATCAGTGCTTACATTCGTAAATCTAGAAAGTCAAAACCACAAAATGTAAACACGTTAAGTAGCTGACATTTGTTCTCTGTAATCCAATCTCTTACCTGGCAAAACATGATAAGGCTTTAAAACTGACTTTAAAATCTTATATAAAGGTGGAATCACTTCTTGCAGTAGCACCACATCTGGATGGTACCTTTGGAGAGAAAGAATGCCTTAAACATTCAATAACGTAGTCTCTCATTTAATAAAAGTAGTATCATTTGAAATGAGATAATGGTTTGTAATAGAACAATGATATATATGACAGAGAGGGGTTATCTTTTGCCATGGTGCTGCATTGTTGTGTCTGTCCGTTCGTTGTGTGTACCTAATTGGCGACCAATTTGGAAAGAACTTTGAGTTCAGAGAAAAGCGCTAAAAACTAAATCCACTTAATTATTATTTTTGCATTGTGAAAAGATAAAAATGCTTAATTCATTTCTTTGTTTATTCATCTACTTTGTAAAAGACAGCATATATTTTTTGACTTTTTAAGAAAAGGGTTTTAAAAATATGTCTTGGCTAAACTTTGACACAAATTACGCTTTGATAAATAGCACAATACAACATTTCTAATGGTTTGGTAATTTTTGACCAGGAACACCAAAGTAGTGAACATGAAAGGAACGGAGCACAAGGGTTAATCAACATGAGTAGTCTGTCTAGAAGAGTGTTCCCCCCCCACTACCTGACCACCTGGCTCAGGCTACCTAATCAAGGAATCATTGGTCAGGTATCAGAATCAGGCTGGCAGATTAGTTTAAAAAAAAAAACAACAACACTTGACTAGAATCAATAAAACGGCCTTCATTTATGACTCACTCAATCAGGTAGTCTAACAGCTTAGAGAAGCGCTCCTTCATATTTTCCTTGTCCAGACCATCAATGTTCCAGGTCACCAGAGTGAGCTTACTGGGATCACCCTTTTTCTTAGGAGGCTTCTCTTCAGGTGGTGTGTCTTGGAGGCTTGACAGTTCCTCTTGGTCTGGCTGGGAACATTGCAGAATTGATGGCTCAGGGCAAGGAAAATTTGCCTGGTCTGGTTTCTCAGATATAACAGATGGATTTTGGTGAATACGTGAAGAAGATGTGGCTTCTGTATTATGTTCTTCTTTAGGTTTTGCCATTATAGATGTTGAAGTTTGCTGAGGGTGAATAGATTTCTCTCTCTGAGTTTTTGTCGAGTTGGGTTGCCTAGACTGCCCAGGAATGGGTTGGTCTGCAGCAGGAGCAGGTGTCTTGGCGCTGTTGGATTTTTGCAAAAGGGGAGCAATTCGGACAGAATCATCTGGGGAAGAATGATGAGAGCCATCTTCTTTGTTCTGCTGCATATGTTGGTCAATTTTCCCTTTCTTTCCTCTTTTCTTCTTTTTCCTACTGGGGACCACTGAGGGAGGCTGTGGAGTGGGGTCAGTGGTTGTGGAGCCATCTCCTCCTGCTCCCGTTGCCTTGGTGACGCTGTACTTGACCGAAGAAAGGCAATTATTTTGTGACAAAAAAAACATTAAAAGGTAATGTCAGTAAAGCGAACCCTGGTCACAACCTAACGACGAAGAGTTAGTAAATTATTACGACTGAGGGGCCGTGTCCACTGAACGCGTTTTTTCAACTACCTGCGCTTCTTCCCCATTCATTACTAATGTGAAGACGTGACTGGCCTCGCATCTTTTTGAGCTGCTTTTTTCTTTTTTTGGCGAAAGCACTCAAGTTGAAAATAGTTCAATTTTTGACAAAGCGCGGCGCTCGTCAATATTTGTAACATGTTCAAATAAACGATAAGTTATGACATTCAAAGAATGTTGCTCTTTATTGGGCCTAAAGTTGTGACCCTGGTCTACTAGTGACAGTGTAGTGACTGCGCTGTTGGGGTACTACAGTTTGGTCGGCCAGAGAATTTGTAGGCTACAGTTTTCAAATTAACTATGACTAGGATTTGGTTTCTATAATTGTTCAATATAATAACTAACCACCTCATTCGCGTTATGCTTGCTATGCTTGCATGCTGCGAGACTAACCACCATAGACGCTGTGACGGTTGCATAGCAACAAAAAGGCGTCAGTGACGGTGAAGCGCGTTGGTAAAACACGTTGAAAACGCGTTGAAAGCGCAAATTTCAATGAAAAGGCGCAGCGCCCCGCGTTCTAGCGCGTTCAGTGGACCCGGCCCCTAATGGCATTCCACAAAAATTGTCATTAAATAGTTAAAGGTTTCAAACTCCGCTCCCAACAGATTTTGGCTCACGGAATTACTCTAGGTTACAGGTGTACGGCCAGGTTGCCTCTTGCAACATATTGTGTGTGCATATGGGGTGTGCCTAGTCAGTTTATGCCACCTGTTCAGAAATTCTGAGCCTCCCCCGATGGGCTACTTTCGCAAACTGCGCATGAGCATTTACTTGGCAGCGCATTCTGAGTGGTAATTTCTCCCTGTCAAAATGGGCCACCAGGGCTTTACTGTGTTAAGAAGTATGAATTTACTTCAAAACACAGGGTAGCGCATTCTGAGCAGTCATTTCTCCCTGTCAAAATGGGCTGCAGGGCTTTAATGCGTTCAAAAAGTATGCATTTACTTCAAAATCACAGGGTAGCGCATTCTTAGCAGTAATTTCTCTCTATCAGAATGGGCTACCTCATAATACTCAAATGAGGTAGCCCATTTGGAGGGGAGGCAACATTTTCCAGTTGTATTTGTTTAAAATTTTCAGTTGTATTTGATAATATGTGATACCGGCAAGCCCATTCTGAGGGGAGGTTCAGAATTTCAGAACACCACCTTCAGTTTAGACATGCTCAACTAACAATATCGTTATATAAGTATGAATATATATACATGTATATATCTACTGACCTTTTATTTGAGCAGACTTTGTCCCCCATTGGACTGACACTAGGTACCAGTGCCACAGAAAATGTTGTCAACCTGGAAGACAGTTTCGGTAAAACGAAACTGAAAGCATTAAGACCGTCTTGTGAGTCCCAGTACATTATCGCCTCCAACAGGCCAAATACATTTATTCAGGCTAGATCACTTTACCTGGTGTTAAAATCACAATCCACCCAGATGAAGACATGAGTCCCCCCAACAACAACAAAATGGTAACGGCGGGCCCATATAATGTCAGTCATCTTTTTTTGCCACTTCATTGGCGAAGACGTTAATTTAGGCCGGGGGTTCTATACTTCAATATGTTTACGGTGATGATACCAGTCATACATCCGATTAGGATGTAAAAACAGGTCATTCAAAGGGTTAGTATACCTGCTCTTGCCATTGTACATGGTGTCAAATTTACGAAATTGTTATTGTCTAATTATTATTGTCTAATAATTGTCTATAGACATTATTGTCAAATGTTATTCCTGGGCAGGGTGAGCTGACATTTGTTGTATCATCAAGGCCAGGGATTTGTAGTCGTTGTCCATATTATAAAGGGTCACATGATCCAAGTTCAGCACACACATTCCATAAATCAGAACATCCACAAAAGACACGAAAATCATTAGATTGCACAAATATGTCTACCAGGTCCCCATGGCAACTTCCTTTATTAGAACCATTTTTAATTTAGCGCAAACTCCGCAAAGCAGTGTAAAAAGCCTGGACTGTACAATAACACGCCAATCTCTCAAGTTATGATGACGCAGCAATCAATACACAACACACAAATTAAATAAGTATCCTTCAAGACTTCCCTTTTACGAAGCATAAAAGAGTATACAATGAGTATAAACTAGAGGGGTGATTACACACAAGAAAGAATTTCTGTAAGAAGTACAAAGGAGTAAGACCGCAGTGTTTTGCTTTGGATAAGGACATCTTTGGTTTGTAAAAAACAAAACATTTTATCTTGAGACAAAGGCTTTAAAGGTTGTTTTAGATGCACAGGCAATATATATATATATATATATATATATATATATGTTATATAACTTTCAAAATTATGAAATGGACTGATTAGCCATTCCACACAAAGCTTTTCTTCATACAACTATTTCTTCCAAAATCAGATACGGATTAAAGTTTTAAGTCACCTAAACATCAAATAAATAGTGTTTTCCCAGTAAAATGTGTAGCATGTTGATTAGTTATTACCATCCCTTCTTAGATCCTGCATTTATATTTTCCTGCAGACAACGTGTGATTTTTACAGTATGGTACTGGTTTGGATTACTATTGTAAATTATTTTAGCACTTTTCTATACATGAAATGGGGGGCAGTAAGGACTCGGGTACAAACTTTAAATATTGTCAAGGTGCTTTTCCTTGACTATCACAATTTCATTCACAACTCCAACTTCAACAATCATTCAACATGTTAACATAAAGACTTAGGGTGATACACTAAGAAGGACTCCCAGCCATACAAAACTGACCATTATGCTTGCCATTAAAATTAGGGTACATTTCTACCACCAACTGCCACCCTGTCTAAAATCCCAATTTAAAGCTAGGACAGTTGATAATACCCTGTTGCACCAATAGTTCAAACTAAATAATAGTTCAAAGTCAAATTGTTAGATTAAGGCACCCTCCAGGATCTCTGAAACATATTGCTGCAGAATTTCAGACTTGGCAATAGCAGTGAAGATGTGCAAGTAGGTCATGCATAATAATCTTATAATAATCTTACAATTACATTTCATCAGCATGGGCTGGTTTGGCCGGGTCATGACTTGCTTTGCCAGTCACTGACATAAGAGCCAAGCCCGGTGGTTCAGGCAGCTCAGCAACAAGTGAGGAGGTATTTCCCATTTGATTTTCTTCCAGGACCCCAGCCTCAGTCTCAGTTAGATCTGGATTTTCCTTTGTGTGCTGGAGAATAGTGGATGCATCTTGGATGAGGTCTTGAGACAACGGCAAGGAGTGTGTCTGTATGACTGGGGTGTCAGCTTCATCTGCCACTGGTAGTGATGAATCGGGATCTGTAAGGATGTTTCTGGAAATAACTGAAACAATAGAAAAAAACAATTAGTATCCAACCATACACCATAGTTTACCAGACTGAGAAGCTGTAATAGGAACATTGTGAGACGCATACACTACTGTATACGTAATATTTAGCTGGAATGTTCTAATATTTAGCTAAGCTCAAGTATTCCTTGGAAACTTCCTATCCCCTCCTCGATCTGTGTTATTTGATAGGTGATACATTTTGTACTTGTTTCATACTGTATAAATGTATATGAAAAAATCTGTATAAATGTTGTGAAGAAATATAATCTAAAGTGTAAAAATGTATCATCAAGCGTACCGATGGACAAAATTGAACATCATTGTTACTCTGACATTAAGTCACCCTAAAAAAATGGCTCACGAGAACAACGCATCTAATATTCAAGGAGATCCAAAGGCCCCAAGGGTTACAGCTATTGATGGATATCTCTCTCTCACCTTGGCTAACGTCAATGCTCAAGAGCCAAACTTATGAACAAAAATAGTACTGTATGTATGGCAGCATAGCAAGGAAGCAGCCACTACGTTCCAAAAACAAACACTACACTCCATCTTGAGTTTGCTCAATGTCTTGTCTTAAAATCGTCCAAGTCAGAAATATATAGAAATCATGTGGACAAATGATTCCACGGCCCTTTTTGTGTTGAATGGAAATTTTTTGGCTGAATCAAAATCTACGTCCCAACATCAGAACTTTCTAGGCAGTATCATAGTTTGCAGCCTCGGGATAAGGATACCTTCCCATCAATGAAGGAACAATGAATGACTGTAACAGCATATTTAACAAGAAAATGTCACGGTTTATACCACTTGGTAGAAAATGGGTCAAAAATGAGGACAACAGCACACACACACACACACACACACACACCCGAAATGACCAAAGAATTCTATAGCAGAAAATAAATCTCGTTTTGGACGTTTACTCAATTATTATTTAGTGGGAGGACTTAAAGCAAACAGCAAACATGTAATTAAAGATCTGAAGTTGTTTTGTGAAAAAAAATGAGACGAACTTCATCCATGTGGACTGATCAACAGCTACCAGAAAGCATTGCTCAGTTTTATTACTGATTACAGGGGAGCACCAGTTACTCAAAGCAAATGCTCAGATACTGTAATCCAGTAATGCACAATTACTGAATGTTGGATTATTTTGGTCAATAAGTAAATAAGAAAGAAAAATAAAAAATAAATGGATATGTACCACTGTTTCTAAGTGCACTGTAACATTGGGCGCTACATTTTATGCCATCGTAAATGTTTTTAAATTGTGGAAAGCACATTTTTAAACAAAACACTTCACGTGTTTCCCAAGATTTATTAGCAATGTAAAACACAACGTATGTGTAAAGGAAAGTTTAAAAAGGCACCAACCTCCCTTTAGGGCATACGACTCATCCAAGGAGGAGCCCCTGTTGAAGGGACTGTAACTTGGAATAATAATTAGAGCCAATGAGAAGAGAATGATCTGGTGGAGACAAACACACACACACGTTTGATAAGTTCAATATGCTCTCAATACTAATACGTTCTAAACAAAGAAACAGTACATATTTCAAGACGTATACACAAAACTCTTTTGAAGCCTACCAGAACGCAGGTGCTTGTCTGTGCTCCTTTGGTGGCTGTCTGTTTGATCAGAGACTGCAGCCTGCGCAGCTGAGCCAGAAGAGACCTGCACACACAAAAAGAAAAGTTCTCAAGGTCCACCTCAAAACCAAATCAATCCTGTTGTGTCATGTAATTACATAATGTAAATGGAAGGGGTGGAGACAATGTATATCTCATCTGTTCAGTGGGGTAATTTAGCAGCTGAGATGAAGCAGCTAAGGATGAAAGCTTGCCTTACTTTACAAAAACAAAAGAGATTAGAAAGGGACATAGGGTATAAGCAGTGGATGGTTCAAACACTTACATGTTGTTCCTCTCAAGCTGTTCAACTGTCCTCTGCAGTTCTTTGTTCTGAGCCGAGCAAGCTGCTGCCCTGTAAAAACCCATAGTTACACAGGCACGCGGACACAAATCCCGACCGTCAATATCAAGGACACACCCGTACAGCCCCGTAAGCTAGAGGCCAAATGCAGCATGGACTTAGCTTCAGCCTCAGAATGGAAAGACACCCAAGTTATATCTGCTCTAGCAACTTTTGAAATCTGGAGTTACACTTAATGAAACAGAATACATTTGTTTCATAGTGTCAGCACGTCATAAATATCAAAGGGAGACACGTAAAGTAAGAAGGGCATACCTGCTTTCTAGACCATCTACGTAGTCTTTCTTCCTACGACGGCTGTCCTGGGCTGACTGTTTGTTACGAATCTTACGTCTGACTTTTTTTAGAATGCGTTCTTCAGTCTGCCAAATACATTTGGAATTGACTTAAAACATCAAAACCACAAGTGAACTGTAGCATCTTGGCAGACATTCGACATTATCACCACAGGATAAACCAGACTCCTCATCTAAAAGAGAGTAACTCCTATGTTATGAATGAAAACATGGTTTATTTCAGACCTTGGTGAGGGGGAGGTTGTTGGGCAGGGAGATTCCCTCCTGGTTCAACAGCTTTTGTTCCTCCTCAGTCAGCTGGAGATCTGGGTAAAGCTGATCACAGGGGGAAAAAGGGCTTAAAGTGCAACCCCCTGAAGGTTTCTTCCCTATAAGACTATAATAAACTAAACTAGTCAGTCATTCACAGAAAAATATAATCCTGAGTGAATCGGACACAGGGGCCTGGTCTACCGTGTACATGTGCGAGATGTTTTTGGAATAATTTAATATATTTGCAAAAATTCTTCAAATTTAAATTTGTGATATTTCTTTGTTATTATTTGAGCTGTTGTGTGTAAAATATGAACTGAATTAATTTTATATTAAGTGCATAACCAAAACATTTTTGCTAAACGTGACAGGCAAGCAACTGGAATTGAAGGTGTTTCATAAAAGTAAAAAAAGTTAAAGAGCAAATGTATTTTACACAGATGCCTGAAAATAAAAAGAAACTATATGGTAACGTGCTCTTTTTTTTTGTCAGTCATGTCTTCATATCTGACCAGTAAGCTGTCGGGATGTGAGAGTTCTGTGCTGGAGGCAGAAGCTGTCAGAATAAGGTTCTGATTCAATGTATCCGCAGACCCTGCTGGCAGCTCGTTGACAATACAGGACTCTGGGATCAGCATGTGAGAACTCCACTCATCTGATCAGGACACAGAAAGAGAGCGATGTGGGAAAGAGTCTGCACTTACATTTTAAAAGCCATAACTTACAGCATGTTAGGCTGTTGCATGTTATTAATGTATGGCAGCAAGAGCTGTAATTAGCCTGACAGCAGTGGTTTGGCCAACACAATTTAATTTACTACACTTTAATTACAACAACAATTTAAGCAATTACTGAACAGAAAGTCTGCCTCACCAAGCTCTATGGATATGACATCCACGCTGTGCTGCTCCGGCTCAGTCTTTATGTGGCCTAGTGAGCAGACGTCATAGACCACCTGATAGATTGTGGTGGGGCTCTGTGTGGGTCTGGTTATGGTGGAAACAGTAGCGGAGCACTCAGGGAAAGGGTCCTCGGAGATGCCACTGTCGCTCTCAGACATGGACTCCGGAGGAGGAGTCCTGCTGGGGAAAACGTCATTGGGATTGATGGCTTCAAGCACATCCTCGGACTCGCTATCATTAAGACCCTGCGGCGGAGTTAAGGAAGAGGTTGTGTTGATCCTTTTCATAAGGCATAGAAAGAACTATTTTCAGTTAATTAGCTACAAAATTACATGAGAAGAGCTTTGTTTATATTTCCAGCATATTTGTACCAATACTCCTCTTTTCATAGAAAACCTAATGAAACATTTATTCACTTAAACTAAAATTATACCTACACACGGGGAGTCAAGTGTCCATTCTGTCAGGGTTTTTTCTCCATTGGTATAGATGATATCAGAACAAGACAGCTGTGAATTTAAATAAAAGGTGTCCCCTGAAGTGTTATCCTCTTCACTGTGACCAAAAAAAAGTTCTCCGTTTTCAGCATCCATATCCTACAAGAGAATTAAGACATTGTTTTTGTTTTGTTTTGTTTTTTACATTTCTAGGGCCTTTGACCTAGACTCTAGGTGTGGCTATGCCTAACCCTACAGTTCCATAGACACCTCCTACAGCAGTTTTTTTTTTAAAACTTGTTTTGGTTTACTTAAACTTCACAATAGCTAAGCATAGTTAAGTCCAAACTAGCACACCCTTTACAAGTTTAACTGGATACACTGAATACGTTTCATAACCATTAACAGTCTAGTAGTTAGCCAAACGTGTCCAGCCATTTCTCAAAATTAGACAATGTAATGCATTTCAGTGCCTTTGGGAGGGACCAGTCAAACGACAAACATTTCGCAAGAGGATATAAGCATCCTGGTAAAAACGTGCACGGGTGCGCGCAGTCAACATGTCAGTCATTGCTAGAGGCTACAAGTCAGACAACGCGGCAAAACATTGTTTTCTACAAACAAGATAAGGATAGGCCAATGTTCATCACGGTTCTTGTCAAGCCGGATAAACAAGAGTTGCACTGTCGTTTAAGTCCCGAATCTTTTGGAGGCCATGATCCACTTACTTATTACTTGTCCTTTTGCGTTTCAGAAACAGCAATTCGTCTGAGTTTAAAGAACAAATGTATATATATCCATGACCAAATATCCTGTTAGCAAAACATATACGTTGTTTGTACGGGATCAATTGGACATCTACATCTACAATCTCTTTCAAAACATCTAGCTAGCAAATTTTCTGTCAATAATGAGGCATAGCAAGCATCGCTCGACTAGAGTCACAAAAAAACTGATTTGACAGACCTGTGGATTTCACTGGTGTCGTTTTTGACGCGTGTTTAATCTGCACAGTTGGTTGTGACTGCTGTGCTGCTGATACACCCGCCTAGCATTGACCCTATGATTGGGCGAAGTAAAAAATAAATAGCCAATAGAAAACAGGTGGGAGTTTCGATCGCTAGCAAGCAGGAACATACGGGTACTCCAATGTAGTTCAAGTTTCCGCTTCAGAGAAATCTAACTCGAAATGATATGGCTGTGAATGCATGATTGATACTTTTTAAACACACAATATTTAGTGATTCATCCATTAATTGTAAATAACAAAACAAGTAAACAGATGTAGAATTTAGATCACAGCAGTTTGTTTCTGTTGAATAATTTAAACTTTTATTGGAGGATTTGGGAGTTGAAGAGTATTCTCGTTTGGTTGAAACTTAGCTTATTGTACAGTATTGTAAATATTGTATTGTAAACATTTTTATAATTTTTTTGTTTATTTTTCATAATTTATTTTGTTATAATTGATATATTCTGCATTCAAACTGGGCACCGCTCGAAAAGAGACCTGATATCAGTCAGTTAATCCTGCAATAGAACAAATAATAATAGTCAAATTCCACTTTTTAGTTTACTTTGCACTTCCTTCAGTCTGGCCTGACGTTTGTTATCCAGACATTAACTTTAATTTAAAAAGAGTTAATCAATAGTTTACATAAGTATTGCTTGGCTAATTTGTGTAAATAAAGAACACACAAATTATTTAGTAATTTCCGATGGGTGCAGATCCCAAGTCAAGCATTAGGCAATCCTATGCTTTCTATAGGCCTATTAAATATATATGATACTTACACCAACTACTAACGCTTTTGTGTAACGTTTTAAAATTATAATCCTTTATTAATTGATTATTTAATGGCTTGTCCTCATTACGACCTGCATAAATGTATTCCTCAGACTAAAATCTGCATGCTGGTGGCTCCTGTTCAAATTGGAAGCCGTCTGCTTGGGTTTTACAAGTGTGGCATGTAGACCAACAAGCACTGCATATAATGTGTCCAACAAAACTGTAAGAAGATTAGATATTGAATTCTACAGTGAAACATTCATGAAAGGGGAAAGTAGGACATGGTGGCAATTGTAACACGGGGCAATTGTAACACTGCAAATGGCACCAATCAGGAAAGAGATAGACTCGTGACATTCAGTCTGCTCACCCTGACAGACACTCCCCCTCTGCATTCAGAAATACAAGCCCAAAGTTTCTCGCAACAGGAGTTATTGAAACAAGTTTGTTTTAGAGATATGAAAAGAACTTTTTACATTCACAATATTTTTCTTCTGCCATCGTCCCTTTTTATGTTTATGAATTTTTACTTATCTCAATTTGATCATTTGTTCTGTTGGCTAAACATTGATGTGCTCCTCATGTGTGTGTGTTGCTGTTGCTAGCTTGCAGGGATGCTTAAATCATGGCTGGTGGCGTTTGGGGCAGTTGTAACACCATGTTATAATTACCCCCAACAGTATTACAACTGACCCCATCACAAGGCTTAATCCATGTAATTTTCTGACAGAGGGCGATATGAAATTTCAGAAGTAATTATTCACCATTGTTTTAACATTTCTACAACTGCTTAGCCTTACTATTGTGTCTATATCCTTAAAACATATCCCTTTTGTATGTAGATATAAAATAGCTGTTTTACATAGAAGATTTTATGTCTGTCATTAGGCTAAAGTCCAATGAAGCTGCAACCATCACCTTGGGCTCAAGATTTTTCTTAAATACATCTGTGGCAATTGGATTCACCATAATTTCATTAATTTGGAGATAATATGGTTGAAAGTTGGTCTTTAAGTAGTTGTTACATTTGACTCCTTATACTGTTACAACTGCACCCTTGCAAGGGGGCAAATGTATCACTGGACTCGTTGTCTTCAAATGAAAATTGCTCCACACGTTTTGTTTTTAGAAACCTCTAAATGCTGTTAAGAGTTAGTAGATATAGATGTAAGTTGCACACAGAACTTACTTGTGCAGCTGAAGCGGTTTTTAAGTTACAGGGTAAAAAGCAAAAACTGTTACAATTGCCCCCAGTCTACCCTACCCCTTCCAAATCCACTCAATTCACATTAAAGGTTGCTGCAGACAGTAAAACCTCATATAGTGCCATCATGATCAGGAAATCTGCCATTAGGAAAACACGATGACTGTCTTAACGATCTTAAACACAAAATTAATACAATTTAAAACAAACTGTATCAATGGACTAGTTTGCCAACTTTGCACGTAGATAGGCTCGTTTTAATGACACGGCTTTTATGTAGGTACTTAAACGCATATTTAAAATTAACTTGCAAAATCAATATTAATTTTGCATTTATTTAATTTCATTTATTTTTGGCATTGTACTGGTCATTTCTTTATTCTCACACTTCTACAAAGTTTGTCAAAATCTTGTTGAAGCACGGTAGATACCCAAAAAAAGAGGGCGCGGCTTTACGGAAGCGCATGCATTCACAAAAGAAAAATAAATAGACATCTTATGTCGTAATTACGGAAAGATATCTCGTTATTGGGAGAAATATCTCATAAACGAGATAAGGATCTAGGATCTTCAAAGATTGATTTTAAATGACTAGACCTGTCTGGTTTTTTGTTGTTGAACAGGAATATTATCAATTAGGTATTGATATTACTGATATAACGTTTAACTACTGTACATGCAATAATTTGTCTTCCGAATTTAACTACATACACCTTTTTTGTTTATCATAGATCAGTCATAAATAGTTAGTCTACAGAAACAACTCAGAAGAACACAAAATTAATTGGCTGGGAAGGAATCCTCTACAAGTGTTGTTGATGAGTGACCCTCCAAGTGTATTCTATGTATTATTTTATGTATTAATTTATGTATTCATTTATTTTAAGTCTGCTTTGGTGGGAAACCTATTTAAGCTATTGGTTTACATTACATCCATGGGGCCAAAAGGAATAATCATAATAGTGTTATAAGGGTGACAAGACCCCTTGAAGGGAGGAGGGGAGAAGCAGTGCGTAGGATGTGCGCGTGACAGTGTTGTGTGTGAAAAAACAAATGTACTGAAAAGGCGAGCGGAGCGGAGGGAAAACAATTGCAGTGCATTGATAAAAAGAAAAGGCTTCTGGTTTTTACTTTTTGCATGTTTACTGCCAAACATGTAACCATACAGGTAATTGTTATAATTTATTACTATTTTATTTATCTATACAGGGGTAACCGACCGAGACTATATAGGCATCCTTTCCAGGAGCGCCATGTTTAAAAGCAGAATATATGGGCCTAAAAATTGGCTAATTTATCTTGAGGCCAAAAAACTGAAAGTTAATTTTCCCTGTTCTGTTTTAACTTTGGGGCTTTTAAGGGATAGTCTTGTAAGAGTGTCCTATGACTACTGGTGTTGTGTTTTATAAGGGATAGTCTTGTGAGAGTGTCCTATGACTACTGGTGTGGTGCTTTATAAGGGATAGTCTTGTGAGAGTGTCCTATGACTACTGGTGTTGTGCTTTATTAGGGAAGTACGGTAAAAATGCAACTTGTACAGCAATATAGTGTCTTGAAAAGAGACAATGTTTTTCTATCTTATCACTAAGTGTAGACCAGTAGAAAGTAGATCCTACTTTCTTATATAGTGTACAATAATGAGTTATTGAGACTTTACAATTGTTGGGGCTGCATACTATATATAACTGGCCAATGTGATCTCATTATAGGGTTTGTATACATACGCCTTAAAATAAGCACAATATTTATGTAATGTAGTGTACAAAATAAAAGCTTTGCTGTCACGTGGGTTTTGAGTGGTAGCCACAACAAAAAAGAGAAAATACTTTATTCAGCAAAATATCCTAATGATGCGTTTAAGGATTTACACCAGGCTTGCAAAGCAAGTTGAGATGCAGAAGGACGCCACCTATAGGCAATAGGCTGGCATATCGTACAAACTGGCCTACTCACTGCAATGGCTCCCTTGTACTGTGTACCCGGTTGACTCCTCTTGTTTAGCAATGTTTTCATTTATATTATTCCATTGTGTTTTCCTACCCTAGACTGCCTTTTGTGTTGTTATTATGCTGCCGAATTGCTTATACTTAATTTTTCATTTTCACTTTGAGTGACTTTGAGTTTCTTGAAAGGCGTCCTCAAATAAAATGTAGTATTATAACTGTTTATAATGATAAAGTAATAGGTCATCAGATGTCCTATTATGCCTGCCTGTTATTCCGACTTGAAGACGAGACCAAATGACTGTAGTTACCATACAGATTGTAAAATGTCTACTATATGGTAACGCTGCTTGCTACCCATTACATCTATAGGGTCAAGTGTTTAGAGAGAAGTCGTGTTAGTTGGTAAACTGTGTTTTTAGATATAGTATTAAACTATAGTAAAGTGTAGCAATATATAAACTTCAGTATTGGTGAATGGTCGTAAACTTAGCACATCAAGACAGTTTGCTAACATGAAGACTGTGGAAAATGTGAGGGGATTGGTGTTGGGAAAGCAGTGCTTGGTCAACACAGAGTGAGTCTCTGTATTGAATAGGGAAACAACAACACAGAAACCATTTTTTGCATTGTCATGAAATATATTAATATGCACTTCAGTTCTCTTGGTAACATTTACAATAGATATAATTCCTGTTACTGTTCTTCTTTGTACATGTGGTTCATAAATATACAGATCGTATATGTTGTTGCTTGGTAACTATGAAAATAGAAAATGGAGATATGATCGGAAATGTTTAACGGATCCCTCAGCAACATGTTTGTGTACAGACTCACTCCTCCTACACATAAAACAGGTAAATTGAAGATATTTTCCTTGTTATGAATAGAAATCAAGATAGCAACAAAGACTAAGTATGGTATTCATATCAATTAGATGTTCACTAAAGACATTTTACAGTGAAGGTGGTACAGGCATGAGGGTCAATAAATTGTTGCTGACCCGTCTTTTCTCACATTAAGCCTTTGGTGGTTGACGATCCACCTTCTGAAAAATGTCTCTGGTTGAGTGTCACTGTCGCCCCTAGTTGCCAAGGAGCTGAGTGCAAGTTTAAAGTGGACTAGTGAAGGAGTGTGACTGTACGTATCGCTTTGGAGGAGAAATACTGTGCTCTGTTCAGAAATGTGTCCACCCTCCAACATTCCCAATGTTTCTGCAATAAAGTATTCAAACTGTCACCAAAGCAGGATGCCTCTTTAGGGAAAGGAAACGTCCTATTTAAAATAATGAAAATACAAATAAGTAAATACATTTTTTAAATACATTTAAGAATAATTTTGAGCAAAAGCATAAGTGGCAAATAAAAGTGAATTCATTCAAATAATCATTAGTTATATATGATACGTATGAGTCAGCATGCCTCACTCCAAAGAGCGGCCTTTTATTGCATCCAAATAAAATGTGGTCCTTATTAATTAACTTTACCGATTGCTGTTATGGTGGTGGTTAAGATCACAATCATGCAATCTAGTCTTGAACAAAAACATAGTTTAGTGGAAAGAAGACATTTTGCTTTTTCATTTTCTTACAAAATAAAGTAACTATGGGCAGAATCCCTATTTTACAGAGCATGCACAATGTGTATTTCATATCACACCTTCACTTAAATCTTTTATAATAAACAAGCCTTATCATGATTTTAAATATATTATTCAGCGATGCTAAAATTAATATGTATTGTGATTAAAGCAACAAATAATATTCTGTACGCTACGTCGATATCCTATAGATCTAACAAAGACCAGTGTTTTCCAGAAAGTCTTCCAAAAGTCAAATGTTTTTACTTAACATTTACTCTAATGTTTTCAATAAATTAAGCTGCTAAAATATAATATTTTTAAATAATAGGTGGAGTATTTATACAGTTTCTCTATGACTCTCAGTTTGTTTGAGAATTGTAACCAAAGAAAATTTAAAAATAAAGTCCTACTATAAGACAGAGTTTAAATAGATCCATCTTGATGCCAACAATTAAATGTGTTGGGTGCTTACCACACAAACAAGAAAAAAATAAAAAACGTAATTAAAAATAAAACATTACCAAATGAGACTCAAGCATTGTCCAGTACAGTAAATATGTGATTATGACATAATTAATAAACTGAGCTGAGGTCTGTCACAAAAAATAAAATACAGAGAGGGCAAGTGCAAACTTGGTGAGAGGTTTCCATTTTTTAAAACCAATATCAGACACATTTCTAAAAGGTAAAACAAAACTTTAATATGCTGTGATTCATAATATAATGCAGAGATCACAACAAGTGTTTGTAAAGAAAGCCATTTAACCTCATAGGTCTGAGAAAGTAACACACCAGCGCCCTCAAGTGGGGGGGGGGGGGGGACATGTAAAACAAATTACAGTTACTAAAGATAAACTTAGAGTAACATACAGATGAAAATGAGTTTGCCACTGCATTTTTATTTTTTTTTAAAGGTACTGCTGAGCGTGAAGAAAAATAGAAACGATTAGCAGCGGGAAAGTTGAACTAAATCAACTAACAAGGTATAACTTCTGTGAGACGGGATCTGGCACTACTGTTCGATATCTGTTTGTATATACCTCTACTCTAAACGTCTATCTCAATGTTATTTTTCTGTCTCACCTTCTTCCAACAATCCTAGTGTGAATTCCGTTTCAAATTATTATTATTGTTGTTAATTAGTCTAAATAAATAAATAAATAAATAAATAAATAAAGCTAAAATTAAAAGGGTGAAGAGGAAGCTGTAATTGCTGTAGAGAGGGAGCGGATATTGTGCATTTGGTCAATGGGTGTAGTGTTTTTGTACTGCTTAGAATGATGCAGCCAGGTACATGGCAACATTTAGGAATCGGACATCAACAATAGCCATGCTTATATTACACTGCGAGTGTTATCTAGTCTTAGTAAGGTGTATTTCAGTTCTTCAAAAGTAAACTTTTTCCCCTTACCACCAATGAAGTAAACTTGTAGTAACAGAAAGATATAACAAGCAATGTGGAGGATGCTGTTTTTTCCCCCCATATTGTCTGCTATGGTCAATAAAAAACACTCACACTGCTGTGCTGATATTTCTTTGTGAGGATTTGAATCGGTCTCCTACAAGAGGGCCAGTGGAAAGATAAAGAAACTGGGAAAGGAAGCCACCTTTAACTTTTGAGATGCTTCCCAGATCTGTCAGAAAAAAATAACAAAAACATGACGCTATAATCCAAACGGTTGACTTCTGGAGCAGTCCGGTCCATTCTGTCTCAAGTTCCATCTCATCATTTCAAGAGAAAGTTCCAAGTCTTTGTTTAAAGTACAGATACGGTTATAGTGTTATATTTTACATCATCATTTTACAAATACCTCCTGCATTTCCCTGAGCCTGCCTGCATTGTCTGATAGAGCGAGATGATAATTGGTGCTTTTCTATTAACACAGACATGCAAGTCAATCTCAATTGAGCCAGGAACAATTTTTCAGGTTGCAAGGTTGCAAATAGTCTTTTGGCTAGGTCTGTTTTGACTTCTTCAGTTGCTACTGCTCTTTGTAGCCATGGTAACTGTTTCAGTTGCTTCCTTCCCTTCCTTATTATCCTTCTCATCTTTCTTCTCGTCTTTGAAGAAGAGGAGCGGAAACATGCCAAGGATGCAGCCAATACCAACGCCCAAGGCTTTTCCCTGCAAAAACAAATGGTTGCTGATCAGTGGTACAGTTCTGTTCCCCTTCAAGCCTTTAAACAGGATGAATGAAGTTCAAGTTATGTTTTAACTTCTGTGCGTTCTGTGATTCACTTCCTTGATTCAAGTTGTATGTCAGACCAGGAAAGGACCCCCAGAAAAAAACAGGTTTATAATCTTTAAATCAACATAGAAATGGATACACACAAGTGAAAATACAAGACTCCTGCAATTCTCAGAAAACCTACAGGACCAGTCAAAGGTTTGGACACTTTCCAATTTCTTTGAATGGGAAAGTGTGTTAAAACTTGACTGGTTCTGCACGTATCTACACAAACTACAAATCATCACCCCCACTTATTTGTTTATTTACATCTAATTAACATCATTTACATTTTATTTACATGTACAATAAAATAATGAGTTCAGGGTTCAAAATATTTCGATACTCACGGAGTGTGAGCTGACTCTGGTCTGCCACATGTCCACCTGTTTGGGGTTCAGGTCCGGAATCTGCATCCCCATTCGGCACGCCAAGGCCTCCACATAGCCTGCAAGCCTGAGGGCACAAATACCATGTTTGTATATATATATATATATATATATATATATATATATATATATATATATATATATATATATATATATATAGTGCATATCGTGATAATACAGTCTGACTGGTGAACTTCATATTAACGCTTTAATCAAAAATAAATATATTACTTTATTTTAACATGTAGAAAATAACGTGACTACTTAGAAGTCGTGGCTCAGAAAAAACCCGAATGTCATTGTCATCATTATCAAACAAACCATTGGAAATACCACTGTCCTTTTTAAGCAGAATTATTATTATTATTATTATTATTATTATTATGTATTAAACAGGGTTGAGTGATTATTATTATTATTATTATTATTATTATTATTATTATTATTATTATTATTATTATTATTATTATTATTATGTATTAAACAGGGTTGAGTGATTATTATTATTATTATTATTATTATTATTATTAATTAAACATGGGTATACTGATTGGGGCACAACAATAAAGTATAATGTCCTTATCGAGGTCTAGCTGGACATTTCAGGTGGTGGCTCAAAATCTAAGGTCCAATAACAGAGCTGGGTTAGGACACAAATCTGCATGCAAACCATCACAGGTGTGCAGAATTACTCTTAAACAACACAACTTTACACAACTACACACAGACAATTACAGGACAGGTTATAAAACTATTCTTCCAACTACACTCTAAAATACAAATACATGCATGTATAGCCTTGGGCTATTTCCGGTCTGCTACATTCTCATGTAGACATTCTCCCATGTCTTGTAAGAATCAGAATCACTGTCATAGACAGAAGAGCCATCACAATTTTTTCTTTCGATTTAAAAAAAAAGAAGAAAAAAAAGAAAAAAAAGAAAAGTTGAAAGCCTTTGCAACCGCTCTCCTCCACACACTAGTTCCATTAGTTGATCATCTGAGTAACTTTCGTTTCATACCGCTATAAATTTGTGATAGGACTTCCAGCTCTTTCAGAGAGACAGATCCTTACGTTCGGCTCAGCCAGATGAGCCGGCTCTTTTGGCTCCCAGACGTCCCTTCTTTGGAGAATGGGAGTGGTTGTGCTTCTTTCAGTAGCAATTTCGGTATTTAAAGTCAGCCAAAGGTAACTAACTAGAAATGTATACTTTTGATTGGTGGAACTGTTCAATGTAATCTTACTGTCTACCTCATACCATTACATCATTCACCCTTATAACACCATAAAACGATTATTTTTGCATTGTGTTTGTTGTAAAAATAAATTATGTTATCGTTATCAATGTTTCTAGGTTATATTGATTAAATTCTGTCTGTCTGTCTGTCTGTCTGTCTGTCTGTCTGTCTGTCTGTCTGTCTGTCTGTCTGTCTGTCTGTCTGTCTGTCTGTCTGTCTGCGTTCAAGTAGTCTTGCGATGCCAGACCTATCTCCACTCTTAGGCAGCACGGTGGCTCAGTGGTTAGCACTTGCCTCACAGTAAGAAGGTCCTGGGTTCAAACCCCACCTGACCCAATGGCCTTTCTGTGTGGAGTTTGCATGTTCTCCCTGTGTTTCCTCCCACTATCAAAAAAAAATGCTACATTCTCCTGCCAGTGCCCTGACCAGCCACTGCCAATTCACCTGGCATCGGTCTGTGTGTGCGAGCAAGTCTGTTGTAATATGTTGGGTGAGCAAGTCTGGCGCAAAGTGGCTGCCCTGGTATCACTCAGACTGAGTGTTGTGTTTTATAGCTGTCGATCCATTCGTTGTTCGTTCTGTGTCATTGTGTTATATACATTCAGAATTATTATTATTATTATTACTCATTGTCAAGTAAATTGCCATGAAGCTACTTCTGTATGGAATGAGATTTGTGCCAAAAGTAAAAGCAAAATCCACAAACAAAAAAGAAGATAACCAAAAGCATAACTAAAATCCAAAAGCAAAAAAATAAAATCCAAAAGCAAAAAAAAGAAATTAACAACAAAAATGTAAGAACTATAAGCAAAACTCAAATCTATAAAAAAAAAAGATAATTAAAAAAATTTACTAAATATTTTCAAGATAAATCTTACAAATCTATATTTGTTTCTTATGGTTTTCAGTTAAGTCATTGTAATCCGCTGTTTTCTTATGTGTGTTTTTTTGGGGGGGGAGGGGGGGGGTTGTGGATCAGAGGTTTTGCTTGTGGATTTTTTTTCCTTTTTGGTACAAAAATAACGTGAGGGCGGGGTTTAGAACATGATTTCTATTGGCCCATCGTAGTTGGAGTGACAGCAAATCTTTCGACGCAAACACACCCATTCTTGAAAGCATCATCATTGTGCGCTTGAAGTCTTTGAAACAGCAAAGCAGCAAATGGTACTAGAGCGCTAGTACCAATTCTGCCGAATAGATCACAGCTTTGACAAGGCTCTGCCTCTTTTTCTTATATTATATGTGTGGTCGAATATAAAATAGCTTTGTAACTTATAGCAAATAGTTTATATTCAAAAGTTAATCAAAGATAACTACAACGTCTTCTTCTTCTCATAACCTTCCCATGGGTTATTCGGAGTAATTGAAGATAGTAAAGGCCACACGCTACTGCTGTCAAACTTTCCATTGTTATTGGTTTCATCTTGCTGGTGAAGGACGAGTAGGTTCCAATTTGAAAAGTTAAGTCCCACCTCGCCTCCCTGCCTCTCCATTAAGTGTCCACTCGATGATGACGAATAAAAACGTCACAAAAGTGGCCACTCGCGGAGGAACCTTCATGAAGTACCCTTATTTAACATCGATTGGAAGCGACGATTGGTGGTGGAAATGGGTGTGGTGCAAATGGCACCAGCTAAATTCTTGCCTAGGGCACCAAATTGGTCCGGCACTAATGCCGAGTCCTCACTGTCTCAGAGTAACTAAACAAGGAAACACATGCATTTATGACTACGATTATAATTATCTACCTAGCTACAGCAGTTAAATATACAGTGGATGTCAAAAGGGGAAACAACTCAATGGGTTGATTCCAATCGATGTTAAAGAAGGGTACAATGGAAAGTTTTACAGCAGTAGTGTGTGGCCTTTACTATCTTCAATTACTCCGAATAACCCATGGGACGATTATGAGAAGAAGAAGACGTTTTCGTTGTGTGCTTGCTCTAAATGAACATGTAAGTTATATTTGGTTAACTTTTTAATATAAACTATTTGCTACGCTATATTTTAGCGTAAAGCTACCTAAGTTAAATGGTTATAAAATAAATCAGTTATAGCTAATTTGTAGTAATGGAGAGAACAAAAACGGTTAATTTGAAATTAAGAACTTTTCAACCTGTGCTCGTCATTCATCGCAAAGAATTCTAAGGCAAATCTTGTTAAAAGTCAGCTTTGATGCACCCTATGCTGGAGGAGGCATAGAAGGTTACATGTAGCCATTCGCTCTTCACTTATAAGCAATTGGAATGACACTCAATCTGGCGGCGCGCGTTCACGTCGAGGAGAAGTGGTGAGTGTCAAGGAGAAGTTGGCAACTTTAAGGGATTGGAATTGGCCCTGAGCCTCCCCCTCAGGATGGGCTACCTTCGCAAACTGCGCATGAGCATTTACTTGGTAGCGCATTCTGAGTTGTAATTTCTCCCTGTCAAAATGGGCTACCAGGGTTTACTGTGTTTAAATGTATGAATTTACTTCAAAACACAGGGTAGCGCATTCTGAGCAGTCATTTCTCCTTGTCAAAATGGGCTGCAGGGCTTTAATGCATTCAAGAAGTATAAATTTACTTCAAAATTACAGGGTAGCACATTCTTAGCAGCAATTTCTCCCTTTCAGATTCAATTGAGTTAGCCTATTTAGAGGGGAGGCAACATTTTCCAGTTGTCATCATCATCATCATCTTCATCCGCTTTGTCCGGGGTCGGGTCGCAGAGGTAGCAGTTCCAGCAGGGCATCCCAAACTTCCCTTTCCCGGGCCACATTAACCAGTTCTGACTGGGGGATTCCAAGGCGTTCCCAGGCCAGTGTGGAGATATAATCCCTCCACCTGGTCCTAGGTCTGCCCCGCGGCCTCCGCCCAGCTGGACGTGCCTGGAACACCTCCCTAGGGAGGCGGCCAGGTGGCATCCTTACTAGATGCCCGAACCACCTCAACTGGCTCCTTTCTACGCAAAGAAGCAGCGGCTCTACTCCGAGTCCCTCACGAATGGCTGAACTTCTCACCCTATCCCTAAGGGAGATGCCAGTCACCCTCCGGAAGAAACTAATTTCCGCCGCTTGTATCCGCAATCTCGTTCTTTCGGTCATGACCCACCCTTCATGACCATAGGTGAGAGTAGGAACGAAGACAGACCGGTAGATTGAGAGCTTTGCCTTCTGGCTCAGCTCTCTCTTCGTCACAACGGTGCGATAAAGCGACTGCAACACCGCACCCGCTGCTCCAATTCTCTGGCCCATCTCACGTTCCATTTTCCCCTCACTCAAGAACAAGACCCCGAGATACTTGAACTCCTTCACTTGGGGTAAAGACTCATTCCCTACTTGGAGTAGACAATCCATCGGTTTCCTGCTGAGAACCATTGCCTCAGATTTGGAGGTGCTGATCCTCATCCCAGCCGCTTCACACTCGGCTGCGAACCGATCCAACGAGTGCTGCAGGTCGCAGACTGATGATGCCATCAGGACCACATCATCTGCAAAAAGCAGTGATGTAATCCTCTGCCCACCAACCCGCAGCCCCCCTCCCCCGCGGCTACGCCGTGAGATCTTGTCCATGAATACCACAAACAGGATAGGTGACAAAGCGCAGCCTTGGAGGAGGCCAACCCTCACCGGAAACGAGTCCGACTTACTGCCGAAGACCCGGACACAGCTCTCGCTTTGGGAGTACAGAGATTGGATGGCCCTGAGTAGAGACCCCCTCACCCCATACTCTCGCAGCACCTCCCACAGTATCTCCCGGGGAACCCGATCATACGCCTTCTCCAAATCTACAAAACACGTGTAGACCGGATTGGCATACTCCCAGGCCCCCTCAAAGATCCTCGCGAGGGTAAAAAGCTGGTCCGTTGTTCCACGACCAGGCCGGAAACCGCATTGTTCCTCCTCAATCCGAGGTTCGATTATCGGGCAAACCCTCCTTTCCAGCACCCTGGAGTATACTTTCCCGGGGAGGTTGAGTAATGTGATGCCTCTGTAGTTGGCACACACTCTCCGGTCCCCCTTTTTGAACAGGGGAACCACCACCCCGGTCTGCCACTCCTTAGGTACTGTCCCCGGCTTCCACGCAGTGTTGATAAGACGTGTCATCCATGACAGTCCCTCAACACCCAGAGCCTTCAGCATTTCTGGGCGGATCTCATCAACCCCTGGGGCTTTGCCACTGTGGAGTTGTTTGACTACCTCAGTGACCTCCGCTGATCCCCCATCATCCTCCAGCTCTGTCTCTACTATAGAGGGTGGGTTTGTCGGGTTCAGGAGTTCCTCAAAGTGTTCCTTCCACCTCCCAATCACCTTGTCAGTTGAGGTCAACAACGTCCCATCCTTACTGTATACAGCTTGGATGGTTCCCTGCTTTCCCCTCCTGAGGTGTCGGATTGTCTTCCAGAACCGCTTTGGTGCCAGCCGAAGGTCCTTCTCCATGGTTTCTCCAAACTCCTCCCACCCCCGCTGCTTTGCCTCTGCCACGGCCGAGGCTGCAGTCCTCCAGTTGTATTTGTTTAAAATTTTCAGTTGTATTTGATCATATGTGATACCGGGAAGCCCATTCTGAGGGGAGGCTCAGAATTTCAGAACACCGGCCGTGACATTGGCTGCGGTAAAGTCCAGTAGCATCAGTGACAGTAGACAGACCAAAGCCCTCTGGTGCCCAGGGACGAAAAAGAAGAGGAGGAACAACTGGAAAAATACAGAGGTATGGAATGACGTGATGATGAATTCATATTAGCAGTTATTGTTGGAACTAGCCTATTAGCCTACTTTGGACGATAGCTAGCCTAATTCGTTCATTTAAGAAATATAAATAATGGAGTTAACGTCAGTTAAAGACTGAAAGTATAAGACGGAAAGACTATTCAACTATTTGGGGAATAACCTACAACAACATTTTGAAAAATACGCTAGAGTGTGCTTTCCAAATCGTCCACTCTGCCTAAATAAAATTTACATACATTTGTGTTGACGTCTTTGTGTGTTAGTCAACGTTATTCCTGCTTTAATATTGCCATTAGTAGCTGGGTGTGACCATCAGAAGCTTTATTTTAATAATATAATGTAACACCTAATGTTCACATACTCCTCATCTCTCTTCAGAATACGTTTGAAATGTTTTCCTCCCACCCCTGCATATCCTGGTCCACCTACAGAAACCTGCACCTTGCACAGCCCAGAAGTGATGCAGCATAAAGTTCTCCTGTCCCCTACACCTCAGCACAGTCCAGGCAGGCAAAACATGACAAACATGGTATTCTTTACCTTCCTGCCTGAGAAGAAGCTGACAGAAATGTACCTCACTATGTGGGTAAATGAGAATCGCAGCCACTCCTCCTCTTACAGTGGCTGTTGCTAAAAGGAGCTTCTCCCAGTTCAAACTAATTAATTCCTACCTAAAATCTACTATGGAGCAAGAATGTCTAAGTGGACTTTCCATCATTAGTACAAATCATGTAGTATAACACAAACTGTCTTATTATGATCATGTCACAGATGACTTTGCTGCAAGAAATGCAAGCCGGGTGAGGCTGTAGAAGAATGCTAGATGATGCATATTGCACGGAGGTTTCTGTAATATCGTTTTTTCTGTGCAATACTCTTATTTATATTTTATTTAAACATCTTTTTATGTCTGCATTGGTTTCTTTAATACCATATTTTGTGCAACACCATATTTAGAATTTGTTTTAATTAGTGTTTTTTGTTTGTTTCTGAAGTAAAGGAATGCAAATGCATAATGCTATTGCTAGTACTGTGTGAATGTATGAACACAAAATTTCAGAACACCAGCACCGCTCGGCACCTTTCACTTGCAGCTTGCTGTCTAAAGACTTCAAGCGCATAATAATGATGTGTTAAAGAATGAGTGTTTTGGACCGAAATATTAGCTGTCATTCCAACTATGATGGACCAATACAATTCATCTCCCAAACCCTGCCCCCATGTGATTTTTGTGGCCAAAAAAATAAATAATCCACAAGCAAAACCACTGATCCACAACCCAAAAAAAAATACACACACACATAAGAAAACAGCGGATTAAAATGACTAAACTGAAAACCATAAGAAACAAATATAGATTTGTAAGATTTAACTTCAAAATATTTAGTTTAGCTTTTTGTTTATTTATTTTTTTTTTTTTTTTCGATTTTAGTTTTTCAAATGGTTTTCATGTATTTTTCTTTTAGATTTTAGTTTTTCTTTTGGATTTTCTTTTTTTGCGTTTGGATTTTAGTTTTGGATATCTTATTTTTTGTATGTGGATTTTGCTTTTACTTTTGTAGACTTTTGGCACAAATCTCATTCCATACTTCCGCCTCTGTCGTAGTTCCTGTTCACGTAATTTAGTTTGAATAATATAAAATGAAACAAGAAACGCTAATTGTTTGCCACCTTGACTCTCTTTTTCAGCATTAAAATTGTGTTTAGGCTATCTACAAATAACGCCTCTTCGGACATCAGAGTCCGCTCCCAACGTCACTCACTAAGCTATTGTGAAAAACAAAGATGGAACCCCATAATGGTAAGCAGCTGAAGCTATCCGCACAACGTGCCGCCATTACCGACATGAACAAGAACAACCGAAATGGTCAACCGAAACACCAAATCTAGAAAAACTTCGTAGGCTGAGTGTGTATCGCTCTTATCGACGATTTCCTTCCTCAAAGCTTTAAAACAAGTTTTAACGTCACCTAGCAAATATTCTTATGAACAATATGCAAATTTACAATGACACGAAACTTTAAATCTAATTTACATTATTAGCTTCTCAAAAAATAAACGGCTGTCTTATGCCACGTAGCTAGGCTAGTCAATTCTTGATTCAAAACTCGGAAGGGGCACGTCCGCTTTGAGGGTTATCTGCCATCAAAATTAAATCCTTGAAGGAGGGGCCGTAATGGAGCCAGTTATACTATTTCAATAATTACACCTGGTAGTAGAGTGAAAGATTTACTCGGTAAGACATTCACATTGGGCGAGGTTCAAGCTCCACTCCTACTATTCTTCATCTTTGCTTTCTTGCCTGCCTGCCTTCCTGCCTGTCTTTTTGTGTTTTCTATCCCACCCCCCTTCTCTCTGCTTGATTGCAATTCACAAAAACACACGACAAGCCATATTGTGAGGAATATCCATTAAATTCGCAATAAACGGTTATGATGTTATTATTTGGTCATAACCATCGATATTTACTCCTTTTCTTATTCGCCTCCATGTCACCTGCTCTCCCTGCATCCCAATGTCCCATCCCCTCATAACATCCCATCTGATGTTCAGGATTGGCTTACTAACCATTTCTGATCTGAATGGTGATTATTACATCAAGAAACATTGACTAATCTCTTGTACTAGTGTTCATACTTAAATCATCTGATTGGTACAAATTTTCTCGCAACTTTCTTCTGCCGGAGTACGGCAACACCACTTCCACAAACTGAATTCCGAATTGTCCAATAATCCTGAATTTGCATAGCAATCTATGTGAAACATTGTATAACGAGTAACCGCCACAAAGAATGGTAACCCTTCTTTACTCTTCCCTTTTAGATGCCTACATTGAAATAAATTAAGAATAAAGGATAAATAAGATACGTTCTGCAATCAAAACATTCACTGTACTGAACATTTATTGAAATGGGAATGTTGCATGACCTGAAGACCCTGCTCTATTAAAAAGCCAAGATGAACAAGATGGTACATTCATGGTGCCTTCTGGTAAGCAAGTTAGTTACGGAATCACATTTTTGTTAATGTTGGGAGATTGGATAGTTATGAATGCAGGTGCTGAAGTTGAGAGCCAAAATCTGGATTAATTTCAATGGGGCAACATGTCTTTGCTTTAAAGCAGTGTATTTAAATATATACTTTCCAGGTGTAATATAATTATCCTTCCTGAACTTCACAGGTAACATTTCTATATCTCCAAAAAGGCCTCTCGACTGCTTGTGGCCGAGCTGAGTATGATATACAAGGTCAATGCTGCCCCACGTGCGCCGCTGGTAAGACAATCTCATCATAAAAAAAAAAAACGAATAATAATAATACAAAAATAAAACTATACCTATGTGGATAACAAAGCCTTTACCTATTTCCATCTTCTCCAGGAAACCGTGTATTTAAACATTGTACAGAATCCACTAGTACGTCATGCATACCCTGTATTGGCAGCACTTATCTCGACCAGCCTAATGGTCGGACAGAGTGTTTTCAGTGCACGCATTGCGATTCAAGTAATTAAACTAGTCTTAATTCTTTATAAAAATATAATAATTCTAATGAAATCTTGTTTAATGAGACTACTGTTTAACAAAATGATAAGTTTCAGCTTTTTTGTCCAATTTATTTTGTGTCAATAATAATACTAGTGCATGTTTTACAGATTTGGGTTTGAGGGTAAAGAGGGCGTGCACCCCCACTTCAGATTCTGAGTGTGAACCATTGGAGGGATTCTACTGCATTGATATGAAGAATGGATGCATAGCAACCAAAAGACACAGCAGATGTATTCCTGGTCAAACTATCAGTCAGCAAGGTTTGTATAATCTAAATGATTAAGGTGTGAGAGCCCTTGTGAAATGAACGGTATTAAAAGTGAGATTACCACAAATTCCCTTTACTCTCACAGGAACAGCTTCCACTGACACTGTGTGCATGGACTGCACTGGCGATACATTTTCAGATGGAACATTTACATCATGCAAAGGCCACACACAGTATGTAGTTCAGAAAACAATTAATTTCCTCTTCTACAATTGCATTCAATATATTAAACAAATCAAATGACTTTTTTTCACAGATGTATTTCCTCAGAAACTGTACACAAGCCAGGAACACATTCAACTGACACTGAATGCGTAAAATCCTCATATTCATTAGGTGGCGGGGCTATATTTGGTATTGTTTTAGTGTTCATCCTTGTACCATCTGTGGCTGTATTTCTTTACATGAAATGGAAAGAAAAAAAGAAGAAAACAGGTAAAAAAAGTCAGATTGAAGTTTAGATGCAATACATTTGAAAGATACTAATGCTTCACAGACTTATCTAAAAGCTTTTTCCTCACTTTCGTCACTATACAGATACAAGTCAGTGTCCACATCAGGTATAATCTCCTAAAACATCTCAGCAAACCATTATACAGTATATGTAGATTCATAATTTAAATTGATTATTTTCGATTGAAAATAATTTAATCTAAAAGAATATATCATGTCAGACGTTAGTATTGAAATGTGTTTTCCATTGGTTAGGAAACAGGGGAGCAGTCCTCTTCGCTTGTGTGATCAGGTAAGACACACTAAACTACCAATCTAAGGTTTTCTATTATCATGGCTTGTCCCACGTGCGCTTCATCATAAACACAGTAAAGTTATGAATCTACTTTCTATGAGGTTTAAACCCAGTGCTCATATCTGTGTCCTCATTCATCAAACATGGACTTTGTTAATAATTTCTGATGTAGAAAAACAGCATCGTCAATTACAAATTCTAATCCTTCTTTTTCAGCCACAACCAGAACAAGACCATTTTTCAGGTCCTCTAGTTTAGTAGTCTCAGTCCACGTATTCAATCTATGGACTACATGGGAAATGTGCTTCAGACTCCAATTCTATAATCCTTTGGAGGCTGACACATTATTTTGTAGTCTATAGTGCTTTCCCTACGTGGTAAACAGCGTCACTATATTGGAGGAACTTGGAACTATAGTCGGAGAACAGGAAAGATTTAACTGGGATATATTAAAAGACTGAAGTTTAAATGAGACTTACAGTGCCTTGCAAAAGTGTTCACCCCCCTTGGCTTGTTACTTATTTTGTTACATTACAACCTGTAATTTAAATGTTTTTTATCTGAATTTTACGTGATGGATCTGCACAAAATAGTCTAAAGTTGGTGAAGTGAAATGAGAAAAAATATATATATTAAAAATTATTTTTTCAAATAAAAATCTGGAAATTGGCATGTGCATATGTATTCACCCCCTTTGCTATGAAGCCCCTCAAAAGTTCTGGTGCAACCAATTACCTTCAGAAGTAACATAATTAGTGAAATGAAGTCCACCTGTGTGTAATCTAAGTGTCACATGATCTGTCCGTATAAACACACCTTTTCTGAAAGGTCCCAGAGGCTGCAACACCACTAAGCAAGAGGCATCACACCATGAAGACCAAGGAGCTCTCCAAACAAGTCAGGGACAAAGTTGTTGAGAAGTACTAGTCAGGGTTGGGTTATAAAAAATATCCAAATCTTTGATGATCCCCCGGAGCACCATCAAATCCATCATCTTCAAATGGAAAGAACATGGTACCACAACAAACCTGCCAAGAGAGGGCCGCACACCAAAACTCACAGACCGGGCAAGGAGGGCATTAATCAGAGAGGCAGCACAGAGACCAAAGGTAACCCTAAAGGAGCTGCAGAGTTCCACAGCAGAGACTGGTGTATTTGCGCATTGGACCACAATAGGCCGTACACTCCATAGAGCTGGGCTTTATGGAAGAGTGGCCAGAAAAAAGCCATTAGTGTTAAAAATAAGATGGCACATTTTGAGTTTGACAAAAGGCATGTGGGCGACTCCCCAAATGTATGGAGGAAGGTGCTCTGGTCAGAAGAGACTAAAATTGAACTTTTCGGCCACTAAGGAAAACGCTATGTATGGCGCGAACCAAACACATCCCATCCCCCCAAGAACACCATCCCCACAGTGAAACATGGTGGTGGCAGCATCATGCAGTGGGGATGTTTTTCAGCAGCAGGGACTGGGAAACTGATTCGAGTCGAGGGAAAGATGGATGGTGCTAAATACAGGGATATTCTTGAGCAAAACCTGTTTCAGTCTGCCTGTGATTTGAGACTGGGACGGAGGTTCACCTTCCAGCAGGACAATGACCCGAAGCATACTGCTAAAGCGACACTCGAGTGGTATAAGGGGAAACATTTAAATGTGTTGGAACGGCCTAGTCAAAGCCCAGATCTCAATCCAATTGAGAATCTGTGGTCAGTCTTTAAGATTGCTGTTCACAAGCGGAAACCATCCAACATGAAGGAGCTGGAGCAGTTTTGCCTTGAGGAATGGGCAAAAATCCCAGTGGCAAGATGTGGCAAGCTCATAGAGACTTATCCAAAGCGCTTGCAGCTGTAATTGCCGTAAAAGGTGGCTCTACAAAGTACTGACTTTAGGGGGGTGAATAGTTATGCACGCTGAAGTTTTCTGTTATTTTGTCCTATTTGTTGTTTACTTCCCAAAAACAAAAAATAATCACATCTTCAAAGTTGTAGGCATGTTCTGTGGATAAAATGATGCAAACCTTTAAACAATCCGTTCTAATTCCAGGTTGTGAGGCAACAAAACATGAAAAAATGCCATGGAGGGTGAATACTTTTGCAAGGCACTGTAGGTCCAATTCCAATCCCTTTAGTTGTCGACTTCTCCTCGACTTGAACACGCCACGCCATGTTAAGTGCCGATACCATCTGTTTTAGGTGGAGGATGAATGCCTACATGAATCCTTGATGTAGATGACTATAAATAGTTCAGGAGATGACAATACTGCACTGCCCAAAGAAGCTCTGCTGAATTAGTTGGTTATGATGTTTCCTTATCATGATGCGGATATACCACCAGTACAGACCCCATTTCACTGGAACAACTCAATATATTCTTGTAAAAAAGAAAAGAAAAAGAACTTTAATACATTAAGATGAACGTATTAACTTATTTTGTTAGACTAGAACAGCACATGATATAATTTTTAACACGTGTAAGGGAAAACTTTGGCATCCTCACAGATGTTCAAGCCTAAGCTGTTGTTCCAATATGAGGGAGGAGTCAGAATGAAGGCCAGATCACAAAAGAGACAGTGTGTGCCTTTTGGAGACACTGAAGGCTAGTGGTTTGTCTTAGCCGTAGAATAAAATGATATCTACGTGTCCAGTCTACGTGTCCTTGTTCATGCTGATTATTAACATGTTGTCCACCTTGACCAATGGGATGATTGTTTATCTTAGACTGATATACTCCTCTCAACTTTGGCAACTAATTAGAACTTACTATGTCCCTTTCTCTGTGTACAGACCTGAACTCGGGCCATTGAAAGCATAGCCTCAAGACAGATGTAAAACAAATAGAATGATGAAACAACAGGTTCTATCTTTAACTGAAAGTATGAAGCTTAAATACAGTTTATGAAGCTTGAGCCTGAGCAAGCACTTTCATTCTCTCTGCTTTGTAAATAGAATTTGGTTTTATTGGTAGTTAAACTAAATGTACATTCTACTCAAACTAGGTCTATGTTGTGAAATTTGATCTGCTTCAAAACGAGTGGCACATTCCAGTTGGATCAGTTTCTTTTGCCAGGCATATTTGTTTTACAGTCGTTTAATATGGAGCTTAAAATACATTTTGTGAAAATGGCATCATCTAATATGAAATAGCAGTGTATGTTTTTACCTGGGAAAGAGTTTCCATTATAACGGTAAGTTTGATTTCCGGGTCCGTGTGTCAGTTGACTAGTTCACAAAATTGATTAAATTGTTAAATGAAAAATTAACCATTTAATTAATCAATCTGATCATCTATATGGTGAGATCATTTTTCAACATCAGATCATTGAGTAATACTCTTGTTCAGATTAAACTGGTTTACACGGTTTAACAGGTGTTACTTATTACATTGTCAGTTTGTTTGAAATACAGTTTCTTTGTAATTGATTTGATGCTTGTTAATAGCTCGTTTATTAATGTATTTACATTATTTTCTCATTCTATCATCTACGAGAAATTAAATTATTTTCTAATTACTGTAAATACCCTAGAGGAGCTTGTTTGTCATGGCCAACAAAGTCAAGAAAGTACTTTCAGTGTAAAGATTAACTATACCACAAACACTTTCAGTTGAAAACATTACACAGACAAGGGGTTTGAAAGTCTGCTCTGAATGTCAACATTCCAGTGTACTGTGAGGAATTAAAGGAGGTAAAGGCTTTAGCAAAAAGAGTTGAACTGTGGTCAAACACTTTAAAATGTATTATTGGCTAATTTGGCTATTTCTTTTGTAATTTAGCTATTTTGAAGGCAATTGTCTGTTATTTGTAACACCAAAATCATAAAACTAAGGGAAGCAATGAACACTTTATATCCTAGGTTTCTGTGTTGGCATGTCCATAGGAATATATAATTATAATTAAAACAATTCTGCGTGAGAGATTACAATAAATAAGACAGTGATGAACAGAATAGTCTCACGCAACTCCAAAATGACAGAATAATTATACTAAGCACATTAATTAGTTTGATCACAAAGTCAAACACAACACTAACCCATGTGTTTAACTGTTTTGTCTCCCTTTTTTATACAGTTTATGGTAGATTAATCAGTGAACCTCTAAATAAAGATACTGTATGATGTGCCAAGACCACCCACCATAAAAGTCCAAATGGAGTGGTTATATGATTATGAAAGTATTTTGGTAAGTCAGCTAAAACAGTTAACTGTGATATCCTAACATAAATTTTTTCCTCAATACATAGAACATAATGTTAAGATTTTTGAAAGGAGCCTCTGAAATATAATGTGAAAGTGGCAATATTCCTTAAACGTATTTGTATCACTTAATTATCGCCCCCTTACATCAAACAAGTCTCCGTTAACAACAAAGACAAAATATTACTTCTCATCCTAGATGATATTCCTTCTTCAAATTGGACTCGCCCACAGTTCCTGTGGCCGAGCTGAGTATGACATAGGAGGTCAATGCTGCCCCATGTGTTCCCCAGGTAAGATTATCTTTACATGACACAAAAACTGTGAAATGGTCTATATGATGTTGAACATGATCTATTCTATTCTGCTATTACAGGATTTTGTGTGAATAAACATTGCAACGAGTACAACATTACTTCCTGCATACCTTGTACTAATGGCAATTACCTGGATAAGCCAAATGGACTACCAACATGTTATAAATGTACAGATTGTGATTCAGGTAATTCCTTATGGTAACAGAACAACCAGAACTCAATACTTTAATGCAAACATCCATGCTTGGTTTAGGATTCCAAATACTTATTGACCTTTGATACGTAACTGTAACTGTGAATTTAGCCTTGTGTTAACTGTATTTCTTCTTTCTCTAGGTTTTGGTTTGAGGGTAAAGTTGCCATGTACATCCACATCAGACACTGTTTGTGAACCAATAGAGGGATACTACTGTATTGAGAGAGAAAAAGGAGGCATCTGTACTCAAACACAGTGGTTGCAAGCCTGGCCAATGCATCATTCAGCCAGGTTTGTCTCCCTACCTAAAATATTCATATGTATAACGGAAACATTTAACCTTGTAATATGATCAGTTGAAGACACATTTTCTTGGAAACGTTTTAAATTAAGGTTCTTGTAATAAGCGTTAGTTAACATTTAATAATGTGTTAATAAGTCCTTATAAGATTTGTATTAAACATTGTGTTAATAAACCTATATAGGTGTTAATAATAGTACTAAAAAGGTCCGCTATATCGTATAACGTATATCATCAGGTCTCTGTGAACACAAGGAAGTGCAGATAGAGCGTGGAGGCATGGGTTGAGATTAAGTCGGCTTTCTGCACCACTGATTGTGAGTTCCAGAGCCCCCTTCTGACGTTGTGCTAATTGACGGGAGAGACATGGGTGGAGCAGGTTAGAATGGTTTTGGCCCCTAGGCGGGATCCTCCAAACCTCAGGGGAAGAGGAGATAACAGAGACAGGGGATATAGGATTGGGACACATGGGAGAAGGAGTGAATCAGAAGACTATGCAACAAGCAGATTATTTAAACAAGGAGAGAATGAAATACTTTGGCGATAGTCCAGGTCCAGACAACCCCCTCCAAACAAAGACTACCCCAGACAATGGCCCTAATTGGCGGTCAGTCTGACAGTCCTGCTAGCTCCTCCCAGACAATCAGACGTGACAAAGGCTTCAAGTGGGCACTTTAGACCAGTTTCAACAGAACAACAACACTAGCCATTATAGCTATAAAGTTCTATCCAACAAAACACTACCAAGCTACCAGCTAGTTGAATTAAGAAGAGGATACTCATTTTCTCACACAGAGACGTACAGCAGCTTGTCCCACCACAAGTTGAAGCACAATTCTGATTCTGTGTGAGCCATTGGAGGGATTGTATTGCACTGATATGAAAAATGGTTGCATGGCAACAAAAAGGCACAGCAGACGTAATCCTGGTCAAACTATTGGTCAGCAAGGTTTGTACAATCTAAATGATTAAGGTGTGCAAGACCTTGTGAAACTAACAATATTAAAAGTGAGATTACCACAAATCCCCTTTACTCTCACAGGAACAGCTTCCACTGACACTGTGTGCATGGACTGCACTGGCGATACATTTTCAGATGGAACATTTACATCATGCAAAGGCCACACACAGTATGTAGTTCAGAAAACAATTAATTTCCTCTTCTACAATCGCATTCAATGTATTAAACAAACTTTTAATAACTTTTTTTGTTCACAGATGTATTTCCTCAGAAACTGTATACAAGCCAGGAACACATTCAACTGACACTGAATGCGTAATATCCTCATATTCATTAGGTGGCAGGGCTATATTTGTTATTGTTTTTGGTATTTTAGTGTACATCCTTGTATCATCTGTGGCTGTATTTCTTTACAAGAAATTGAAAGAAAAAAAGAAAACAGGTAAAAAAAAATCTGATTTAAGTTTAGATGCTATACATTTGAAAGATACTAATGCTTCACAGACTTATCTAAAAGCTTTTTCCTCACTTTCGTCACTATACAGATACAAGTCAGTGTCCACATCAGGTATAATCTCCTAAAACATCTCAGCAAACCATTATACAGTATATGTAGATTCATAATTTAAATTGATTATTTTCGATTGAAAATAATTTAATCTAAAAGAATATATCATGTCAGACGTTAGTATTGAAATGTGTTTTCCATTGGTTAGGAAACAGAGGCGCAGTCCTCTTCGCTTGTGTGATCAGGTAAGACACACTAAACTACCAATCTAAGGTTTTCTATTATCATGGCTTGTCCCACGTGCACTTCATCATAAACACACTAAAGTTATGAGTCAACCTTCTATGAGGTTTAAACCCAGTGCTCATGTGTGTCCTCATTCATCAAACATGGACTTTATGTTAATAATTTCTGATGTTGAGAAAAAAATAAATAACCTTGTGAATTATAACTTGTAATCCTTTATTTTTCTCCCACAACCAGGACAAGATCCTCCAGTATAGTAGTCTCAGTCCACGTTTTTAATCTATGGACTACATGGAAAATGTGCTTCTGACTCCAGTTCTATAATCCTTTGGAGGCTGACACATTATTTTGCAGTCTATAGAGATTTTGCTATGTGGTAAACACTTCACTATATTGGGGGAACTTGGAACTAGTCAGAGAACAGGAGAGATTTAACCGGGGTCTACTTGAAAGACTGAAGTTTAAATGAGACTTGGGTCCAATTCCAATCCCTTCAAATTGTCGACTTCTCTCTGACTTCAGAACGGCCTGCCGTATCAAGTGCAGATCCAGTCTGTTTTAAGTAAAGGATGAATGCCTACATGAATCCTTGATGTAGATGACTATAAATAGTTTAGGAGATGACAATACTGCACTGCCCAAAGAAGCTTTGCTGAATGAGTTGGTTATGATGTTTCCCCACCATCATCATGAGGCAGACTCCATTACACAGGAACATCTCGATGTTAAAAAAGAGAACTGTAATACATTAAGATGAACGTATTAATTTATTTTTGTTAGATTAGAATAGCGCATGATGTAATATTTAACACATGTGTAAGGGAAAATTTTGGCATCCTCACGGATGTTCAAGCCTAAGCTGTTGTTCCAATGTGAGGGAAGGGTGAGAATAAAGGCCAGGTCACAAAAGAGACAGTATGTGTCTTTTGGAGACACTGAAGGCTAATGGTTTGTCTTAGCCGTAGCATGTGTGAGCAAATATGTGGTAATATGTTGGGTAAGCAAGTCTGGGGCAAATTGGCTGTCGTGGTATCACTCATACTGAGTGTTGTGTTTGATAGCTGTCTGTTCTTTGTTCGTTCTGTGTAATTAATTGGCAACCAATTTGTGTAAAGCGCTGTGTAAAACTAGTCTCTTAAAACTAAATAAAATGAATTATTATTATTCTCTGTGAAAGAGTGAAAATATCCATGACACGTCCGATTTTGCCCCCTAACAAATTGAGCCGAGCGGTCCACCCTGTTTGTGGAAACATAAGCACCTTTGCTTTGTTTTTTAGGCTAGAGTGAACATATTAAGTGAATGCTTGTTTATAGTAACATCGCTATTGGCCTAATTTGTGTATATTTATATTGAATGTAACATCGTTCTTGTATACACAAAATAATAATGAAGTGGAACTACAGTTTGGCATGTCAAGTCAACACCATGAAACCTGGGGCGTATTCCACCAAACTAGATCAGCGAAAAGCCTGGCCTATTCAGGTAAGTCTCGCTAATTTTAGTGAGAGATCCATTCCCTTACTGTGGCTGTTCAGTTACCAAGGTAATTTATACCACTGAACCAGAGCCGTTGGAAAAGAGTTATTTCTTTTCAACAGTTCTGCGCTTAACTAGCCTGCTCTGTAGCTGGCTAACTGTCAAGCTTAGTTTAGCTGTGTTACAAAGAACATCCAACAGGCGGAAACAAAATTCCAAGACAGTTTCGTCAAGTGTCTTCTCGCTCGCTCCAGTTTTGTCACTTTATGTCCGTGTTCAGAAACATACGAAGGTTAAGACTTTTTTCTCACAATATGACCAATCATGAGTATAAATGTTTATAATTTGACATTTCCTGTGTTCGCAATACCCTTCCCACATTAAACATAAAAAAATGCTGCAATTACAAATGAATGTCCGCTTTGGCATTCCATTTCCCTCTCTGGTCACATTAAACTAACCTGATTCTGGTATAGTTTGTGCACACATCGTAACATCCATTTTTATCACTTGAACTTATTTTGATTGTCTTTTTTGACTATATATATTTTTTTTTTTCACCCACTAGTATTATCCATGATTTTGCTTTATAAGGTTATTATAATTGTGAAGCTCTCTATAACCTCTGTAGGCTATTTAACAGTGAACCCTAATTACCATCATGGTGAAGAAAATTCACGATTCTGTTTGCGAGCGCACACAGCCTTATCAATGTCAACCGTCAGAGTGAACAGTGGCCTTACTTGTTCAGACATGTAATGTGAACCTGCTGACTTGTAACTCGGGCCATTGAAGGCATAGCCTCAACACAGATGTAAAACAAGTAGAATGATGAAACGACAGGCTCTATCTTTAACTGGAAGTATGGAGCTTAAAAACAGTAAATGAAGCTTGGGCCCGAGCAACCACTCTCATTCTCTCTGCTTTGTAAATAGAATTTGTTGTTATTGATAGTTAAACTAAATGTACAACCTGCTTGAACTGGGTCTATGTTGTGAAATTCTACCGCTTCAAAACAAGGAGTGGCAAATTCCAGTTGAACAAATTGCTCGAGGTTGGATCAGTTTCTTTTTGCCAGGAATATTTGTTTTACGGCCGTTTAATATGAAGGAGTTTAAAATATTTTTGTGAAAATAGCATGATCTAATATGAATCAGCATTGTATGCTTTTACCTGGGAAAGATAGTTTCTATTATTACGGTAAGTTTGATTTCTGGGTCCGAAAATAATGAGTAGGCTATTCATTAACATCTCAAGTGTTTTATCAGTAGACTAGTTCACGGAATTGATTCCCGGATTTGATAAATTAAATAAAAACGATTTAATTAATTAATCAATCTGATCATCTATATGGTGAGATCATTTTTCAACATCTGATCATTGAGTAATACTCTTGTTCAGATTATACTGGTTTACACGGTTAAACGTGTTACTGATTACATTGTCAGTTTGTTTGAAGTACAGTTTCTTTGTAATAGATTTGATGCTAGTTAATAGCCCGTTTATGGATATTTTTACATTATTTTCTCATTCTATCGTCTACTATACACTCAATTATTTTCTAATTTCCGTAATACCCTAGAGGAGCATGTTTGTAATGGCCAACAAAGTCAAGAAAGTACTTTCAGTTTAAAGATTAACTATATCCCAAACTATAGAAGCCCACAAGGGACTTTATTCAAATGAAAATGTAAACTTAAAAATGCAAATGTTATTCCACAATAGCATTATCACTTTCCACATTCATATGTGTTATTTGAGACAAAATGTAAGTGAAAATGCAATCATTCCATTTGCATTTTCAAATGGTCCAATGGGCATTCTGTGTCAATATTAAAATTCAAATGCAAAAGCTGTTTGACGTTACATTTTCAAAGACCTACCCCGCCATACTGCGGACAATATTCAAATGTTAATTCAAACTTGAAAATTATAATGCAATATTAAAAATCTATCCTCATTTTCCATTTCTGCAAGCATTATTTATGTCACAAATTAAAATTAAAATGCAGTTGTCAAACAATTTGAAAATGAAAATGAAATCGTATTTGCCATTGTATTTTCAAACACTTCATCTTCAGTACTACACTGTGGAGTGGACAAAATGCTAATGCAATACGCGAATCAGCGCTAGGAGTCTATTGCATTTGCACTTTCAAGTCACCACGTTCTCTTTGGGACAGAACATGAACATTCAAATGCAATCCGTCAGTCCTCTCATCAAGTGCAAATGCAATAGACTCCTAGCGCTGATTCGCGTATTGCAAGATGAGACGAAATAGCCGGCTCTGTTCAGGCGGACAACCTAGATCAAAGTTGCCGTCTCAAGGCATTTGTTGTTTTCCTTTTTAAATATTAATTTAATTGCATAACAAATCATCCCTGCCTTCATGCATCTTTGTCATTTGATGATTATTTGCCCCTGGTCTGAGTCTGTATGTCCACGCAATTTTTTGCAAAAGCCAGCCCAACAGTATAATTTGAACAAGACAACATAACTTTCTGAGAGTTCCAAATCTAGCTAAAACTCTGCAGTTCCTGCCAAGATAATGGCAAATATAAATATATAATATGATTGATTCGATAACATTAGGAAAACTTAACGGTACGTGTCATAGTGCCTGCTCTCTTTTTGAAAACAGTGGCACTCACCTCAGAGCGGCGCTAAATTCGTCATTCCGTTTAGCAAGATTGCATAAGCTTTTTTTTTTCGATTGCACAAAGCCAGTTACGCTCAACATCAGCCACTGCCTTCTTGCGTAGGGCGCCACGTGTAGCCTACTGTTCAAGTGATGGGTTGCAATTCGAAACCTTCAGTATAATATTAATTGTAATTCTACACCTCATTGCTAGCTTGTAGTTGCGCTAATGCACAGGAACTCCCTTCCAGTCGTTGCACAGTATTATTTGGAGAAATCGTAGGTCAAGCTGATCGATTGTGACTGGCACAGACACAAACGAAACGTTCGGCCGCATCGACCTGTGCTGTTTTAGCTACACAACTAGCAAAGCATCAATGTCCTTCTTAATCGCAGTCTTTTTTAATTACTTAATTTTCAAAATAACATTTAACCAACTACAACATAAAAAAAACAAAAAAACTTTACACATAGGCCTAAAGAAAAAAATATAATAATAAATCTTAAGGTCCATTGGCTCAGGGCCCTGGGCACGTGCCCACTTTGCCCATGCGGTAATCCATCTCTGCTTTTGAAGGCATTTGTAACACCAAAAGCATAAAACTAAGGGAAGCAATGAACACTTTATATCCTAGGTTTCTGTGATGGCATGTCCTCAGGAATATATAATTATAATTAAAATAAATCTGCATGAGAGGTCACGATAAATAAAAAACAGTGATGAACAGAGAATACTTTTGTCTCACACGACTCCAAAATGACAGAATAATTATACTAAGCACATTAATTAGTTTGATCACAAAGTCAAACACAACACTAACCCATGTGTTTAACTGTTTTGTCTCCCTTTTTTGTAAAAAATGTATGGTAGATTAATCAGTGAACCTCTAAATAAGGACATGCTGTGCCAGTTGAAGACCACCCACCATAGAAGTCCAAATGGAGTGGTTATATGATTATGAAAGTATTTTGGTAAGTAAGTTAATGAAAACACATAACAGTTAACTGTGATATCCTAACATATTTTTAAGCTTACTGAAATGACTCCATTGTTGAGGCACAGGTGCAGGTGAATCTGGTTTTAATAAAACAATCTCTGATCCTACACCAAAACAACATCACTAATAAAACGGTAAACGTGAAGATCTCAAAAGAACGTAAAACATGTCACATAAGCTACAAACAATCCTAGCTACTGCCCAGCACTCTGGACTGTGCCTTTAAACCCAAACCAAACAACCCAGGTGTCATAATACGCCCTACTTCAACAAAGTCTCTTTTAACAAGAAATTTCCAATGTTATATCTCTTCCTAGGTGATATTCCTTCTTCAAACTGGACTCTCCCACAGTTTATGTGGCCGAGCTGAGTATGACATAGGAGGTCAATGCTGCCCAATGTGTGCCCCTGGTAAGAATAGCTTTACATGACACAAAAACTGTTAAATATTATATACTATATTATCCTGAACATGATTTATGCTCTTCTAACATTACAGGAAACCGAGTATATAAACACTGTACTGAGTACACAAGTACTTCCTGCATACCTTGTACCTATGGAACCTACCTGGATGAGCCCAATGGACTAACAACATGTTTTATATGTGCACAATGTGATTCAGGTAAAGATTCCATAGTTCCCAATAGAAATCTACAACGATTTTGAATGCAAACATGGAAACCATTGAATATTTCGAATTCAAACATGTATATGTTTTTGACGCATAAGTCATAGCTGCTATACTGCTAAAGCTTTGAAACGTAATTGTGAATGTGTCAAATCTTTCTAGGTTTGGGTTTGAGGGTAAAGAGGCCATGTACTACCATCTCAGATACAGTTTGTGAGCCAGTTGAGGGATACTACTGTATTGAGACAAAAAAAGGGTGCACAGTGGCTCAAAAACACAGCGGATGTAAGCCTGGCCAATACATCAGTCAGACAGGTTTGTGTCCATAACTAAAATATTTAAGGTAATGGTATCATTTTACATCAGAAAGGGATGATTAGAGAATCTTTATTGTATTAAAACGCATTTGTTATTATGGTGTTCATTTGTTTGTGCAGGAACTGAATTTGCAGATACCGTTTGCATTAACTGCACTGGTGAAACCTTTTCAGATGGAACTTTAACATTGTGCAAGACACACCGAAAGTAAATATGGTTTAAAGTAATACATGTACTTTTATGTTCACACTGCAATGCAAAGCAGGACTACACTGGAATAGATGAAGAAACAGTCATCACATTTTGTAATTCCTATTCAGTTTTTGTGAACAAACATCATATTTCTCCTTACCAATCATGCAAAATTCTTCAAAGTTACTTGCATAATTTTAACTGCAATTAAATATATTGCTCCTTGTTATTACAGATGTAATTCAACTGAACAGACACTAAATCCAGGAACTTTTTTCTCTGATACTGAATGTGGGACACAGGAATCTAAAGCAGTAACCATAGCTGTTCCTGTTTGTTTGGTTCTGCTGATTATCGCTGCGGGCATCTCACTTATTTGCTACTATTTCAAAAAACATGAAAATAAAAAAAAAAATTCAGGTAAGACTACTTTTTGGACAACACTCCAGTGCATGTGTTTTCAAATAATTGCCGATATTTCACATCAAACTTGTCATATTGCTAATATTACTTTTGTGTCTCACTTTCATAATAGCAGTGAAACAAAAACAGACTCATCCTGCTATACGTTCAGTCGTCAATGATTGCTCAGATGAAATAACATTGATGGTCACACCAATACAAGTATGGCTTCCAATACAATGTCAGTTATATTTCAAGACACTGTCGGTTGGGTAATTGAGATAAATGTTTTATTTTCCTAGGAAACAAATAATGATTTGCCACATGGGGAAAACAGACCAGGTAAGGATTATTACATTTCAGTTCCCATTTGTGTAAATGTTGTTTGAACGACTTAAAAATAAAAATTGTGAAGTGTTGTTTACCTCTCTATGTGGATGCGGTTTTCATTCACAGTTCATGAACAAGAGCATCTTAGATCAGAGGATGGGTACAAGGTGTCATAAAACACTTTGAAATCCTGCACAGTTGTACCCATAACGTGACGTGGTCCAAAACTACAGTCAGTGTTCGCCATGCACCAGTTATGTTACAAGTTGGAGGATAGTATGCTCTCTTTGGAAGGGCCAGAGGTATACTATTTTGGCCTCAGTTTGGTGTAACCCAGCTGTTTTTCTGCTTGTTGGCCATTCTCTGTTTTTTTCCTTTGTCCCTTCTCCACCGTTTATAAGTCTAAGTCTGAAGTATCGCGAGACTTGCCACGAGATTTGCCGCGAGACTTTGTGAGACATCCGCGGTAGTTTGAATAAACATGGCGGTGCGCATTGGTTGGGAGAGCGTGTGTGGGACTGGGACTTGTTAGAGCTGCTGCAGATGCCTTCGCACTTTGTGAAACTACTGTCATTTGAGCCTTGTGAAAGCGAGAACTGGTTCCTTTCATGGATGGCGAGCTACGAATAGGCCTCGAGCCTGAACCCAAGAGAGAACAACCAACTGCAACTTCTGCTAGTGCGGTAGGAGGCGCTGCAACTTGCTCCCCCACACACAACCACACATAACCTGATATCCATACAGATTCTTTGAACTTTTTCCCACAAGTGAACTGGGTGACCCCTGGACTCTCAATAACGCCTTCCACTGGGCTTAATGAACTTTGGGCCGCAACCTATGGTTTGGATTTGTTCTATGTTCTATGTTTGGAACCATCTTTTGACATATGTGTTCATTGAAATAATCGAACCAACTTGTTAATGATTGGGACTGTGCACATTGTAAATACTGTAAATATTCTCTTCTGCAAATATACAAAAATACATTATCACTTTTGCACTACAGTACAGTGTTTGTCTTTTATTAAACACCATACCAACTTCCTCCCAGAGTCGAATTTAGAACTTCTGATAACTAGATTATTATTATAACATTGCTAGCTTCTACCTCATATAGGCTACATATTGTGGCGAGCCAGCTAGGAGGCCTGTCCCTGAGTGAGTCGCGATACCCGGCTCACAAACTTGAATTTTTGGCCTTGAAGTGGAGTTGCACAGAAAAGTTCCACGACTATCTCTATGGAGCCAACTTCACCGTGGTAACAGACAGCAACCCCCTTACGTACGTCCTGACCTCTGCAAAGTTGGATGCCACGAGTCACCGGTGGTTAGCAGCACTGTCAACCTACTCATTCAAACTGCAGTATAGGGCCGGACGCCATAACTTTGATGCCGATGCCTTGTCGAGGCGTGCCCATGGAGAAGCCGCAGAAGACCCCTCCTGCAAGGAATGGGAACTCGTCTATCACCTGACCAAGCAGTTGTGTCGACCAGGTGAAGCTGAAGGGGTCTCTGCTGAGATTGTGGAGGCGATTTGTCAGGGGTCTCTGCTGAGATTGTGGAGGCGATTTGTCAGAGTTGCCTGGTCAGAGCATTCCACCAGCCAGACCCTGCTCACGCCAAGGTTACCCTGGTTGAGTCCCTGTCAGTCCTTGTTAAAGCCATTCCGGACAGTTACACCACAGAGGATTTCCATGGGCTACCTGTCATCCCATCACTGTCTCACACAGATCTGAAGGAAGAGCAGCGAGCTAACCCTGCCATTCGTGAGGTTATTTACCAGTTTGAGACCGGTGAGAAAATCCCTCCGATTGTGCGAGACGAACTGCCGGAGCTACCACTGCTGCTGAGGGAGTGGAATCGGTTGGAGCTGGAAGATGCAGTCCTGTATAGGAGGCGGCAAGAAGAGGACCATCTCAACCTCCAGTTAGTCCTCCCTCCTAACCTTCGTCCTATTGTCCTGAAAGCTCTTCATCATGACATGGGGCACATGGGAATAGAGCGTACTCTTGATCTTGTGCGACAGCGGTTCATCTGGCCGAAGATGGCTGCAGATATAGAACGTACGATCAAGACCTGTGGCCGGTGCGTGAGGCGCAAGGCGCAAGGCGCTAACGGAAAAGGCTGCTCCTTTGGTGAACATTCGGACCAGCCGACCTCTCGAACTGCTCTGTATGGACTTCTTGTCACTCGAGCCCGACAGTAGCAACACCAAGGACATCCTGGTCCTGACTGACCATTTCACAAAATTTTCCGTTGCCATTCCAACCCCTAATCAAAAGGCCAAAACTGTGGCAAAATGTCTGTGGAACGACTTTATGGTGTAATACGGAATCCCAGAACGACTTCACACCGATCAAGGACCGGATTTTGAGTCGAAGTTGATTAAAGAATTCTGCGAGGTGGCCGGTATAAAGAAGACTCGGACCACTCCGTACCACCCACGGGGAAACCCGGTGGAGCGTTTTAACCGCACTCTGCTGAGCATGCTGGGGACACTAGAAAACAAGCAGAAGTCTAAGTGGCGGGAGTATGTGAAGCCTCTTGTACATGCATACAACTGTACAAAGAAAGAGGTGACAGGGTTCACTCCATACGAACTCCTGTTTGGTCGATCCCCGCGACTCCCAGTGGACTTGGCTTTTGGCTTGCCTGTTCGAGAAGCTCCATCCATCTCACATTCCGAGTACGTCAAGAACTTTCGGTTAAGACTTGAGGAGAGCTACAAACTGGCCTCTAGCGATGCACTCAAAACGGGGGAGAAGAACAAGAGACGGTTTGATCAGCGTGTAACACCCTCAAGTCTGGAGATTGGGGACCGGGTGCTTGTCCGCAACGTCCGGCTGCGTGGGAAGCACAAATTGGAGGACAAGTGGGAACAAGGAGTTTACGTGGTCATCAAGCGTGCAGGAGACCTTCCTGTGTACACTGTGAGGCCTGAGACCAGCGATGGACCAGCTCGCACGTTACATCGAGACCTGCTGCTTCCTTGTGGTTTCCTTCCCGCCAGCACAGTCGAAGACCATCCTGTAGCTTCTCCTGTTCGCAGGCCGAAGACTCGCAGCCAGACCCAAAACCACCCTGACTTCGCCGCTGTCATGGAGGAAGAGGAGACTGATCCAGCCATCTTGGAGTGTCCCGTCCCACTTCTCGTCCAGCCTCCTGTCAAATTCAGAGTGGAAAGACCGAGCCCACATGACTCCCGTGACACTCTGGGACCTGCCTTGACGACAGCCCCAAGTGACACTGTTTACGCTGACCTTCCTTTACCACCCATCCAAGCTACCCCTCCAACTGTGATACCATCTGACAGCCGCTTACCTGAAGTTGTGGGGTCCTTGCCGCTGCCTGAGGGAGAAGATCCTTCTACATCCAGCGATGAGGCAGGAACAGCTGTGGAACTGCCTGAGGTAGAAGAGGATCTTGGAGCTTACTTACTCTGGATCTGCCTGTGGAAAAAGGACTACTCACCAATGTGCCTGCTGAAGACTCTCCGGATGCCGAGATGTCTGTGGAGTCTGAGGCTGATGTTCCTGGGCCTGACCAATCTGAGTCATCATCGGGTCCTGCCAGTCCTAGACGCTCTACTCGGCAGCGTCAACCGCCTAGCCGACTACAATATTCGGTATTGGGGAACCCATTGATTTCAGTCGTTCAGACATTATTTCAAGGCCTGTCCAACGCGTACACGGAAGTTCTCAGTCGTGCCCCTGCAGCAGATGTCCCTGAATTGTAAAGTCGTGTAGTATCCATGCGACGAGGACGTGCATGAACTACAGGGGGAGGGTGTAACCCAGCTGTTTTTCTGCTTGTTGGCCATTCTCTGTTTTTTTCCTTTGTGCCTTCTCCACCGTTTATAAGTCTAAGTCTGAAGTATCGCGAGACTTGCCACGAGATTTGCCGCGAGACTTTGTGAGACATCCGCGGTAGTTTGAATAAACATGGCGGTGCGCATTTGTTGGGAGAGCGTGTGTGGGACTGGGACTTGTTAGAGCTGCTGCAGATGCCTTCGCACTTTGTGAAACTACTGTCATTTGAGCCTTGTGAAAGCGAGAACTGGTTCCTTTCATGGATGGCGAGCTACGAATAGGCCTCGAGCCTGAACCCAAGAGAGAACAACCAACTGCAACTTCTGCTAGTGCGGTAGGAGGCGCTGCAACTTGCTCCCCCACACACAACCACACATAACCTGATATCCATACAGATTCTTTGAAATTTTTCCCACAAGTGAACTGGGTGACCCCTGGACTCTCAATAACGCCTTCCACTGGGCTTAATGAACTTTGGGCCGCAACCTATGGTTTGGATTTGTTCTATGTTCTATGTTTGGAACCATCTTTTGACATATGTGTTCATTGAAATAATCGAACCAACTTGTTAATGATTGGGACTGTGCACATTGTAAATACTGTAAATATTCTCTTCTGCAAATATACAAAAATACATTATCACTTTTGCACTACAGTACAGTGTTTGTCTTTTATTAAACACCATACCCACTTCCTCCCAGAGTCAAATTTAGAACTTCTGATAACTAGATTATTATTATAACATTGCTAGCTTCTACCTCATATAGGCTATATTAGCATTGACAACTTGTTATGCTGCATGGCCTGGATTGTGCTGTTCTGCCAACTCTGCATCGCTGGTTTATCTGCTGAGTAGGAGAAGAACTGATTCAAACTGTCTACGAAAAGATACCAGAGCTTAGAGTAGCAAACAGCAACCCTGTACCAGCCACACTGCTCAGAGAACAAGCGGTTGTTTATAGACCTTCAATGGACTCAATTCATAAGATCTGCCAATGGACCAAAACCCTCACATAAAGCAATACCAAGATATGCAAAATGAGTACGCTCCCCAACATTGCTAAAACAACCCTGTGAACCTTATGATCTGCTATCCTGAGAGCAAACTTTTCAACAATTTTGTTTTATAAAATGTTAAGATCTGTAAAAAAGATCTGTTCAACAAATATGTTAAAAAAAACTATAATGTAATGTCTTGTGGCAGTATCAAATCCGTCACTATTTTTGATTTAATGAGATGTCAAAACTAGAACCGGAGAGTAAACATAGACTGTGTTTCTGATGTGTTTGTGTGTGTGCTGAATAGGATGCGTGTCTTACCCCAGTCCAGCCAGGTCTGACACCAAGTTTCCCAGTGCAGCAGCTGCAACAAGAAATTAGGGAGAAACAGAGTGAGAAAGAGACAGGGAGTGATGAGGGAAAGAGTGACAACAGTAAAAATATGTATCTGCTATGGAAGCTGAGGTGAGGTAGTGGGAACAGGACCGCCGCTCAAGACTCTCAGTGAGAGAGGGAGAAAATAGAGAAAGGTTAGAACCTAGAGAGCCGGATTTTTCTCTTTTTTCATGACACGGATAGCCATACTGTCAGTGCCTATTGATGAGGTTGCCATGGCAAGTGTTTGTAAATAAAGAAAAAAACTTATTTTCTAAATAAATATCCTGAATTATAAATCTGTTCCCTGGATTCCTCCTGGTGTTTGATAGAAATTAATGGCTTTGAAAAATGTGTATATGTTGCGGAGGAGCAAAATTCTGCTATCTGTTTCCTAGCTGTGTTAGGGTTCCTAGTCCTAACCCTAACCTGGGTTGACACTAATGACCTTCCCCTCCAATCGTTTCCTTATTACACCAACACAGAAGAGGAAGATGATTATTTAAAAAAAGGATTTCTTCATACACATTTTTTTAAAACAGTAAAATAGGTTTGAGACAGGTCGTTTTTCCTTCAGTGTATATGGACAAGAAAAAGCCTGTTGATATTCTCCCATGACTGTAGAAAATAAAGAATCACATGCATGATACAGGGAGGACATCTTGAAAGTCTGATCTCTTATCAGTAAACAATCATATAGGCCGTGACTGTACACACAACTAACCTCCGCTGACTGTTTTGTAAACATCTCTTGTAATATACAGTACATATAAGAAATTGTTGTTTTCAATAAGACAAGCTTTAAAAGCTTAAATAATGTGATAAACTGACAAGTAAGGACTACACCATACATATCTCAGACCAAAGCGTTAAAACCCACACCTCTGAATCAACTGACTTCGCTGGTTATGTTCTACACTATGATTTGAACCAGAAGCTTATTTTTCTTGTGTCCAAACCTTGTTTAATGTACAACGCTGATGATGTCTTAGCTAAGTTGAACTACAGCCTGCTACTAAAATTGCAGCTATTCGATACCATGTTCGCGTTCTGATTTTGTGAAACCTCATTTTACTTTCCTTTTTGGTAACCAAAACCAAAAGAGATATATATAAATCCCTTCACTATAAATGTTTCTGTATTAAGTGTTTGAAAGTGAAGAATTTTTTTTTGTATTTTCTAAATAAATATTCTGAATTATGAATCTATTACTGGATTCCTCCTGTTGTGTGATAGAAATGAATGGCTTAAAAAAAAATTATATGAGGAGGGGCAAACGTCTGCTGTCTGTTTCTTGGCTGTGTCATGGTGGTCTCTTAAGTGTTCATCAGCTGCAGTTACACAGATAACGGGGAAGGGTCCACGTTAAGTATTAGAACAAGCTGTTGCCCTGATGTAATTACAACCATTATACACCTGTTCAATGTTATCTGTCTACTTCACTAGAAGAAACATTAAGTCTAATAGTCTGTTTCAATCAGCCTCAAGGCACTATGGCACTAGAGGAGAGGGCTGCGGACGGAGACACATTTAATCACTGACTCACACGTCAACACATTCAATATCTAACACACGTAAACACATTCAATATCTAACTCACACGCCTGCTCACTCAATCACTTACACACTCAATCATTCTCTCTCAGTCCTCACTAACCCTTCTAACACTGACTCCTCAAGCACACGTACACTGACACACACACACACACACACACACACACACACACACACACAAGCTCAGATTCTTTCTCTTTCATTTTCTCTCCCTATTTCACAATTAGTCCAACACAAGTCATAAGTCATAACTGAAGTATGAGCTTTCAGAGAAGCACTCCCAAAACCAGGCAGAGAGAATGTATTTGGGCCACATCTAACAAGGTCTCACTCGGTAATAAAAGTCACAGTCACGGAGTCACCATGCCTTAGTTTCTGTAATCATATCTGTAGAGAAGGGAGCAGCATGTGTGTTGACACATGACACTACTCTCTACTTCATCTTCTGGTTTTGTGCACAAGACTCTGAGTCACGGATTATTTGGGGAAATAAGTTCCCTCAAGAGTTTCTCTTCATCTAAATGTGATCAACACACACACACACACACACACACACACACACACACACACACACACACACACACACACACACACACACACACACACACACACACACACACACACACACACACACACACACACACACACACACACACACACACACACACACATACACTATATACAGTATATTTTCATCTAGATCTCCAAGGTCTGACTGAGTCTCTATCCAGTCAATATGTTTGGTTTTGAAACCTGTTGCCAGGCTCACCATAGCCACACCAGTCTTATTTGAGTACAGGGCTGGAATAAGCCAGTAATGACTCAGCATCTCTCTCACACACACACAGTCACAAGCAACCATAAACAAATACATGCATAGACATACACACACACACACACACACACACACACACACAAGCCCAAGCAACCACAAACAAACACATGCATAGACACACACACACACATACACACACACACACACACACACACACACACACACACACACACACACACACACACACACACACACACACACACACACACTCAGAGAAGCTAATATCAAGGGTTGTAAAAAACATTTAATTTTAGCTTTTACTTTCACCTTGAGAACGGGGATTTCCAGCTTTTCTGATTGGCACACTGCTAAAAGCTGTCTGTGAGAACTGTCCATCTTTACAATAATATGCCCTGATAAACCAAAGGAAAGGTTTTGAAGTAGTTAGCAAGAAAGGTTTTAAAGTAGTTTGCACTTCATATAGGAACTATTCAAAATCCTGTTTAACTACATTAAAATTTGTAAAAAACAATTACTGTACATATACTAACTACTGCCACCTGCTGTTACATTCTTCTGAACAGAATGTCAGTCTACTACAGAACCAAGACATACAGGTGTACAGGGAATAAAGAATAAATCTAAAACAGACACGGTTCCTGTCCTGGATTTAAATAAGACGTCATAAACTACAAAATGTCTGTGAATGGAAATATAAACGACCAGTGACCTGCAGGATATTTTCTTTGGGGTTGTAGTTTGTATGAAACTCTCTTTACTTCACAGTACCTCACACTACTGTGTGGCTCCCTAGATAATTATTATCAGAAAAAAAATTCATTAACATGTGAATTTAATATTTTATTTACTAATGTTTACTTGATCTGGGTTTCCGATGTTAATTATAATACCACAAGCTTAATTTCAGTCCCATTGTAGTGTCAGTCTCATTGTAAGTAAGTAACCATTGTGTGTTTGACTCTGTTTACATTGCATAACCTACACCCTCCAAACCGTACCTCACAGTTCTCCAAGGTAAACCTGAAGCAAACTAACGCTCATGCTTCCCCTGCTTTGTCCACGTCTCTGCCAGTGGAACATGGAGGATCTTGGTGCTGAAATGTGACTGTGACTCCCAGTGGGAGCTCTTTAATCACCATTACATCTCTCTCTTCATCGCTCTCTCTTCATCGCTCTCTCTCTCTCTCTCTCTCTCTCTCTCTCTCTCTCTATCTCTGTCAATGTCTGTCTCTCTGTATCTGGCTCTGGCTCTGTGTCTGCCTCTCTCTCTCTCTCTCTCTCTCTCTCTCTCTCTCTCTCTGTCTCTGTCTCTCTATCTCTGTCAATGTCTGTCTCTCTGTATCTGGCTCTGGCTCTGTGTCTGCCTCTCTCTCTCTCTCTCTCTCTCTCTCTCTCTCTCTCTCTCTCTCTCTCTCTCTCTCTGTCTCTGTCAATGTCTGTCTCTCTGTATCTGGCTCTGGTTCTGTGTCTCTCTCTCTCTCTCTCTCTGTCTCTCTCTCTCTCTATCTGTCCCTCTCTCTCTCTCTCTCTCTGTCTCTGTCTCTCTATCTCTGTCAATGTCTGTCTCTCTGTATCTGGCTCTGGCTCTGTGTCTGCCTCTCTCTCTCTCTCTCTCTCTCTCTCTCTCTCTCTCTCTCTCTCTGTCTTTCTCGTTCTCTCTCTCTCTCCCTCGCCCCTGCTGTGACCCTGCTGTGACCCTGCTGTGACCTTGCTGCTCACAACACTCAAGAGTGTCTCTCTCAATATGCAAATGACTCCCATCACACCAACATAACATTCCTGAAGCTCATTTGAATTAATGAAGAAAGATATTATCATTCTTATGAATACTTATATTATCATTCTTATGAATAATACAGCTACAGAATCATATTTCTCATCTTTATCTCTCTCTCTCTGTTTCTCTCTATTCCTCTCACCTTCTTTGTGTCTCTCTCTATTCCTCTCTCTCTCTCGTACCCTAACGTCTTTTTCTGTCTCACATGATACTATCTCCTTGCCGGCCCACTAACTATTTTCTTCTGTCTGTTTTTCTCAAAATCTTTCTATACAAATATGTTTTGAGGTTAACAAAACGTCAAATTGTGTCTAATGCAGGTGTAACATTGATATTCTCACAAGAAAGTATTCCGGACATGATCCAAACTGACATCTATGATTTTCAAATAAAGTGAATCCAAGTGATTATGCACATACCTGCCATGGTGGAGATCCCCAGGATCACTCCTATGGACAGCTCAATTTGTGTACCCTAGTGAAGGAATCACACGCACGCACGCACGCACGCACGCACGCACACACACACACACACACACACACACAAACACACAAACACAGTTGCACACACAGTCAGTCAGTCAGTCAGTCAGTCAGTCAGTCAGACACAGACACACACACACACACACACACACACACACACACACACACAGGTTGAGAACAAGTGATCATACATATGGTTAATGTGTGTATTTACTTTCTACTGCCCCATGCTATTATACAGTAAGGCCTCTACCATATGGATACTCAAATTACAGCACAACACATTATCTAGAATACAATCCCTCTCCAAAGCTAACAGAACGTATAATCAGCTTTATGTTATTGGATCACAACCTTGTCATCTGATTCCTGTGGTACTAATTCATCTGTGCTGTTACGTAAACTCACTTTGGACTCTGAGTTAATAGTTCACTGTTGTGTTCGATTGTCACCCTGTAGCGGAGGATGTCTACTAACTACATGAGTTAGCAGAATGGTACTGAGTTGAACTCTGAGAACATAATGTATGAATAGAGGTGAATTCATCCGATAAGTGTTCATATAGTGTGGCACGTACTCAGTTTGCTGCTGAAATCCTTGTGCTGCCCTGACCTAGTTTGGACTAGAAATGAATCGATTTATTCCTAATGAGAAAAAAAAGTAGACTCATATGCCTCTGTCTGGGCTTGAATAATAAAGATCTACGAACGAAACCCCGAAGTTATTGGGAGTAAAATAAAAGTTTCTTTACGGAGTGTGTGTCTTTTGTCACCATAATGAGGAGTTTGGGGGCAACTCAAGATTTGCTTTGCCACACCGTTACAAAATCTACCTTCAGCCACACGGCATGTTGTGTACAAAACCTGAAATTATAAATAAAGCAATGAAAAGTGGGACCTGATGGAGTCACTCACCGCTACTATCATGATGGCGTTGTCCAGGAAACCAAATCCGACGAAGGGTATCGCATTGTGGAGAATAACTGCAAAGGGAAAGTTACTGTTTAATCTAAAGATACAGATCCTGTCATTGTGGAGAATAACTGCAAAGGGAAAGTTACTGTTTAATCTAAAGATACAGATCCTGTCATGTGAAACGTCTTTGGGTGTCAGAAAAGCGCTACATAAATAAAATGAATTATTATTAGTATAATTATACCGACAGCTACACATTAGTCTTCACTTTGGTGACAGTCGAGTTGCTTTCAATTGTAGCATTGCAAAAACACAACAGAATATCATATACATCCAGTGGTGCTGAATATGCACTGAGGGAAGTGAATAGCGTCTTTAATCACTGTAATTACTAAAAACGTGAACAAAGGGTGAGGTGTGGGGTTAAATACAGGCTAGGAAGGTCAAGTTAACTTTGAATTGAAGATTTATAGGACAAACTCTGAAAGTCAAATGAGTTAGGTGTGTGTTGAATGGAGCTGCTTTAATCCCTGCAGAGAGGCTGCTGCATGACATTATCTCCTTGGTAGTTCTTATCACCATGGTGATGTGGCTACACATGCCCATGTCATCACCGTGGCGACGCAGGCCAAAACACGGCTAGCCCCATGCCCTGGAGGCTTTGACATAATGTGGTTTAGTAAAGGAATCCAACGCGGCAGACATACTTTGGGAGCTTTGGGCGCTTTGGGAAGTGCTGGCATTTTTGTATTCTCTTTTCTCTTTCTCGCTCTTGCCTTGTTCTTTTAGCTGCCCCCCCCCCCTATCTTTCTGTACACACACGCACACGCAAACACACACACACACACACACACACACAAACTCATTTGCAGTCTTGTGATGATCATGCCCATGCTGACGTAGGGCATACTTCCCTCTAAAGGGACTTATTCATTGGGATGCCCTACTTTGTCCATGACACAGCATCATCTTTCACTGCTAACCTCTCTGCCTTCTCATGCGATAAAAAAGAAGGGAAAAAGAGCCAGAGAGAGAAAAATAGAGAGAAAGAGAGAGAGAGAGAGAGAGAGAGAGAGAGAGAGAGAGAGAGAGATGAGACAAGGGAAGGTGATGGATGGAAATGTCCGAGAGAGCAGGAGACAGTGATGTAGGAGAAGATTCGCCCTGTTAAGACATTGACCTGTTGACCTCTCCGAGGAACACAGCAGAGGGAGAAACATCTAATAAGTCAATGAAGTTTCACAAAAACGAAATGGTCAGCTTTCACATCCATTCAACAGACTCTTCATTGTAGGCAGCTGTTTTACGTTAGCTAGGATGCCTTGCCCTGTTTAGTAGATGAAGTGAACGGACGGATGGAGTTTAACAATGCAAGGTGTGGCACTAAAATATGTAGCTCAGTTTTATTTAGAACTTCAAATCCCATAGCTCCTTCTCAGTTAATCATTTATCATAAAACAACAAAAGATAAAAAAAGAAATTTGAAACGTAAGCCCTCCTTACCATATCTCAGCTGTGCTGTGGTTGGTGGGGAGACCTCTACCTGTCCTGTGAAGAGAAGAAGAAAATGATGAGATCTGTTTTTATTGTTATAGCTGTCTTTGACTGGAGTCATGTCCTGGCCTGTTTGTATGGGGAGAGGTTTACGGTGGATTAATCTAAATGTCTAAGCAAATACCTCTGAACAGGGAAATCTCTTTTGTCAATCCTCCCGACTTGAGAATAAATTAAAACAATGTGATGGCTGGCACTGCAAAGGCCACGCGCAACAAAGAACGACCCACAAGATGGCATACTGATTAGTATAGACCTTTGTGTCTTGGTGAGTGCTTTGTCTTGGTGACAGTGTGTATGTGTGTGTGTGTGTGTGTGTGTGTGTGTGTGTGTGTGTACACTTGTGTTTTGTGTCCTGTGTACCGTTTTTAAACCAAATGTATTCCCATGCCCTCACTGGACTGTGAGCGCTTTTATTAACAACCAAGCCATGGAAGCGAGAAAACAAAGTGACATGAAAAAGGCAAGTGAGAGCGTTGTGTATTAGTTTAGAGTGAAGTATTGCCGGGGCAACCAAAGTGCTTTCCAGCGAACATTGTTTCGCTCCCAGAGAGTCACATTTTATTTCCGCTCTCTGATGGAGTCGGCAATTGAAAGGCCGCTGACTGTTCATCTCACAGCTCTGAGAGCAATGGACTCGAGTGCCGGCACACGAAATGTGCAGAAAACCCCACACACGCGAGCACACACACACGAGCACACACACACACGAGCACACACACACACACACACAGAGAGAGAGAGAGACACACACAGACACGCACACACACAGACACGTACACACACACAGAGAGAGACACACACATACTTTCATACCTCTCTCCGCCTTTTACCTTCCTTGCGCCACTCTATTCTCTCCTCCTCCGCCCCCCCCCCCTCCCTCCCTCCCTCTAGTGTCACATTACCAGGTTCCTATTTCAAACCCCCCACTCTTGCCTCTCCATCTCCACGGCAACTCTTCCTCCCTCCATCTCTCTGCCCCTGGCTTCCAGCAGAGTCATGGCCGTACTTACCAATGCCCTCTCCCCAGGGACCTTCTGGTGATTCTGACACAAGAAGAGTAATAAGGCAGCATGTTCCCGTCCATGTGAGAACACAAACTATTCATCACCAATAGAACACTGCCAACTAGTTTAGCCTAGCCTAGCCTAGCCTAGTCCAACTCAAACTGAATTTTTTGATCATTTTAGGTACACTATAATATTATATTGTGGTATTGTAGACCAAAGTTGGTTATTTGGAATAATCTGTGATATAACATTTATCATCCAGGTGTTGGTCTTCAGGCCATTGTTGGGATGCATTGACAGGTATTCTCTTTGTGAACCGCTCAGTCTCACTTCCGAAAACATCTATAAACATCGCTTACTATCCTTCCTCTTGATTTGACCTGTAATGTGATGAAGCAAACTCAAGGCAGTCAAAATCCCTCTGGAGTAGGAGAAGAGAGAGACTGCACAGCAGGCTGAGGTCGCCGGCACAGACTGCGGTGGTCCAGATCGGTCCAATAACACGAGGAGACATCCCGTGGCTTCCTAATTTGCCCTCCTATATTGAATATAAAAATGATTTAAGCTCAATTTTGAAAAGATAAAAAAGTTATCAACAGCAAAGTTTTATATTAGCTGCTGCTGAGACAAAAATTCTAACTTCAGAATGTTTTGAAGGATTTGTTGCTCTCACCTAAAGCCAGACAGTTTAAGCCGCTGAGGTGCGAAGACTAAAGCCATAGAGATAGAGCACTAGAAGCGATATGTAATGCTGTCCTAGAATGTCCAAATTTGGGAGCCATCTTACCAGGGTATTGTTCTAACCAGTTATAAGTGGAGGTAATGGCAAAAAAGACAGATACTTGTAATAAATGCTATACTTGGGTATAAATAAACAAACACAAATTCATATTTTGGGATTATTGTAGTACATAGAGGACTACTCTACTTCCAGTCTCTATGATCAAAAACATTAACAGATTTCTATGGCAACCCGTGAAGAGTTTGTGGAACTATGTCCTCTAAGGTCGTTCATTGCCACTGACTGATCTCTGAAGAGAGAACCTTTAGAGACTTCAGACGTAAACTATTTAGATTATTTTGAAATGTTGGACCAGGGAGTGGGAGGAGCATCATTATTTTGCTTGTCTTTAATAAACTTTGCCAACTTGCCAAGTCAATATGCTTAAGAGTTTAAAAGTATGATTTAGCAATTTTATTTATATTTTCCTATCATTATGGCTAAAAGACAAGACTATGCATAATAATAACCAATAATATCAATAACCTTAATAACCAGTCAATCCATTATCAGACCTCAATCTCCTCAGTGTGTTGCTTCAGTCAGCTTACTGAAACAAAGCCAAATGACACCTTGGCAAATGTCAAGTAGGCTGAGTCACAATCTTATACGTGAAAAAAAAAAACCTGCTTGCAACAAAGAATCTGGGTTATCTCTCTACCTCTTCCTCTCCCTCTCCCTCTCTCTCTCTCTCTCCCTCTCTCTCTCTCTCTCTCTCATGATGATCAGCCAGTTCATTGTCCCTCTTAATGTTTAACATTGATAACTTTGCTTCAATATAAATGGACCAGGCTTTCAGTGGCCTGCCTTCTCTGAGGTTCAATTTCAGCAAAAGAGATAAATGGAAATGCTCCTCAAATCCTAAGAGTTCCCTTGATCCTGCTGTCAGTTTGAATAAAACTCTGACAAAAGAAAATATTACAGAACTCTTTTATCGTGAGGCCTCATTGCGAAAAAAAACTGGGTATAAAACGTGATGTGCCAGACCATTTGCTATTCATGTCCTATTCAGTCCAAAACCAAGCAATAACAATGTAGAATATGACCTTTCTACTTCGCAGCTTATCAAATCAACAGCAGGACTTTTTATGCTGACTTGTGTATATAATTTAACCCACAGCATCATTAACTAGTGCATTTAGTTTAAAAACCTACATATTTTTAATGTATGCAATTAGACATATCCTTTCTCAGTTCTCTGTCTAGCTAAGTCGGACCGGTCCGTCTGCCTGAATGTGCTTGGCAAATCCCAGCGCTTACAGACAGTCAGCTTCTGAGCTCAGTAACAGGCGGCCAGATGGCACTTAAAAAGAGCGAAGGGAATATCTCGCATCAAATTACACTTTAATTTAAAATCCATTAATGCTTGTAAAGCTTCCGAGTGCTGTATACGAGGCCCTCATTATAAATCAAGGCGTCTTGCCACAGTAAATCCTCAATAGTCTGAAAATTTTATTGCGGTGAATGGAACAAGCCAGTAAAGAGACTGGAACCAGAGGCATTATTTGTAAAAAAGCAAGCCAAATGCCATGCTCTCTGCTGGCTGCTTCCGTCTTGATTAATGGGCCTTGGAGCAGGTTGTTGGGAGTTGGACCCTGGCCTACCTTCCCATTAAAAGGAAAAATAGGATCGACCCCACTGCAATCACGTTCACTCTGCAAAAAGACTGTATGAATTTGATGGCTAGAAAATGTAAAGGGCACATTTAGAAAAAAATAAGGTCCTGACAAAGTGAGAGTGCAATGGTTTCTGTTTGATCCGTGTTACTACAACCCCTATGAACACTTTGATAGGCTTATGTCACAAACACATATCTCATCTTGTCTCAGCCTAGTATACTTTCATTCCAGCACATAACAGACAAACAATATTATGGCATGTTAAAATCCTAAACGGTTGTTGATGCTGCTAGGAAGAGTGTTTCAGCACTGTTGTGTCTTCACAATGTCTTCTGCATACCAGCCAGTCCCAAATGTGTGTGTGTTTTAACCATGTCTGCCTATTACTACAAGTCCTTTCCAAATGTGTGTGTGTTTTAACCATGTCTTCCTATTACTGCAAGTCCTTTCCAAATGTGTGTGTGTTTTAACCATGTCTGCCTATTACTGCAAGTCCTTTCCAAATGTGTGTGTGTTTTAACCATGTCTGCCTATTACTGCAAGTCCTTTCCAAATGTGTGTGTGTTTTAACCATGTCTGCCTATTACTACAAGTCCTTTCCAAATGTGTGTGTGTTTTAACCATGTCTGCCTATTACTGTACGTCCTTCCCAAATGTGTGTGTGTTTTAACCATGTCTGCCTATTACTACAAGTCCTTTCCAAATGTGTGTGTGTTTTAACCATGTCTGCCTATTACTGTACGTCCTTCCCAAATGTGTGTGTGTTTTAACCATGTCTTCCTATTACTGCAAGTCCTTTCCAAATGTGCGTGTGTTTTAACCATGTCTGCCTATTACTGTACGTCCTTCCCAAATGTGTGTGCATTGTTTCTATCGATGCCAGTAACACACAGCCCAGCCTGCGCATCAAGATAATGGTCTTCGCCTACTCTTCGTCTCATCATGTGTGAAACTAGTACTCACAGACAACCTGAGAGAGACAGAGAGAGAGAGAGAGAGAGAGAGAGAGAGAGAGAGAGAGAGAGAGAGAGAGAGAGAGAGAGAGAGAGAGAGAGACAGAAAGAGAAAGAGAGAAGGACATAAAGAGAAAGAAAGAAAGAAAGAAAGAAAGAAAGAAAGAAAGAAAGAAAGAAAGAAAGAAAGAAAGAAAGAAAGAAAGAAAGAGTGAAAGAGAGAGGAAGAGAGAGATCGAGTGAAAGAGAGAGGCCAGCAGAACAGCGTAAAACAGCCAGGAACATTCATCTTCGTCTGTCACACCTCCTCCATCCTCTGGGTCAAGTGATTTATGGAGGTGAATGGGACAGCAGAGAATTACTCCTCTGTACAATGGCTCCGATAGTTAGGATGACTCCTCTGCACAATGGCTCCAATAGTTAGGATGACTCCTCTGCACAATGGCTCCAATAGTTAGGATGACTCCTCTGTACAATGGCTCCGATGGTTAGGATGACTCCTCTGCACAATGGCTCCGATGGTCAGGATGACTCCTCTGCACAATGGCTCCGATGGTTAGGATGACTCCTCTGCACAATGGCTCCGATAGTCAGGATCCTTATGATGCTTTATTATTAAGTACTTATGCTTTCCATAATAAAAATTATAATGATAATAGTAGGTTTCGGCTATCACTATATTGTTGTTACATGAAAGAATTGTGCTTTCTGAGCACATCATTAAGAAAGAGAAGAATTAGCTGAGTATCTGTTTACATAAAAACTTGAGCTGGGACAATAGTGCTGGCATAGCGGAAACCAGTCGAACTTATTTCAAACAATGTCACATCCCGTTTTTTTCTTGCTGGCTGTGGGCCATTTTGAAAACTGATCACTGGAATTTGTGTGTTGGTATTCTGACTTAAACTCTATCTGTTGTATGCGATCTAAAAAGGTATTGTGTGGAAAGTACCTGTAACAATGAGGCTCTGTATAACAATGAGAAAAAGTAAATAATGCTTACAACTTCATATCTAGATTATTAAGTAAGTTATTATATAAAGCATTATTATTTCATTTGGAGGAAGGTAGCTGTCTAAATTGCTCTCCCGATTGAGCAGACATAAGCATAGTATCTTAAACCCACACAATCTAGCACCTTGAAAACCCAGTGAGACTATTAAACCAGTTAAATGTATCACTGTGGAGAGAACACTAAAAAGCTTCCAGAAGGTTCTGGAAAAGTACAAAGAAGCACAATGCGCTTCCTCATTCCCCTCGACACCAATTAGGGAGAAACTTGCCGGGGGTTGCCAAATGAATTCAAATAAACAAATAAACTAGGGGATCCAAGCAAAGCTGGTGATATCTCTCCAATGACTTGCATTCCTCAGGGGCAGAGAAGAGAGCAGATCCTCTGTCTCATGCCAGCCAGCACTCCTCCAAACAAATGCTTTGTTGTGCTGCTTTGTGCGGCTTTCAGAGTAAACACGAGGACTTTCATTCCGGTATTTTAAAACCGCACTGTATTTTTATTTTTACATTTTGACTTAATCTTGAGATATTTCTAAATTAAAAACTATTTATTTACTAAAAGTTCAAAAAATATGTAATTAAAGAATTTAAGATTGATAGCAAAGTGTTCCATTAGAAGTTTTAATGTCATGTTTCAATGCAGTTTCTTTTATGACATGAGATTTCTTCGAGCCAAATGGTGGCTACTTAGGGAGGAAACCTTGGTCCATCCATAGCCCTGCAGAGCACACACGACTGCAGTGCTGAAAGCTACATTGCAGAATCTTACAGCCCTGCAGAGCACAGCAAAGCACATTTCTGAACTGCTGCAAATTACAACACTGCACAGGCTGGCAGGGAATAGCAGAGGCCTGCATAGCAACAGTAAACAACAGCCAGCACTGTCACCACAGTTAATAACAATAATAATAATAATAATAATAATAATAATAATAATAATAATAATAACACATTTCATTTATACACCTTTCTAGAAACCTCCAGGTCACTCTACATAGCATATAATATACAGTTAAAACAGTACAATATACAATTTAAAATAAACATAGGATAGATACAAGGGTTATACGTTATGTGTCAATCGACCTGAATGCCCCAATACTGTTGTATTCACGTCTTTGTGTGTGTTTGTGTGTGTGTGTGTGTGTGTGTGTGTGTGCGTTTACTGTTTACGCACATTAAGTCTATGTGCACATCTCATTACTTGCTTACTGACCTAGACGACACTCTATATTACATGGTGGATAGAAACGAACAAGGAAAAGTCGTCCTTGAATCAACCCAAAAACTTAATGACCCTCCTCATATCATCTCTCCTTTCAAAAAGACAGTTGACTTTCTGAAGACCTTTGGACATATGCTGTGACTAATATGCAATGTGTGTACCGTAATCAAATACTGCTGTGAATATCAAACACTGTCAATATGCATAATAATATGCCACCCGCAGTTTTTTCAGATCATAATTATATCCTTGTGACTTTGACCATCTGTTTTGTGTGTGTGTGTGTGTGTGTGTGTGTGTGTGTGTGTGTCTGTGTGTGTGTAGGTGTGTCTGTGTGTGTGTGTGTGTGTGTTTGTCTTTGCTGATTCCCGAAGCTGAGTTCTGCCATAATCACTTATCTTTATAATCAAAGACAGTTATGAACTAAACCCCAAAATATTTGCACAACTTTAAAACAAAATTCACATATGCTGAGAGAATTAAAACAAAGCTTTTATAAGAATATCAACTGACTGAAAACCTGAATCATGTGGCCATTTAGAGGTAGGAAAACATAATATATAACACACACTCCAAAACACTAACACCCTCAAAAGCCCTATTCACCACTCTGAATTTGTAATTTTGTTAATTAATCGAATCATCCTGGAAGACATTTTAACACATCCTTTATCACTATAGTTGCCCCGTGCATCATTCTCAGAGGGAGAACATGTAGTAATTAACACCCCTGTCTGTGAACTTCAAGTGCTCTAGAAGGTTCCCTGTGGTGGTTAACAGGCTAATGTCGTAAATACATCACGGAGGAATTTCGAGTGCACTCACTGCATCCCAATCAAACAGCCTTGTATTTCACTGAAGGCAGACAGTAGCTGCTAATGTATTAGTGAATTCTGATTCATTTTTCATTTCTTCAGACATAGCTTTATGGTTTTATTTACTGCAATTACTTTGACTTAACTTAACTTTGAATTAACTCATAATTCTTGAAGCCAGGAATGAGTAGAGTTGGTTCCTGTAATTTTTCAAATGAATAAACTCATGTATGTATTGTATACAATATATACTATATATAAATATACCGTTATATAAATATATAATATATGTACAACCTGCTTGTACACAAGTTTCCTTCATTTGGGGTTTTCCCCTTTGTGTATGCCATCCCAGACTCACAATTAAAAGTAGACTAGACGGGATGTACTTCATAGTAATTGTGTCATTACCAGGTTTCACTTCATCATACATTTATTATATCTGTATTGTAATAGACAAAATAAAGTCTAAATTTGTCTCCCTGTACAAATAAACCAAGAAATAGTTAAAATACATTTAAAAAATTTAAAACAAAGGCAAATATGGTATATGATTTTGTGAAACAACTGATTCTCCATGAACGAAGAATGAAATTGTGGTTGGTGCTACCAACCCCCAAGCTACACAGTATAACAAAAATAAAAATGTATTATAAAAAATAATAAACTAACACGGAATCCTAAACTACAACTCCCATCTCCCTGTGGGAGACTCAGAAACAGTTCCAAACTGTGGAGATTAAATGTTGCTGGAAGGCAGAGCGGGCCTCACGGACCATTTTACAGAGCTGTCGGAACAGTGAGCCAAAGGAGGTCAGAACGGAGGGGCAGACTGCTCCCTCCTTTTCCATTTTCCCTTCTTTTCGGTACTCCCTCCATATTTTTCTCCTTTCTACCTTCCTTCTCTCCACTTCACCTTAAATTCGATGGAAACAGCTCCTTTCACTCATGCCGCCTTTGTCAACCCCCCCCCCCCCCCGATTCCATTTAGTTTCCTCCTCACCTTTCTTAACCTCTCTTATCCTCTCTTAAAATATATCCATGGTGGAGTAACAGTCCTCACCTCTCTTCTCTACTCATTCCATCAAGTCCCCTCCTCCTCTCGTCTTAATGAAATAAGCTAACCAAGTAGCTTACCCAGACAAATGCGGGTGTTGTTGTGTAAATGTGGTTTTTAAAGATGTATATTATTAATGCAGCATTCAGCACACTGTTCTACATGGCCGCTGTCAGCCATACTATTATTGCTTAGGATTAATTATTTTCGACCTTTGACTTTATTTTTCTGTCACTTCTTCGATCAATCGGTTTCTTTTCTTTTTTCCTCTTTTTTTTTCTTTTTCTTTCCTTATTTTTTTACTGTAACCACCGTTCCTCTCTCCTTCTTCATTGCTCTGAGGACATTTGTAGCGTCCTGCTGAGAGCAATTTCCTCACTTCCCTGAAAAGCTACTCTTTTTTTTATTACTTCCAGTCCACCCAATTAATCTGGTTCCTTTTACCCATGCCCTTGCCCAACCAGCAGCCAGTCAGCCAGCCTGCTAGGCAACCAGCCTAACCCTATCCAACTTTTAGTTGATTAGCTGCAAAGTGTACCCAAATGTAGGAAATTCTCAGCTGGTCACTCAGTCAGTCAGCTGGCCAAACAGTCCAACCCAAGACAACTTCAAGTCTATGAGCATCCAAACCTTGGTCAGCTAACCAGATGATTGTGCAGTACAGTAGATTATAACAGAGCCTTATGTGTCAGCAGCGGTAGTAGCAGAATGCCTCAGGCACCAGGGCTGCCCCATGGTATGAAGAAAGGTGTCCAACCCAAGACAACTTTTAGTCTTTGAGCAACCAAACCTTAGCTAACCAGGTGATTGTGCAGTGCAGTAGAGTATAACAGAGTTTTGTGTGTCAGCAGCAGTAGTACCAGAATGCCGAGAGACACCAGAGCTACCCCAGGGTAGTTTCCAACTTCTAGTCAACTAACTGCAAGGTGGAGCCAAATGTAGCAAATGTGTAAACCTCAGCCAGTCAGCTGGCCAACCAACTAAACCTTGGTCAGCTAACCAGCTGATTTGTGCAGTACAGTACAGAGGGTTAGTGTGTCAGCAGCATTCATAGCATAATATGTCTCAGGCCCATGTGTCATGTGACTGCACTGAAATGACCTGCTCAACTCTGCCACCTAGTGGGTCTGATTCCACCGGAATTATTTCTACAAATAAATAAAACTCCAAAACCTTACAGACAACTTTTGCTTTACTGTCCGCTACTTTCTTATATTAACCTTAGTGGTTAAGCTAAGTCTGCCAGCAAAATGTTCATATGACTCAATTTGACCATTTTGACCTAAATGCAATGTTGTTTTATAATTCATAAGACACTCCAACGTGTCAATATATGACTGTTTCTGACACAGCATACACCTCCGTCTTTCAAAAAGAACGATTTTTAAATGGAAACGCCTTTACTAACACCATGGAAATACATTTACTGAGAACACTCGGTCTGAAACATGAATCTCAATGAGGTGGGCCAGTCTTAGTCATGATATCGGAGCTGTTCTAGAGCCAGGGACCAAAATGCACTTAGGCAGGGACAAACCAGTGAGCATATCTGATTGGAAAACTCCATTTTGTAAGGTTGCCCATCAGCAGCAGGGACACCGCATTTGGCCAACATTTCCCCCCTTAATCTAGACCTAGACTCAAGCTAAAACAACCAGCAACTTGCCCGCCCAGTGAAGCTGTCTACGTAATTATGTTTTGAAACAAGTTAATTTGGAGTTGCCCCTGTGACGGAAACAAGTTTACACCTGAAGGAGCAGATAGACAAAGATGAAGTAAATTAAACAGGCCCAATCTTAACGATGCAATTGCTTTCTCTAATGTAATTATTCAACAATGTTGTTCATCTGTGGTGGGTTATGGAACATGGAACACAAATGCTAATTAGCAATTAGCAATAATCAATGAGGATCTGTCCTAGCATCAAACCATATGCTCCCACACAGACACACACATCAACACACATACACAGACACACACTACAAAAAGAATTCTAAAATAAGTCTATTAACTTTCATCAATCAAAAGAAATAGACTTTTATCATCTTCATTACAAACTCCATTGACATTATTGTCCATCATATGCTTCATGTATCTCAGGAAATGCCAGTTGATCAATACAAATGTATGCTTCAAACCCCCCCCCCCCCCCCCCTTCACAACCTGCTAGGCTAGCTAGATCCTAATGTGACAGCTAAAGTAGCCTCTTTTCTCTCCACCTGCACTGTGGAATTACAGTAAAGTATTCACCACACACACACCCATCGTTTCTGTCCCTGTACGTCAGACATTGCGACGGTTACACACACACCATAGAGCAACGGGCGATACGTTTCAGCTCGCATCACATCGCTGAGCTGAACTGGACTGAGTCGCTTTCACAGATTGATGTACAGTAATTGCCCAAACGGCATAGCACCAGAGATATATTATGTGGATGTTCCGTTGGCAAGTCTTTGTCAGCAGAATTAATGTGATAGTTCCTTCCCAGTAAAGCACATGGTCCATGATAAAAGCACGTTGATTCAAATTAATTTAGGATCTATTCCTTTTTCTAATAACTTTTGCTGTAATAAAAACTGTCCAATCACAGAACTTGTGCTGTGTGTTGTTTAGTCAGAACTCAGTATTCAGTGGCTACAGTCCAAATTGTGTTTCAAACTTTATTTGGCAGCTCTAGGTCTTATTCTCCACGAGGCAGATGAGATGTAAATCCATTCCTGTGGTACAGCTAGCTAAGTTAAATGACTGCCATACAATGGAGACAAGACTCATTGGTACAACGGAATCTAAACACACAAAGACTTTAAGTCCCCAAACTTCCTCGGCGTGCTAAAACTTACCACATCGTCTCTCTCTCGTCTTTGTGATAGTTGGAGGCCATTGCTAGCTACTCCAATTAAAGGAGGCAGAGATGACGCTCTCGCAAGGATTTCTAAGTGGTTCCATAATATCCTCTCTATCGCTGTCCATCATCTCGCTTTCTTTCTCATCTCTCATCTCTAAAATGTCTTCCCACGTGCTCGTCAATCTGTTCATTTCCTGCTAGTCACGTCCACTCTCTCTCTTTCTATCTCTCTTTATTTCTGTCAACCCCTGAACTGGACTGAACCGCTTTCACAGATGTAAATGCCCAAACAGCATAGCACCAGAGATATATAATGTGGATGTTCCATTGGCAGGTCTTTGTCAGCAGAATCAATTTGATAGTTCCTTCCTAGTAAAGCACATGGTCCATGATAAAAGCACGTTGATTCAAATCAATTTAGGATCTATTCCTTTTTCTAATAACTTTTGCTGTAATAAAAACTGTCCAATCACAGAACTTGTGCTGTGTGTTGTTTAGTCAGAACTCAGTATTCAGTGGCTACAGTCCAAATTGTGTTTCAAACTTGATTTGGCAGCTCTAGGTCTTATTCTCCACGAGGCAGATGAGATGTAATTCCATTCCTGTGGTACAGCTAGCTAAGTTAAATGACGGCCATACAATGGAGACAAGACTCATTGGCACAACGGAATCTAAACACACAAAGACTTAAAGTCTCCAAACTTCCTCGGCGTGCTAAAACTTACCACATTGTCTCTCTCTCGTCTTTGTGATGGTTGGAGGCCATTGCTGGCTACTCCAAATAAAGGAGGCAGAAATGGGCGCTCTCGCAAGGATTTCTAAGTGGTTCCATAATATCCTCTCTATCGCTGTCCATCATCTCGCTTTCTTTCTCATCTCTCATCTCTAAAATGTCTTCCCACGTGCTCGTCAATCTGTTCATTTCCTGCTAGTCACGTCCACTCTCTCTCTTTCTATCTCTCTTTATTTCTGTCAACCCCTGAACTGGACTGAACCGCTTTCACAGATGTACATGCCCAAACAGCATAGCACCAGAGATATATAATGTGGATGTTCCATTGGCAGGTCTTTGTCAACAGAATCAATGTGATAGTTCCTTCCCAGTAAAGCACATGGTACATGATAAAAGCACGTTGTCAAATCAATTTAGGATCTATTCCCTTTTCGAATAACTTTTGCTGTAATAAAAACTGTCCAATCACAGAACTTGTGCTGTGTGTTGTTTAGTCAGAACTCAGTATTCAGTGGCTACAGTCCAAATTGTGTTTCAAACTTGATTTGGCAGCTCTAGGTCTTATTCTCCACGAGGCAGATGAGATGTAATTCCATTCCTGTGGTACAGCTAGCTAAGTTAAATGACGGCCATACAATGGAGACAAGACTCATTGGTACAACGGAATCTAAACACACAAAGACTTTAAGTCCCCAAACTTCCTCGGCGTGCTAAAACTTACCACATCGTCTCTCTCTCGTCTTTGTGATAGTTGGAGGCCATTGCTAGCTACTCCAAATAAAGGAGGCAGAGATGACGCTCTCGCAAGGATTTCTAAGTGGTTCCATAATGTCCTCTCTATCGCTGTCCATCATCTCGCTTTCTTTCTCATCTCTAGTCTCTAAAATGTCTTCCCACGTGCTCGTCAATTTGTTCATTTCCTGCTAGTCACGTCCACTCTCTCTCTTTCTATCTCTCTTTATTTCTGTCAACCCCTGAACTGGACTGAACCGCTTTCACAGATGTAAATGCCCAAACAGCATAGCACCAGAGATATATAATGTGGATGTTCTATTGGCAGGTCTTTGTCAACAGAATCAATGTGATAGTTCCTTCCCAGTAAAGCACATGGTACATGATAAAAGCACGTTGTCAAATCAATTTAGGATCTATTCCCTTTTCGAATAACTATTGATGTATTAAAAACTGTCTAATCACAGAACTTGTGCTGTATTTTTGTATGAGTTAATTTAGTTTACTCATTGTAACAACGGAATCTAAGCTCACAAAGACTGAAGTCACCAAAATGCCTCAGTGTGCTAAAACTTACCACAGCATCTCTCTCTCTAGTTAGAGGTCGATGCTGGTTCCTCCAAATAAAGAAGGCAACAACTCAGGAGGCAGAAATGGGCCCTCTCATAAGGATTTCTAAGTGGTTCCATAATATCCTCTCTATCGCTGTCCATCATCTCGCTTTCTTTCTCATCTCCATGACGCTAAAATGTCTTCCCCACTCTGTGTGTGTGTCTCTCTCTCTCTCTCTCTCTCTCTCTCTCTCTCTCTCTCTCTCTCTCTCTCTCTCTCTCTCTCTCTCTCTCTCTCTCTCTCTCTCTCTCTCTCTCTCTGGTCCTTCCTTTCTTCTTCATTCTCCCTCTTTCCCTCGCCCTCTCTTTTAATGCCCCACTCCTCCTTCTTTCCTCACCTCTCTCCATCTCTTCCTCCTTTCTCCTCTCTCCCTATTTTCCTCATCTCTCAGCGCATCACCAGGAATCTCTGCCCACCAGGGGTTAATTTGCTGTCTGTCACTCATACCTCATCACTTGTTTCACGCGTCTCCACAATGCATCACATACGTACAGACATTGAGTGACCACGGCGAGTGCAAGGCAGATGTACATTAGAGAGACAACGGGATCGATGAGTCACACAAACAACCTGAGCTAGCTAATATATCAGAGGGTCCCTATACTGTCTGTCAGAGAGGAGTCCGTGTGGGGAGACAGAGAGGGAGGGGCAGCAGGGGGGAGGAGCAGAGAGGTGTCAGGGTGAGAAAGCAAGAGATAGAGAGAAAGAGGGGAGGCAAAGGAAGAGAAGAGCAAGAGCGAGATGGATAGAGCGAGTATGAAAGAGGCAGAACAAGAAAGAGTGGGATAGAGAGTGTATAAGAGAGGTAGAAAGAAAGAGTGACTAAGGGGGAAAGACAAATGGCGAAAGACCGATAGGGAGGCAGAAAAAGAGAGAAATAAGACGGTCAAAGTTATTAAATGGCAGGCAGAAGGGCATAGACAACACCCTGTAATAGCAGAGACTGCAGGTGTGAAACCTCATTGGCATCCTTCATATACATTCTCTCTACAAACCAAAACGTTCATGTGAATTCATAGGAAGTTTGTGAGAGGAAAGTTCAAACATTAAGACAGCTTTGAAACCAGTACACACAGCATTGTTCTTAATATCTATGTGTTGGTAGTGATTTGGACTGTTTATGGTTAGCGTATGAATGATGAAGGTTAGGCTTGTGTAACAATAACTGTCCATCATCACTAGTAGCCTAATATATCACTACACCTATTCCCCTCACTTTGGTTATTAATGAAAAACGTAGAAAATGTGTACAATGCCATAAAGAAGGATATAGTAGCAAAGTAACGTCACTGATGGTTGTCTGTGGTTTCCTACCTTGAGCTATTGCTATCGACTCGAACCGATGTAGCTCTCTGAGCAGACACATGCGTTCGCTGGGGTGAAGGCTATAAATAAACTCCTTGGCGCTCTGTGCTGAGTTCAATGGCTCCATCGGTTCTTTAAGGTGGTGTGTTCCCAAGTTACATCTCTGAACGAGCATCGCCGGTAAAGGAATGGGAGGATCCACCGTGACCCGGGCCGTGGGTGGCGGAGGGTTACCATGCACCGTTCCCGTTCGCAGGGATAGAACAGGCCGCAGGATTCTCCGCAAACAAGGCAGCATCTCTGGACTGAAAGAGAAAAGCCTAAAACCTGAAACACAAGATATAGAAAGCATTCGGAATTAATCCAGGGTTTTGTCCAACTATGTCAAACGGTAAATTGGTATAGCCTATACACGCAAGTCCGACTGTTATGAAGAAGCAAATAAATTGCACAATTTATTTTAAGACCATAACAGCCGACAATCTGAAACAAAACGTCCCGTCCGCGTTTGAAATGATGCAATAATAAAGGCTTATTGTCTGGCTGCATTCATTAACAACTTGGCAAAGGACAGAAGAGAAACCTGCGACCGCAGCCTACCTCAGCGGATGCAACGCTATGCTGTCCCGTCACCGTTCCACAGTAGTAACCTTCCTTTTAGATGAAAAGCGTGCATTCGTCCTTCGTTGACCAAAGCGCGTTTCTCATAAAGCAAGCCTTTTCTTGATAATAATTTCTAGACGGAAAAAGTAACATATCAGCAAAAAAATGAAATCGTATAATTGTCCATATTCCTGCTAAAACACGAGATATGGCTGTACTATTCGAAGGATGGAAATTAACGGGTGGCTCCTCGGATGCTTATCGCGAATGATACGTGTGGATGACGCTTAACTACGTAAACTGAGCTACGAAATGAACACGGTGGGCTGGGCTGGCAGATCTCAGGTGTGTGTGAGAGAATGTGCAACAAACACCCATGTTTGAATGGGCAACGAGTGTTCTGTTTACATTAATACATGTAATGTTCAGATAATCTAGAACTACATTTTACAAATAAGCTACAAGGATATAGGTGATATACTTTGACACTGGTGTGGGTAGGTGATATGCTTTGACACAGACCATAATTAAATGTTTGGAGTTGCAGATAGAGAGAAACAGATGGAGAGAGACAGACTGTCAATGGGTGTAGCCCATTGCTAGTTTGCTAAACTATAAGCTGTAAAATGTATATAAAATGTATACAAAGCTACCCCCCCCCCCCCCCCACGGACCATTTAACTGACTGCACGTGAGAGAGCGCCTCTAAACTACAACCAAATAAAGATAACTTATTTAGTTTTTACATACCATTTTTAATAATAGCACAGTTCTACTATACGATTATCCAAAATCTAAAGCGCCAATAGTGTTAATATTCCACAAAAGAATTTCGTGTCATACAAAAACAAAAACAAGATCGACTCAAAGCGTTTTTTTGTTGTTGTAATTTCTCATTTTATTATATTGCTAAAGCAGTTATTACAGAAAATAACAACCGTTTACTGAAACAGATTTAATATTCTGAACAGGAAAAGAGGTCAACTCTCTTTAGAAACTAACAACTAAACAACTGCTAATCATCTATTTGTATCTTTTTCATGACAAGTCTCAAAATAATATACTCCTTCCCTGGACACTATTAAAATAATTTCGTACATATAATTTGGCAACTTTAGAGTATAATATGTATATAATAAGATTTTCTATTTAAATATCTGGACACTGATGGTTTTGAATTTAAACTTAAAAACAGGTACTTATAGTGTTACAATTAGTACCCATGTAAATGTTTTGACTGCAAAACAACATAACCTGTATCTGTATCAGTTACTATAGAGCTGTGTTAAGGCCAGTTCATATCAATTTCTGTCATAGAAAAACAAACATCAAATCCGTTTTAAAGTACAAAACACCGCAACAGAAATGCTTTAATTTTCACCGCTCTGATGAATACAGCAACCTTTATTTAAAAAAACAAACTAAAAACTAAATCCATAGTATAACATTTGTCACAATAATAAAATAAAAATAATTTCTACCAGTCAAATAAATATGCCTTAGACTGAAATTACCTCTCTTTCGGGTTGAATTGACCCTAGCCATTTTCTATGCTATCTAGAAGTTTGTCTGGGGATTAAACAAGGAAACTTAAAACATCTGAGACATCTGTTTGAACAGGCATGAGATAAAGACAACATTATGGAGATAAAGAAGTACAACAGCTTCATGTACACAATGTATAGAAATGGTAGAGGTTTTGTGATTTATGGAACTTAATGGGAAAAAAAGAATGTGTATACCATTTGAGCTGCACACTGAACAACCTCATGATTGAACACTCGAGTAGTTCCCTGGTTTTTGCTGCTTCTCCCACATTACATGTCCTGTAACTGCCTCTCTACGTTGGCATTTGGCCAATCTATGCCCAGTTGCCCTGAAGTGTGTGTGTGTGTGTGTGGTACAACATATGGCACAAGAGAACAAATTGATACATTATTTTAAGGTAGATTTGAGTGATCCAAGATAACATTTGCATTACCAATGAATTGTACAGTTGTCATTTTCAGTTGTCAGCTAACACACAAAGCTGTTGTTCTACCTTTTGAAAGAAATCGGGGAAATATCTAAACATCAAATCAACATTGTTAAAACAGCACAGTACATGCATGAGGGGACAACTATGAAACACAAAGAGCAACAAACAGATAATTAAAAATTATAATGTTTTCATGTCAAGTTGAGTATGTATTTACAATTTCAAACATTGTACACAGATTAGGCTTGGTCTCAAAAGTGCGTCACCTGAAATCAGAATTCAAAAACAGGAATTCAAAACGAAAGCAAAAATGCCGGTCGTGACGATTATTGGATTGGCTCTTAATTGCTTTGTAATCTATACTATGTATAAACTGCCCAGTGTTAAGTAAATCCACAGTTAACACAGGTAATGCTCCATGCGCTTGACAGCAAAACAAATGTTTATTTAACTAATAACATACAAATATATAGCACAAGCCTGTGGACCAGCATTACCAATCATTTCACAATATAACTCTTTAAAACGATATAACTTTGCAACGTAACATCTTACAGGCTTGTGAACTTAGGCTATCTTTGTCATAAACAGTAACCTACACTACATATTTAAAATGAACGTTGTGTCTTCATGGCACGTTTGTATTTGTATGTGGACAATATAGAGTATCATAGTAAGATAGTTGTTGGATACAAAGTTGCTTATTATTGACAGGCCAAGAAATGCATTCAAAAATAGCTCTAATACTGAGAATTATACAGAAACCATGCTACAAAGCTAGCATATGTAGTTTAGGTATAGCTGGTTATCTGAGAAACTATACAAGATCATTGAAAAACAAAAATGAAAAGAAAACAAAAGTATCACATCCCAATCATCAGGGTGCCCATGAAAGTTTGGCAAAAAAAAACATAAACCCCTTTTCATAGAATAATAAACGTAGTACGTTCTTTCTACAGCTTGAATTCAATTGGTTCTGGCACCTTGTATATAAGCAAGGAGGGTTTTAATTGGACTGAATGTAGAACAAAAGAGGAGACACATGCATAATTATTTACAAACTGTAGGTCATATTCATAACTAAAATAACATGTAATACCTGTTGGAAACCCTCCCTCTCAGTCTGTGCTTAAACTATTGCCATGGAGTTGCATTGCCGTGACGACACAACTTACCTCAGAGGAGAACCAATTCAATACGGCACCTCCTGAAATAAACATCAGTTCTCCCCCTGCTATTGGCCAGAAAGAAAGTAATGGGGTGTGGGTGGGGGTGAATTGTTTTCCATTGGACACTTAGTATAGCCTATTCGTTGCTATTCGACGATTTGGACTTGGTGTGTCCTCTTGTTGTTTGTCAATTTGACGGTTAGCGGTACCCTCTTTGTACTGCGATTGAGTGTTTGAAAGTCTGCTTACACATAGACCAACACTTATATCTACTTGTGTTTGAGAGCGTAAGATTCAGGGAGGAGGTACTCCTAAGACAACTCACAAATGGAAGCGGGGGGGACACTGTGCAGAGAGGGAGAATCACAAAGTGGTCTTTTTCATTCTTGAACAACAACCACACACAACACCTCGACCTTGTGCTCACCATGGCAACGGGACGTTGGCAAAGGCGTCGGCTGTCGCCGTCAGATGACCTCAAAAGGAAGGGTCACGCCATGCGGGGGGCGGAGCGGTCGTTGGTCAGGGTCCTCTTCAGTTTGACGCCCCTGCGGATGGCATTGAGCATGCTGCCCTCTCCCTCCCCCTCCCCCTCCCCCATGTCCTCCGGTCCCTGGCTCAGGGGGGTGTGGTGGGGGTGAGAGGTGGTGATGACGGGGGGGTTGGTGGAGGCCTGTCCGCTCCAGGAGACCACAGGCAACACTCCCACCTCCTCTCCTACGCCTCCCCCCAGCCCGGTGGGGGAGTCGGGGCTCTCGTCTCCTCCTCCTCCTCCTCCTCCTCCTCTTCCTCTTGCCATCTCCTCTGCCGCTCCGCCACCGTTCCCATTAAACCCAGGGAGGTCCGGGACGGTGGGGATCTTCACGGGGATGACGGGGGTTCGGATGGGGATGGGTCCCGTGCCGGGAACGGAGCCGGAACGTCGGGCGTTGGGTTTGCTGGACGGCGTCCGACGGATGGTGGCCGTCCCTGGGGTAACGATCACCGGACCCTGGCCTGTGGGGTAACCTCCGTGGTAGGAACCACCAGGGGTGGAAGGAGGGCACGAGGCGTACGTGCCAGGCCCAGGATAAGAGCCCTGGGCTGGGTATGAACCTGCGGGGGTCGGGGGGTAAGGCCCAGTATAGGCACCCTGGGATGGGTATGAGCCTGCGGGGGTCAGAGGGTAAGGCCCAGTATAGGCGCTCTGGCCTGGGTATGAGCCTGCGGTTGTCGGGGGGTAAGGCCCAGTATAGGAGCCCTGGCCTGGGTATGAGCCTGCGGTTGTCGGGGGGTAAGGACCAGGGTAAGGGCCCTGCGTGGACGGGAGGCCGGCTGTGGAGGCGGGCCGTTTGGACTGGAACATGCGGCGGTAGGACTGGCTGATGTCGCTGTTCCTGGGGATGGTGGAGGACTTGTCGAAGTCTTGCTGCTGGGAGTCGGAGTCCTGGTCCCCGGCCATAGAGAAGTAGTCATAGTCTGACACTGGAGGACAACAGAAGAACGGGGTCATAGAGGGAGAACCAAAGAAACAGAACAAAGAAATGTCTTTGTTAGCAAGCAGGAAGTCATAAGTTACAGTCACAAGTTGTACATTATGTACCATATTTTTGTGTACATAAAATGTTTTTTTTGTGTTTTTGAACTGAACATGGGTGTCTAATATGAACCAAGCAATTCAATTGGATAAACAAGTTATAAAGTAATGTAATATAATGTGTATTAATGAGATAATTAATGAGTAATTAATGTACGCGCGTTTGTCAGTTTGTGTGCGTGCGTGCGTGTGTGTGTGTGTTCGGTGTGTGTGTGTGTGTGTGTGTGTGTGTGTGTGTAGGTTTAGTGTGTGCGGGCTGGTCAGTGTGTGTGTGGGTTCAATGTGTACGAGTCCGTCAGTGTGTGTGTGTGCGTCCATCAGTTTATGTATGTGTGTGTGTGTGTGTGTGTGTGTGTGTGTGTGTGTGTTACCTTGTGAGGGTATGGTGTCTTCTGAGCAGCAGGGCGTGTTGGTCTGGGTGCTGTAGCCACTAGAACACTGCAGAGAGTCTCTGCTGGACCTCTGGGTGTCCAACTGCAGGCCCCTGCTCAGGGCCAGGGCCAGCTCCTCATGGGCCTCCAGATCTGCACCCTGTGACACACACAAACGCACACGCACACACACAGAGTTAAAGTGTTAGAAATCTCCAAGTAAAACATAGGGGGATATACAGTATAGAAGACTATGTACTAGAGTGGATCTATTTTCAATAAGGTAATTCATTGAAATAAATATAATTTTTTTTCTTCTAGTAATTCATCACCGAATGCTAAGGCAAAATGCTATGCAATGACATAGCAGTGATGTGAATCAAACAGTCTCCCATTGAATTAAATCGCTTCATCTTTTCCCTCTTAGCTCTGAGCTCACCTTAGGAGGAGCAGCCATCATCCTGGCTCTCAGGAGGAGGTCCTCCTCCCCTACAGAGGGCGCTGCAGGCCCTGGAGGAGCTGGAGCCTGGACTAGGGCCAGGGCCGGGGCTGAGGCAGGGCTGCTGTGGTAGCTGCTGCTGCTGCTGCTGCTGCCACCGTCTGGGGCTGGATCCTTGTCTTTCCTCCTCCTCAGGGTGTTCACCATGGGCTGGTCATAGGGTCCAGGTTTAGCCCAGTCCTGTGGAACAACAATATAATTATTAATATTAATATGTCGTGGTGTTATTATGTCTTAATTAATATGTCGTTATAATCATTGTGTTATTATGTCTTTATTAATATGATTTCAGTAGACTCGATGCCTGAGCCTAATCCTATACACTGGGAAAGTACTTTGTCACAGCCCAATGTTTTAAGCATTTTATTAAAGTATATAGTATATGTTATAAAATGTTGTGCAGCTTTCTATGCAATTTTAAATCAACGCATATTTTTCTACCTGCTTCCTATTGGAAGTCAATATCTGAAAATCAAACTCGTGTTTCAATGCTTTCTTATGGCTTGGATAGGTTTCAATGTCTGTGTCTCCCCACCAGTGTCTTGATTTTTGATTACATTTTCAAAATTCTGTGACGCAATGACTTTCCCAGGGTAAAAGGACAAACATTAGTAGGGTTACAGTAAGGTTGAAAGGTCAGTTATGAAGAAAACAATACACAGCATTATTCTTCTTATTAGTATTAGTAGATATGAGGTCCTCTTTGCCCGTGTGGGCTGGAAATGATCTGCACGCATGACGATAGAATCAAAAACAAAATCAATCAATCAATATTCTTCTATCTAAATTAATAGAGTAGCTCTACTATAAATAATGTTAAGATACTGGCTGTAACACAATCGTTAAATGACATATTTAGAAACTTCATGTATTTCTCACATGAAAGATTGAGTAGAACACCTTTAAAACAATGCAATGAAACAGACTATCATTTTAAAGATGTCTGCCACGTTCCCAGAGTACACAGGAGGAGACGAAGGAGGAGGAAACCCTGACAACAAAGAGGAGGAAGAGGAAGGACGACAATGAAGATGAAGATGGAACCAACCTTCCAGCTGGGGACCCGTGATGACAGTGTCATGCCGGGGCCCAGCGTGCAGTATGAGGGGTAGTCTGGGAGGAGGGCGGAGCCTGGCCGGGACCAGCGGGAGGGGCAGGAGGAGGTGGCGGAGGAGGAAGAGGAAGGGACGGGGCAGAAGGGGAAAGCGGTCCCAGAGCTCGAGCCTAAATTCCCCCCGTTGGTCATCGGGACGGGGGAGTCGGCTGGGGCATAGTGACCAAAGCCGTTTGATAACTGGATGTGTGGACAGGGGGAGGACCAGGAAGGGTGGGACACACATACATAAACAAAAAACAAACACAAACAATAGGATAAATTATTGAAATGAAACACACAAAACAAATGGCATGGATCAAACACAAAGTACAACCAAAAAAATAACCGAATTAAAAAAAAACAGAATGAAAAGAAACAAAAACATTTGGAAAAGTAAAGCTGCCACAAACCCATAATGAACACACATGACAAATGGCTGACGAATAAGGTGGTGGGAGTGGGGCAGTTTGAGCGCCGACCCCCTGAGTTGCAAAGAGGTTGGCTGCGTATGGTTAACTGACGAAGGACAGAAGGGGCTGGCGGTAGAGGGTTAGTTCACCTTGTCAGCAGTGCAGGTCTGAGCAGCAACAGCAGCAGCAGCTATGGCAGAGGAAGAGGAGGAGGAAGGGGAGGAAGAGCTGGGGTCGCTTTGGAGGGGAGGACCACTCTCTGAAGCCTCAGAGGAGCCAGAGCTGGGACAAGGCTAGAGGGGGCGGGAGGGACAGGAGCACACGCACACACACACGCACACACACACACACACACACACAGACACACACACACAGACACACACACGCACACACACACAGACACACACACACACGCACACACAGACAGACAGACAGACACACACACACACACACACGACGAGGGAGGACAGAATAAGCAGTAGATCAGTAGTTAGAGAGAGAAAGAGTGCTTAAGGGAAGCTGCAGTGTGGAGAGTGGTCAGCCATGTTAGTCTCCACTGCAGTAAGGATGCACGTTACTGTTTAGCACAAAAGCAGTGGCGGTGAACTGGAGTCTGGATTAGTTCAGCATCAGTTCGGCATTGGGTTGTGTGAGAGAGAGCGAGGACAAGCTGAATGTTGTTAAAAGCACTAAAGCTTTGGCTAAACAAAGCAAAAGTATGCCTCCCAGGACAACCAAGGTTTCTAGTGGTTTCTAGAAAAAAACTTTAATATTTTTAAAAAGAAATAAAACATGGTGGATTTTGTAACTAACCTCAATAACTGCCCTAACACAACTCCCAAGTGCCTGTCTAACCTTCAGGGCAAAAGCACGGCCCAGTTCTCAAACCAGTCTGGTAAAAAGGTTCACTGTTGCATAAATACCATACTACTGGACCTCTCTAGATCTGGACCTGACTGGTTCTCATTTTCCTGTGACTTGATGCTGTAACGGTAAACACAGTGACCTACTGTAGCTTCACAATTATCAAATTCAATTTCTACTCAGATCTAGTTTCAAAAGTTCTACACTAGCTGAACTTGGCTGCATTACGTCAAAAGGTAGGGGGATTGGCATCTGAAATTGTATTTGACTGTGACTCTGTTGAGATACTTGTAGATACTTGTAGGCTTGAGTCACAAGGCTTGTTGGGTAGTGCAGTCCTTGCTAATGTTCAAGCCAGCACAGGCTTGAATCATAAAGGCAGGTTGGGTAGTGTAGTCCTTATCACTTTTTAAAACAGCATAGGCTTGAATCACAAGGCATGCTGGGTAGCGTAGTCCTTACCTGTGTCTCGGCCAGCATGGGGGAGGGCGACTTGGAGGAGGTGTACTGGTCCTGGGAGGAGATGAAGCCGGAGTCGTGGGAGGAGATGCTGCACAGACGGACGGGGGTCTGCTGGGGCAGCGTGGAGCTACGGTAACGATGGTGGAGGTGGTGGTACGGGAGGTGGGAGGAAGAGGAGGATGAGGAGGAAGGAGAGTGAGAGTGAGAGCCACCCGAGCCCCTGGAGTCACTACTGTTAATGCTGTTCAGACTGCTGTTGTTAAAAAGGAGAAAGAGGAATGGACAGATGAAGATGGAGGAGAGAAAGAAGGGAGGAACGAAGCAAAAAGGTGCAGGATGAGAGGGAAGGTGCAGTGAGGGAAAAGGGTAAAGGGATGGAGGGATAGAAAGAGGGGAAGATGAGACAGGAAAGGGAGGAGGAGGAGGGAGTGTGGAGGATTGAGGAAGGAGGACAGAGGGGGTGATAGGAGAGGGGGGCGGCAGTGGGGGGAGGGAAGGGGGACAGAGGGGGTGATAGGAGAGGGGGGGGGGGGGCAGTGGGGGAGATGAGGGCAACAATTAACACAAAAGGCAGCAGGCACGGGCAGTGACTGCAGCAAAGCCAGTCCAGAACCAACACAACAAGCCGATCAGATCAGGTATCAAATCAATAGTGATTTCATACTTTTTGGGCCATTTGTCTTCTGAAATCGCAGTCTAAATTACGCACCATATCAAAGCAAATCAGCCATGAATCAAAGAGGTGAAGCAACATATCATAACATAACAGTGAGCTCAGGCCTGTTTTATGTGCAGTAAGGTGGGGTTTAATTTACAATGAAAAATAATTTGATAATTTTAAGAAGAGAAGGGAAATTTAGAAGTGAATTGTTTTTAAAAGTGAGCAATTTATAGTGTATCATTCTGGGGCAATACGAGTCCTTCACATTACGCTCATGCACCTGTTTGCGGTAGATTCATCATCGCTGACGACCACACAGACACGTCAAGCTGATTGACAGTGATACGTGACTCAGCACAGTCATGGATTGAAGAAAAAGCAAACTCAACTCGAGAGAGAAAGGTCCAACGGTTTAGATTGGTCATATATGGTGGAGGACAGTGCAACACAAACATGCCTTATGAGGACAGACTGAGGCAAAGGGACTTCAGCCTCTGTTAGGGTTGAACAGCGTAACAGTACTTTGTAGTCTAGCTGTATATCAATTGTTGTACTTGAATACTAACAGATATAAACATATAACATACTTGGATACATTGTGGTTATACATCAAAAGCAAATCTTTAAATGATGTAATTTAAAAATAAAAGTATATTCGTATTAAGTAAATTTTATTTGTTACTTCCTCAAAGTAATCTTTCACTACAAAGGTTGATATAGACTATTTTATTGTTTGAAGAAACAGGAAGTTATGCGGTCATGTGTACTGTGTTTATATACAGTGCATGTATTCGGCTCCGCCCACCGTGCCTGAATGATGAAATAAACACATAAAGCCCTTTTTGGAAGCCCCCTTGGGAAACACCCTTTACACTCAAGTCCTCCTTGTCAGCCCAAGGTCTCCTTCTACTACTTCAAAGTCTGTTCTTTTCTTAGACACCGTAATTTGTGCTGTGCTGTGAGACGGATCGATTACCAGCAGACAAGTTCAACAGAAGTGCAGGAAGGGCGCAGGGGACTGCAGTTACAATTAACCACCACTGGGGGGCAGAATGAGATCATTACTGTGAGAGGGTCACTGATGTTCAGTTCTCCACCCCCATCCTAGCACTTCAAAACACCTTGGCGAATTTCAAAGTAAAAGTCCGTAACAAAAGTATGTTTACCTACACAAATGCCTCATCATATGATATGTACTTTTATTTGCATATATCTGTACTTTTCTACAATTATATAGTGTAAAATTCGCTACGCTGTTCTATGTCAAATAAAGAATCAAGAGGATTTTGATTGGGGCACTTAATTTCAAGTGTCACTGTCTGTGGCACTTTTGATGTGTACCTGGAGATGTCAACCGATGAATAACCAACCTTTGCCCAAGTCGCTGAACAGAATCAATTCTGACAAAACGTTCAACGTTGGCTAACAAGGATTATTTCGTGGAATTTCTCTTCCGACGATTTCTTTGCACTGTGATTGGCATAGTCCAGACTTACCTGCACATGCTGGACTTCCTGGACATGGTGGTGCTGGGAGAAGAGGGCGGAGTCTGGTAGGACCAATGGTAGTCCGAGCCCTTCAGATCCAGGATCACCTGGTAGATTGAGAAAGACAGGACTGTTGTTCTCCCCATTGGACAAATCGACCTTTCATATTAACATTCAACTTAATACCCGCATTCTCTTTTAAACAAATCAACAAACAAACAAAAGGTTTTATTGAGTCACAATAAAAAAATAAACCAATAAATCTGGAAGGCATACTTGTTCGCTGGCAGGCGGCAACTTGTGGGGGTCGGAAGTCAGGGCTTTGAGGTCATCAGAGATGGTCTGTAGGTGGGTGACCTCACTCAGCATTGAGATCTCCTCGTCCTGAGAGAGAGAGGAGGGGGGGGGGGGCAACAAAGACTTCTGTGATGAAAACAAACCCCACTGCTACAGTAGCAACTCTTTAGGTAGACAGAACAGAGGGCCTGGGTTCGACAATCTTGACCCACAACAATAAATGCTGTAAGGAAAAACAAACACCACAACTACAGTAGCAGAATCTCTCTCTCTCTCTTTCTCTGCTAATGAATAAGTGAACAGGGCTCAATGGTGACACAGCTAGGACTGTAACACAGTTAGGAATATAACAAATAGATTGCATTCAGCTCTGTTTCTCTTCGACCTTCACAAACACACACACACACACACACACACTACTTCTCTATCACACTTCCACAGTGTTCTTGTTTTTTCTCTCACTTGTCTTCCTCTCTTCCTCTCTCTGTCTCTCTTTCATCCTCACAAGAGTTGATTTACCAAGACCAGAAACGGGAGCGGAATTAAAAAGGGAAAGATTAAGAGCTAGCTCACTCTCGCTCTCTCTCTCTCTCTGAAATAACTTCCGTCGTGTGCTAGCTTTGGTGCGTATGGCTGCAGTGTTAGTTTTGGTGCGTATGGCTGTAGTGTTAGCTTTGGTGCATGGCTGCAGTGTCAGCTTTGGTGCGTATGGCTGTAGTGTTAGTTTTGGTGCGTATGGCTGTAGAGTTCGCTTTGATGCGTATGGCTGTAGTGTTAGCTTTGGTGTGTATGGCTGTAGTGTTAGCTTTGATGCGTATGGCTGTAGAGTTAGCTTTGGTGCGTAAGGCTGTAGTGTTAGCTTTGGTGCGTATGGCTGTATAGTTAACTTTGGTGCGTCAGGCTGTAGTGTTAGCTTTGGTGCGTTTGGCGGTAGTGTTAGATTTGGTGCGTATGGCTGTAGTGTTAGCTTTGGTGCGTATGGCAGTAGTATTAGTTTTGGTGCGTATGGCTGAAGAATTCGTTTTGGTGTGTATGGCTCTGGTGTTAGCTGTATGGCTGTAGTGTTAGCTTTGGTGCGTATGGCTGTAGAGTTCGTTTTGGTGTGTATGGCTATAGTGTCAGCTTTGGAGCGTATGGCTGTAGTGTTAGCTTTGGTGCGTATGGCTGTAGCGTCGTTGTTCAGAATGACCCGGTAAAAAGCAGACTCACCACGACGGGTCGCAGCATGGTCACAAAGTAGCAGAACCTCTGTCTCTCCTCGATGAGGGCTTTCCTGAGGGCCTGTTTCTCCGTCTCCTCCAGCAGCAGGTACTTGTCACTGACGTCCTGCATGGCGCTGTCCAGCTGGGGCTGAATGTCCCCGCGACCTGGGGTCACATGGAGAGGCCACACGGTTAGTGTCACTTCTGCGCTCAGGGACACTGCACACAACACCGTTATTTTCATTGTTGTTATGATATTAGAAAATAGTTTTGTTGTCATGCTGTACTTTATCAGTAGTAGTAATATCACATTGCAATATTATAACTGTCATTAACGTTTTATTTCATGTTACATGTTTTTTATCGTCAAACTATCCCAGCAACCACTACATGGCAGCTGGAATTCAGTATGAGTAGTAGTGGTAGTAATTTAAATAGGACATACATTTTAATTTTCCTAAATTAATGCACATTTAAATAAACAGACAACAAGGAAAATGACAATGACATATTTACACAAAAACAATAACAAAATGGCTACCCTACAGCTCAGTTGCAAGCCTAAAAAAAACAGCCATTCAGAGTTTTTCACGGCAACACTGTGTCTATAAAAACAGCCTCTGTCTTTCTCTTTCTCTCTTTTCTCTTTCTATCTCCAAATCTTCAAACATGGTGAGACTTTTCTGCCCAGAGGACGGACGGAGTCACTTTACCCAGCCGACGCTGCTGTTTTCTGGGTAGCACCTCTCCATGCTCAGCCTGGGTGTCAACACCAGGGACAGGGTGCCTGTCACTAAGCTACTGAGCTCTCCAGCCCACTCTGGTCTCAAGTCCACTACCTCCACGGCCCTCTAAGCCGGAGGGATTAGCGGCGACGGGGCGAGGCCATCGCTGATAGCCAATCAACCCTGCACCGTCCCATGTGAACACACACACGAACACACACACACACACAGTGTGTGTGTGTGTGTGTGTGTGTGTGTGTGTGTGTGTGTGTGTGTGTGTTGGGGTGGAAGGTGGAACAAACACACACACACACACACACACACACACACACACACACACACACACACCCTCAGGGCATTATCTAACAGTCTGTCACCAGTGGCCAGCCTGCCTGTCACCCCTCCCACACAAACCCACACTCTGTGACTCCATCAAGGTCAGCCACTGAGAGAAGAAGTAGGCCGTCTGCACTTGCTGCACTTTGTCAAGAAAACGTGTTCTTCCAAATAAGGATTTGACCCTGGGGCTGTGGCCTAAGGGGGATGTAGGAGTTGCACTACAACACTGGATGGTAAAAGGTAAAAGAGTTAGTGTATCGATTTCACCCTGTGCCATTACCCTTCACAGAGCAGAACAAAACCCAGCGGCTTTATTTTGTGTCTTCACTGACACGGTTTTTCAATTCGCCATTATATTGAGGCCATTTGCTAAAACGGGATGGAATATCTTTTCATCTAGGGAACACACACTTTTTTTTTTTTTTTTTTGTCTTCCCTCCATCGGCTCCAGAACGTTCTCAAAAGATTTCACCGATGTTTATTTTTGCTATTCCTAAACCCCCCCCCCCCCCACACACACACACACCCCCAAATCAGTGACTGCACGTTGGAGTGACTTCAAACCCCTTAGTAGTAGACAGTGAGAACATGCATGAAGCACATCACAGGCCAGAGAACCTCTTCAGCAGAGAACTGGAAAGGATTTGAGTAAAAGAAACCCACCAGGCGCTGAAACCTCTGTCCCCGCCCAAGAGCTACCAGCCAGCAGCTCAGCCCTGAACCTGAATCTTTGGCTGTGCCAGACATCCCGGAGGTCTAATGGTGGGTGTTGAACCACAGAGGAGTGGTTGAAGTCCCCGTCTCATTTCCCATGACCTGGTGAGATTGCTCTGCGTATACTTAAAGCTGGGAGTTCCCTAGCGTGAAATGACAGACTTCGGCCAGCCGCTGGGCTGTGTTTAGGCCCCTGTTGTGTCACAGTGTGGCCGTAGCTTGGTGTGTGTTTATGTGTGTGTGTGTGTGCATGTTTGTGTATAAGAGTGTGTGCGTACGCATGTTTGTATGAATGTTTCTGATAGTGTGTGTGTGTGTGTGTGTGTGTGTGTGTGTGTGTGTGTGCCTGTCTGTATGAATGTGTGGGCGTGTACGCATTTTTGTGATTATTTTGTGTGTGTGTGTGTGTGTGTGTGTGTGTGTGTGTGTGTGTGTGTGTGTGTGACAATGCCCAGATTGCGACTTCCCTCCCAGCCCAAACCACAGACAAACACAGAGAGGTTCCCTCAAAGGTCAGACCACTCTGTTCAATCGCTCTCTGTCACAGCCCTTTACACTGTCATTTAAACATCCAGAAACAACACACAGCTTTCCAGGGTGGTTTTCTGCTTCCTTTTATAATGTCAGGGATGCAGAGAAGAAGAAAAAAACTCTCTTTTCAAAGCAAAATCATAGACTCACACGAGACGTTAGGAATGCATTTCCTAGCCTAGCAGCAAAAATATAACACTGTCAATAAAAACACAACTGCTATTTCAATGTCAATGGTGGAAGCAATGCAGAACCACATTCGGTGGCATTTGTCATCAGACAGACAGGCAGGCAGGCAG